>JAANYP010002759.1:111499-234876 GCA_020465985.1 Centrapalus pauciflorus
GTTGCAAAGATTACACATCATTTAAACTCTCGTTGATGATGTAATCCCGTTTAAAAATTATCAACGAGGGTTTAAATGACGTGTAATACTTGGCAACCGATTTCAACAACCCACATATGTTATTTACCAGTTCACGTAGGATTAATAACCGGTTTCAACGGGTTACTCATTGATAAAACCTTGATTTACTGATTTTTAGTTAGTTCGGGGTTTTCCAATATATATATATATATATATATATATATATATATATATATATATATATATATATATATATATATATATATATATGTGTGTGTGTGTGTGTGTGTGTGTGTGTGTGTTTTATATAAAACGTTATGACAAATACTCGACCCTCTCTGGTTCTTTTTTCTTTTTCATTCTCTTGTATGATTTGGTTGTAAAAATCTAAAATATCTAAAATTTTAAATATGACCTTTCAAAATTTTCTTTGTTTAATTTGCGTCTTTCTTTTTCTTTGTTTTTCTCGATCTATTTCATATGGTTTTGGAGTGGTAATGTGGTTCTAATGAATCATGATGGTGCTTGTTGCTTATTCATGATATTTGATGTAAAGATAAAATGTACTTCATTTCATGAAAAAGAATACCTCATTTGATAGATTCGCTGTGTTTATGATAAATTTATGATGTTATTCATTGTAAAATACATCAAAGATCATGATAATGTTGTTCTTCTGATATTGATAGTTTCATTGTGTTTATGATAAATTTATGATGTTATTCATTGTAAAATACATCAAAGATCATGATAATGTTGTTCTTGTGAAGTTGATAGATTCTTTGTGTTTATGATAAATTTATGATGTTATTCATTGTAAAACATATCAAAGATCGTGATAATGTTGTTCTTGTGAAGTTGTGACGTTATATGTTGTAAAACATATTTTAGTATACATGACTCTTGTTTTTTTATTATAGTTTCAAATGGAAATTACTAATTGGTCAAACGAGTCAATCCAATGCTTATTGGAAACATGTCTTGAAGAAGTTACAAAAGTGGGTAGAAATGTAGGTAGTTTATATAAAGAATCATGGAATAGGTTAGGCATGAAGCTTAAAGAAAAGTTTGGTATGGATTTAGAACAAAAACAATGAAAAATGCTTATGATAATCTCAAAGCAAAGTATGTAGGATGGTGGATTTTGAAAAATAAAACAGGAAACATCTATAATCTGGAAACAAATTCATTCACTTTATCGGCTCAAGATTGGGAGGACTTAAGGAAGGTGAGTTTATCTTTGATTATTTGATCAGTAATTTAGATTGCTCGCATTCATACCGA
This sequence comes from Centrapalus pauciflorus, assembly GCA_020465985.1. Lineage (NCBI taxonomy): Eukaryota > Viridiplantae > Streptophyta > Magnoliopsida > Asterales > Asteraceae > Centrapalus > Centrapalus pauciflorus. Next base: position 112,805 of record JAANYP010002759.1, read on the forward strand.
TAACTTTATAAAGGAAATACTTATGTTGTTCAGGGGCATCTAAAAGCAGCTTCACTGAGAACACATCCATTACCATGTCCTGACTTGTGTGTAGCGTTGTTTGAAGGAAGTGCTGCAAGTGGTCAAGGTCAATGGATTTCTAGCCAAAAACCATATGGCGGTTCATCATCTTGTCATCATCGTATCTAAACGCATCCGATCGACGGTGACCCTTTTCTTGGTTTGGATGATGATATTCCAAATTCTGCTAATGATGTTCGGAATGATACTAACGACATTCCGAATGCTGCTAATGAGGATGACCGTAACCATGAAGGTGAACCAAGTGCTCCAAATGTTAACCAACGTAGGCGTAAAAAGAAGGCAAACATTCTGTTACTCTTCATGACTTGGCCCTCGATATGCAAAATGCACTTAAGCAGATGGTATCTGGGCCGACGATGGATGATTCCCATGAAAAATTGAAATTAGTCGGGTTGGCACCAGTAGATCCTTTATTCTTAGCGGTATTCAACATATTTGGCCAGTCTCTAGGGATGAGAGAATCATGGATGACTTTACCACCGGACCCTGAGATATTAAAAGGATGGCTAACCATGACGGCGACGACATTAGGCATATATAAATAGGGTGTTTCTTTGGACAATTATGTTTTTGTTATCTGGCTGTGTTTGAACAATTTATATGTTTGTCTTTATTTTATGGTATGATGGTTATGTATTTGAACAATTATGAAGCTTGTATTAAGTTTGATGGTTTTGTTTATGACAAACTTCATCTATTTGGGATAGGTTAATCATGAATGATGATGAAAAACTTGTGCTCATTATTTGTATGTATCTATATCTTCGTTACTTTTGGCCGAGACACAATGGAAAAAGAAAAAGGGATAATACTTCGATAATGTCGGGGCGTCATTTTAGCCAAGAATTATTGAATGGGAATAACCTTCAGTGTGTCGTATTGCTACGTATGTCCCGCGATTCATTTATTCGACTTTACTCACATTTTAAAGCAAAAGGTTGGTTAAAGGATAGCAAACATGTATCGCTTGAACAAAAACTACCTATGTTTTTTATGATGGTTGGCCACAATCAAAGGTATGCAGTGGTAAGGCGTCGATTTCAACACTCAAAGCAAACAATTCACAAGTTTTTTATGAAGTATTGACAAGAATGATGGATTTCGCCAGAGAAATTATAGTGCCAACAAATTTTAATCCGAATCCAAATATTCCAGGACATAACAAGAGATTACCACGAGTTTTTAATGTACATATCTTCACAATTAGATTGTATTAATTTAGATTTGTATATATTATTTATTACTTTATATAAATACATTAACGGTTTGTATTTGTTATTTATAAATATTATACAGGGAGCAGTTGGAGCACTCGATGGAACATTGATACATGTTATTGTCCCCATTCAGAAACAACATTTGTATAGAGGGTGAGAAAAAGGTGACTGTTATCAAAACGTTTTGGCAATATGTGATTTCAACATGATATTTACGTACCTTGTTGCCGGATGGGAAGGGATAGCACACGATGCAAGAATATTGTCTGAAGCTTTAACAAATGAAAATGCACCATTCCCACTTCCTCCTGAAGGTATAATTATGATTTTATTTTTCTATTAATAATATAGTTCTAACATTTATTATTTTATAATATCTTTACAGGTAAATATTATCTTTGTGACGCTGCTTATGGGCAGGCTCGGGGTTTTATGACACCATATCGCAATGTGAAATATTGCTTAGGAGATTTTCTTTGTAGACAAGCAATGAACAGTAAAGAGAAATTCAATCATTCACATGCAAAGCTTCGGAACGTGATTGAACGTGCTTTCGGTGTTTTAAAGGAACGATTTCCTATTTTAAAACGAATGGCTCCATTTCCATTGGTTACGCAGCGAAATATCACAGTTGCGTGTTTTGCACTTCATAATTTCATACGAAAGGAAGGTTTAAGCGATGAGCTCTTTACCCAATATGATGAGGCCAATGCCCAAGTTGAAAATGATAATGATGTTATTCAACCACTTGGAGACGTTCAACCACTTGAAAATTTATCTGATACACAATTCATGACACAATTGCGAGATCAGATAGCAGCACAGTTGATGACAAATATACGATGAATATTAGCTAATGTTTGGTATTTTTGGTTATGGATATTTTGTATAAAATGAACCTTGGAATATGAATAATTTGTATAGAATGACCATTGAAGTATGAATATTTTGTATAAACCAATTAAACTTTGAAATTATATATTTTGTCTTTTTGTTCAGTTTATTTTCTATATAAATTCAACTATGTAACTTTTTTGATAAAAAAATTAAAATTGAACTCTCGCAGACGTTTTTTAAGATTTTAAAAAACAAACAGTCTTCTCTTCGCAGACCGCAGACTTTTAGGCCACCTCTTCTAGTTGCAGACTTTCGCAGCTAAGTTCGCATACCGCAGACATTAATCTCTTAAAAAAGAAACAACACCTAGGTCTCCGTCAGAGGTTTAGTAGTGTTTAGATCAAGTTTCCAAATCACTTCACAGTGGTATTAATTTTCACACAAATTTTCATCAAGTGGAATATCATGATATAAAAAATTGTTTTTCCTTCATTTTTTTATTCATTTACACAATGAATTATTTAATTCTTGTACATTCACGAAAAAACATCATGTAGTGTAATAATTTCAACTCAATTTATAGGCGTATGAATTGAATAGTCTTATGATGAATCACGAGTTTGTTTCTAGCTCACTTTGAAACAATTCATTACACATACACTAATTCAACTATTTGTGAATTTTGACCAAGAGATCTCTTTTATATATATATATAATCAGGTTTATCAGCGTACCTATGAGATTACAACGTACCCTAATGTGAATAATCATTCACACATAATTTTTTTGAATAGACAAATATAAGACAACATTATAAGATTTTTTTTTTTACAAAAGAAGCAGAATCATAAATCTTTTGAATAGTAAAAAGATCATGTGAATGGTGTGAATGATTATTTACTTGGATGACCATTCACATAAAACGAATTTATTTTCCTTTTTCCATTCGAAAATATAGAAAACTGAGATATTTTGTCATTTTCATTTATTAATTTTTTTTCAAACGGAAAAAACAACTATCCATTAAGATTTTAAACTTTGCTGAACGGGAAAATTAACGAACCATTACGACCTTTAATTTGTTCAAATGAAAATTAGAACCATTTGTATTTTCAATGTTTCCAAATGAAAATAATGATATTTTCAGTTTTTTTCGAATGTAAAAAACGACGAAAATTTCGTTTTATAATTATTTCGAACCAAAAAAATGATGAACCAATCAAAATTTTAATTTTTTCTATGGAGAAAAATGACAAACATTTTCGGTTTTTAATAATAATAATAATAATAATAATAATAATAATGATAAAATATAGGATTAAAATATATAAAAATAATCCATTGCTATTTTGTGTAGTATGTTGTTATTTTATGAGTACATAGTTATATTACGCAGTACGTTGTTATTTTATGCCTACCTTGCAATTTTGCGCAAACCCGGTGCTCACATAGCAGCTTACGTGGATGTCTAGTCAACACCTAACCACACTCAGTTACCAATGGTTGCTATTATGGAAAGATTTTTTAAAGTTCAATGTTTTAGTAAAAAAAATCAGATGGTAGGATGCTATTTTGGACGGAATTTTCGTTAGATTGTTGTAATAAAAACTATACGTACAGTAGGTTGCTATTTTGTGTAGTTTGCCCTTACATTTATGATTACATATTAACTTTTATTTTTTTTTGTTAAACACTTACATTCTATTATCTAAATTTTTTTTATGTTAAAAACTATTTGAATCCATGCATATTTAATTTGGTAAAATAAAAAAAATTAAAAAGGTATTAAAGTTGGTAAAACGAAAGAAAAAAAAGATATATTAATATCGGTAAAAAAAAAAAAAAGCTAACCTAAAAGTTAGTAAAAGGGAAAAAGAAAAGATAACCTAAAAGTTAGTGAAAAAAAACATATATAGAGGTGTCTCCTTAGTAAGATGAGGTGTCTTTTTAGACTTTTCCTTTTTTTATGTTTTCAGTTTTTGGTTTTTAAATTTAAAATAAACTCAAAAACTCTTTTTTGAAGTTTTATCATTTTGTTTTCAATTTAATCAGTTTAATCTCATCTCTAAAATGTGATAGAGGAGAGTGGAAGAAATGAAGCCAAAATATATTTATTAACAAATCAAAAATAATTCATTGGCTTGTGTTTGGAAGCTTCTGATTGTCCATCCTATCCGACCACAACCACAGATGTTTTCATCTTCATTTCATTTCCCCCCGGTTTAAGAAATAGTTATACTAATGCATGCTTCAAAGCTTTCGACAAAGAATTAAACTATTATGTTAGAAAACATATAAAACATAACAATTATATATCTAAATTCAACGATGTAAATAAAACAATACAAATACAAATACAACTGAAACTAAAACACTCTTGTAATTCAACACCAACAGGTGAAGAACTACTCACACAATACAAATACAACTGAAACTAAAAGATCTATATTAGATCTTGTACGATAACCTAACAAAATACAGAAACCCTAAATGACTTGAGGAAGACGAACAAAGAAGAAAAGAACTAATGAAGTTCGCTTGTGAAATGAGCAAGTAGAGCTATATATAGCCAAATTGCAAATGGACAAAATTACCCTTCTACATTCAACAAAGTACCCACATTTAACCATACAAGGAACAACAGAAACGTCAAAGGCCAAAAATAACTTTTAGCAATCTTTTAAAGTCCAGAAGCCAAACAACAACAAACAACCCACTAGGGCCCAAACCAAACCATAATTAACTTTGGGTTACAGAATATATAAATATAACATCCCCCTCAAGTTGATTGTGTAAAAACATCAGTTAAGTTCCACATTTTTAACACTTGAAAAACCAATTAAAACACACTTTTCAGACCTACTTCCAAACTTGTTAGTATTAGATAGATTTTTAGCAAAACATAGGCAACCAAAAGTTTTGAGATGAGAAAGATTTGGTTTCGTATTATAAAACAGCTCATATGGAGATTTCCCATCTAGCACAGATGTGGGTAACCTGTTAATAAGATACATAGAAGTTAAAGTACATTCAGACCCCAAAAAATGAGGCAATTGGCCTTGAAATAGCGAAGCTCTAGCAATATTTAAAAGGTGTATGTGCTTTCTTTCCACAACACCATTTTGTTGTGGAGTACAGGCACAAGAGGTTTGATGAACTATTCCATTTTGTTTTAAAAATTCATTCATTTTATTATTCACAAACTCAGTACCATTGTCACTTCGAAACACTTTAATAACCTTAGCAAACTGAGTTTTCAGCATATTAAAATATACTACTATATTCTCAAACACTTCTCCTTCATGTTTTAACATAAAAGTCCAAACTGCACAAGAATAGTCATCAACAATAGTCAAAAAACATCTAAAACATTCTTTACTTACTTGTTTTATAAGGTCCCCTTAGATGTCAACTTAGGTGTTAAAGTGTTTTCGGTTTGAAATTTTGATTTATGCTGACATCGTCGCACTTATCATCGAGTTTTATAGACTTTTAGACGATATTTGACGTTAATTTACTTGTTATATAAGTGGGATGATTGCATAATGTTATGGTAACATTATGGGGCTTAAGACAAGTGTTTTGGCTTAACAGGGGCTTGACTCGACGAGTCAGGAAGGTGACTCGATAAGTCAAAAAACTTTGTAATTGAAATTTGGGCACAACATGCATTGAGTCGACGAGTCCTAGGGGTGACTCGCCGAGTCGCCTTGGTCTGCAGTCCAGAACGTCAATTTTAACGTCCCTACTCGTAACTTTTCCATTCCAACCCAACTTTAGCACCTTTAAACACTTGAATTTGTACGTTTTATACCCCCACTTGGCTAATATAGACATATGTAAACATACTATACCATTCACAACACAAAATCTACCAATTTAATCACCCACCTTGGAATTTATATACCTAAAACCCAACACTAATTATATAAAGATTTCTTGAGACTCGTGTTTATAAAATTCAGAAATTACACAAGTAACTTGTTTACACACACTACTAACTTCATTAGATTCATTATAACTCTAATTTATATATATCCTCCATCATCCTTATTTGTATCATTTTGGATGGAGATGATGACGGAGCATACATACATACACTATCTAAATAGGTAATTACCTTAGATTGCCTCCCAATAGCTCCTCCTAGTTTCACACTTGCAAAAAGCTTTGTCCAGCCCTAACTTGGTTCTTGAAGGAAGGTGCAAGAATGTTGAGAGAATGAATAATGAAAGGGCCATTGATTGGTGAGGGGTTTTTGACCCCAATTGGTCACTAATTTCCACATAACACCCCTCACAACTCCCTTTGTATAATTTCAGCCATAACTCACTTTTCTTTTCATTTTCAACCTTTCAAAGGGCTTAAATCACTTGTACCTTGAGGTTAAAGTCTTGTACTTGATCATATGAATTGTCAATATACAAGTCTCAAAGCATAGGAAACAAGTTGGTTAAGCTTGTGGCTAAGATTTAAATTCTAATCATAATTAAACAACTAAATAAAATTTGTTTAGCACTTTGATTAATTATACTTAGTAACTTAGATTTAAGAATGTTACAACTCCCCCCCCCCCCCCTCGAAAAGATTCAGCCAACGGAATCACATCTGGGCGAATAATTTCAGGTATTTAGCCATCATTTCCGCCTTGGTGTCCCATGTGAGGTGAGCATGACGATGATGTTTCCATTTGACTCCACGAGACATCTCCTTAGATAGCCCACATGGAACAAGTTATGAATGCCAGCTAGATCTTTGGGAAGGTCAAGTTGATAGGCCTGCTCACCAACCTTCTCAATGATCTTAAAGGGCCCTATAACCGCGGTTTAAGATAACCTTTCCAAGGTGAGACTTTCAACATCACTTGTTCGTCTACCTTGAAATCCACTGGCCTATGCTTCTTATCACCATAAGCCTTTTGTTGATCCTGGGCCGCCTTTTAGATATTCCTGAAACATCTGAATCTTATCATTAGTCGCTTGTAAGATCTCAGGTCCAGCCGGTGGCTTTTCACCAGCTTCCTGCAAACACGTAGGGTTAGACATCGTCGCCCGTATAATGCTCTGAATGGTAGCATTCCGATAGATGAATGATTACTGTTATTATAAGTGAATTCAACCAATGGCAAATGGGTGTCCCAACTGCCACCAAAGTCAATGATACAAGCTCGGAGAAAGTCCTTCAGAGTCTGAATAGTACGTTCACTTTGGCCATCAGTTTGAGGATGATAAACAGTGTTGAGCTTTACCTTGGTACCCAATGCCTCTTGAAAACTATCCCAGAAGTGGGAAGTAAAACGAGAATCCCGATCTAATATAATAGATTTAGGAACACCATGCAAAGAGACAATTACCTTTACGTAAATCTGAGTCAATCACTCCATAAAATAATTCTCACGAATCGGTATGAAATGAGCCGATTTGGTGAGTCGATCAACAACGACCCAAATGCTATCGTGTTGTCTCGAAGTAACTGGAAACTTGGTCACGAAATCCACGGTAATATGATGTCACTTCCATTCGGGAATCGGTAGTGGCTGCATACTGCCGTAGGGCTTCTGTGTTCGGCCTTGACCTAGAGGCTCACTAAGCACTTCTCGACATAGCCTCCCACATCATGCTTCATCTCGGGCCACCAATACATGGTCTTTAGGTCACGGTACATTTTTGTACTCCCAGGGTGATAAGAGTGTTTGGTATTGTGAGCTTCCTTCAATATTACATCAGGGAAGCCACCAAGCTTAGGTACCCATATACGACCTTTGAACACTTTTAACCCGTTGGAATTATCAGATTGAAGTGACCAAGTAGACGCTCAGATTTAAGTGCAGATTCTCGGAGAATTTAATGTTGCCACCAACGGATATATCTGAGAATATACGGTTGCACTGTAACATATGCAAGCATGAAATTCAAGTTCGACTTACGATCTTGATAGATCTTTCGGCTAAGTGCATCGACTACAACATTAGCCTAGCCTGGATGATAAACTATTTCGCAATCATAATCCTTGACCAACTCCAAAGCACGTCTCTGTCTCATATTTAGATTTTGTTGGTCGAAGACGTATTTCAAACTTTTGTGATTTGTGAATAACTTACATCTTGTGTCGTATAAGTAGTGCCTCCACAATTTCAGTGCAAACACAACGGCTGCTAATTCGGTATCATGGGCAGTATATTTCTTTTCATAATCTTTAAGTTGTCGTGAGGCATAAGCGATTACTTTACCCTTTTGCATTACAAACACAGCCAAGTCCCATACCCAAAGCGTCACTATATACGATAAAGTCATCAGTGCCTTCGGGCAAGGCGAGTACTGGGGCACTAGTTAATCTGACTTTCAATTCTTGAAAGGCTCTCTCCTGCTTATCTTTCCAAGAGAAGTCTATGTTCTTTCGGGTAGAAGAAGTAAGTGGGACTGCGATCTTAGAAAAATCACGTATGAATCACCGATAATATCCGGCCAATCCCAGAAAACTCCTCACTTCAGCCGCATTTGAAGGCGGCTGCCACGAACGGATAGCCTCCACTTTAGAGGGATCAATAGATACACCCTCCTCGGAGATGACATGCCCCAAGAAATGAACCTATCAAGATTCAGATTTAACATTGAGTAAACTTATGGCATTTGGGATGTTTGATACTTATTATAGCAATGGTGTAGGGTTATGCATTGAGATTCATATAGTTATATATACTTAGGTTTATAGCTCTTAGTTTGAGATTTGTACCTCTCGTAGACAAAACTCGCATTTAGAGGTTTAGCATAAAGCTTCTCTTTGCGAAGGATTTCCAACATCTCACGGAGATGTGTAGCGTGTTCAGATTCCGTCTTGGAATAGATTAGGATATCATTGATGAATACAATAACTGGTTTCCCGAACATAGGTTGGCACAGTCAGTTCGTTAAATCCATGAAAGCAGCTAGGGCATTCGTGAGGCCAAAAGGAATTACCAAAAACTCCTGATGACTGTATCGAGTGCGGAATGTGGTCTTTGGTACGTCTTCCTCATGAACCTTCAGTTGATGATATCCAGATCGCAGGTCGATCTTTGAAAAATATGAAGAACCCTGCAATTGATCAAACGGATCATCTATACGCGGCAAGGGATATTTTTTTCGGACCATTACCTTGTTCAGTTCACGATAATCTATACATATCCGTAAGGTGCCATCCTTTTTATTAACAAACAGAACCGGAGCACCCCAAGGCGAGGAACTCAATCTAATAAATCCCTTGTCAAGTAATTCTTGCAACTGAGCCATCATCTCTTTCAACTCTGAAAGAGCGTGACGATGTGGAGCTTATGCAACAGGTGCTGCTCCCGGGACTAGATTAATTGTGAACTCAACTTGCCGATCAGGGGGCAATCCCGGCAAGTCATCGGGGAACACATCAGCGTATTCTCGTACCATGGGAACATCTGACACCTTTACCCTTTCAGCTTACACATCAACTACTGAGGTGAGATAGCTTGTACATCCCTTATCGAGATGTCGGTGAGCCCTGGCAACAGACACAACCGCCATATGGCCTTTATGCTTCTCACCATAGACAAACACTTTATCACCGTTTGGAGAGGTTAATTGAATAACTTGTTTGTTAAACTAAAATTACTGCATCGTGAGTTTCCAACCAATCCATCCCTACTATAACATCAAATTCTTTCATCTCCAAAGGGATTAGATCGATGGTGAAATTATGAAAATTAAAGTAAGCTGACAGTTGTTATTAACAATTTCTATAGTTATAGACTGACCATCAGCAATCTCCACGTCAACAGTAAATGGCAACAAGGCAGGTGCAACAAATAATTTATGCACGAAATACTTAAATATAAATGATAAGCTTGCACCCGAATCAAATAACACTTTAGCAGGTTACTGAATTTAAAAGAAAAGTACCCATAACGACATTGGGGGTTTCCCTGGCTTCGTCCGCGGTCATCCGGAATGCACAGCCTCGAGCTCTAGAGGATTCGTCCCTCTTTGATTGGGAGGGAGAGCCCGAATGCTGAGGCTTATTCATGGAGGCCTTGCTTTCTTTTGGCGCTTGCATAGGGCACAACTTACTCAAATGCCCTGCCCGACCGCATCTGAGACAATTATCGTACCTCTGGGGACATTTGGGCCGAACATGTCCCAGCTCCCCACAATAATGGCAGAGAAGGTTGGCCACATTACATGGCCCCTGATGCACCAGACCACATGTATCACATGGTTTCTTCACCTCAGAATGTGAAGATCGATATTGAGATTGAGATTGAGATTGAGAGACGGACGAAGCCGGAATCTTAAACTAAAGAAGCCTGTGATTGTGGCTGAGAAGCTGGACCCGTATAAGGCTTCTTCATGTAGAAGGAAGAATACTGACGGTTGGAAGTATGGGAATGATCGGGCTTGAACTTCTTGGGTGGTGGCGCTTGAGGTTTAGTACGGGACACCTCAAATTCACGATAAAGTGCAAACTCCACCGCCTCATTGTAAGTATCAATCTATCGGTTGTTTACGAACTCTTGGATTTATTGGCGAATCCCTTCCACAAAATACTCTATCTTGTGCTTCTCATCAACAATCAGACTTTGAGCAAATTTAGATTTGGTGTTGAATTCCCGAACGTAATCGCTAACCGTAAGGGTACCTTGCTACAACTTAACAATCTCCATTCTTAACTTCTGGAGTGACATGGTGGGACGAAATCATTGATTGAAGCGAGTCTTAAACTGCTCCCAAGTCACAGTGTCTACCATATTGGTGCCTATAGTAGATATGACCTTGTCCCACCATTGGGTGGCCGCTTCTTTTAGCTTGCTAGAAGCATATTTCACTTTATCCTTGTCATCGACCTTGGCTACCCATAATAGCCTTTCCATTTCCTTGATCCAATCGTTAGCACTGGTTGGATCAATTTTCTCCACAAAAGTCGCAGGACCTCAACTAGTGAAGTCCTTATAACTAAGACTTCGGTCCTTCTTTCGAGACTTAGAAGATTCAGATTTATCTTTCTTCTTCTCGGCTGTCGTTTGACTTAGAGCAGTCTGGAAGGCCTGAAATTGATTCGCTGGTAACTCTTCAAAGTGTTTAGATTGGCTTCCTAGCAATTCGGAAAGCTTATCGAGCACACGGAGTTTCCGTTCATTGAACTCCTCACTAGATGAATACTCGTATTATTTTTCTTCATACTCAGGAATAACCCCCAAATTAGGGTTAGGTTCAGTACAATCAGCCATCTAGCTGTATGATTTTAAGCATATTTACAAACATTAGTTACATAGTTTGTATCCTTATTAACCTAAACTTGTACCCATCCGAGGCCAAATCATAACTTAAATTATGTTATAATATTGTTGCCTAGGCGGTCAATACAAGCATCTGAAACCGAGCTCATAGTAGAGTATTGTCGACTAGTTGGAAGCTATATACTTTAAAGGAGCTCATTTCAACGAAACCGAGCTCATTTCAACATAATATAATAATTAATGAAATTACATTAGATTAACCATGATTAACACGGTTCAAAGGAAAACCGGGCATGAGTCATTTGCACGGAGTCCATTTCCATGTTTAGTTGGAAGCTATATACTTTAAAGGTAATTACAACAACTATTCTCGACAAAGACATCAAGTGTGAGTGTGTGTGTGTGTGTACATACATACATACATACATATATATATATATATATATATATATATATATATATATATATATATATATATATATATATATGTATATATGTATATATATGTATATTTTAACGATTCGGTAGACAAACTACCCAAAACACTAAGCATTTAGTTTTACCAAAAGTCACGACTTCAAGGTCTGACCGACTAAACTTTAAAACTAGAACCAGCAATCTCATTGTCTTTACTAACACCACCTAAGAAAATAAAGGTGAGGGGTTAGCAAATAAAATTGCTAAGTGAGTTACTAGATCGATACGACGTGCATAACATAAAACATGCAATAATAGTAAAAATGATTATAAAATGACATGTGCAATATCTTAATAAAAGTATTGTGGGAATAGAACCCACTATTTGCATAGGTCATGAGGGAGACTCGTGACCCGCACGTTGCCAGCCGGATTAGAACCGAGTCTAGACAACTCCAACCGGCACGCGAAGTCCGACCACATACTCCGTAAGCTTCCGGAAGTAGGAATTTATACGCACAAACACATAGTAAGGCGTTTAAATATATATATAATGATCTGGACGTCCAGTGAGGCGAAGTGAATGAGCATAGCTCACAATGGGTTAATCAAGTATAATTATGTTAAGTATGAAAGAAGTGATCATCAAGCATAGTATGAAAGTCAACGTATGTAGTTGGTGGCATCAAATAAGGTTTTCTGGCCATAGGCCATGATCATGTGATAAACTGCCAGCCTATCAACACATCTTATGAAAGGATGATGTCCAATAGATATGAACTATGTCATAGTTACAATGAACATGTAATTATGTATGCAACACACATATCAATACTAGAACTCACAAGAATTTGGCTAAAAGTAGCCCATAAATAGCAATAGCTTCAAAAGCTCCTTCAAAGCTTGAACTTTGCCTTTAGCTTCCCAATCCGAAATTTGACACCCCTTTACGGTCCAAACCTATCAAACAATAATATTTCAGGTCTTTACAAGTTTACTATAGCATATCAAAAGGTTTGGATGTCAAGTTAGATGTTTAAGTGTTTTCGATTTGAATTTCCGATTTATGCCGACATCGTCGCACTTATCATCGAGTTTTATAGACTTTTAGATGATATATGACATTAATTTACATGTTATATAAGTATAGGATGATTGCATAATGTTATGATATCTTTATGGGGCTAAGACAAGTGTTTTGGGTGAACAAGGGCTTGACTCGACGAGTCAAAACACTCTGTAATCGAATTTCAGGCCCAACAGGCATTGACTCGACGAGTCGTAGGGGATGACTCGCCGAGTCGCCCTAGTCTGCAGTCCAGAATGTCAATTTTAACGTCCCTGCTCGTAACTTTTCCATTCCAATCCAACTTTAGCACCTTTAAACACTTGAATTTGTACATTTTATACCCCACTTGACTAATATAAACATATGTAAACATACTATACCATTCACAACACAAAATCTACCAATTTAATCACCCACCTTGTAGGTATCATTTTGGATGGAGATGATGATGGAGCATACATACATACATACACTAACGTGGTTCTTGAAGGAAGGTGCAGGAATGTTGACGTATTGTGACTTTACTTTACTTTGTTTGACCTGATTTTGACTGATTTTCATCTGATTTGCCTTTAGTGCATCAATTCAAAGTTTAGTATTTCACTGAGATTTTATTTTGACTTTGAATTTTTCTGGTGCAGGTTAATTTTCGAAGTTTAGAGCTTATTTCAATTATATTTTGGGCCTATTTGCAGATATTATGGCTTCACACCTGAGTTTTGCTGAATATCAAGCCTTAACTGCAAGAGCTGAAGATGTTGAGAAGAAGTTTAGAAATAACATTGCTGTATTGATGAAACTGAATGAAGAAAAATCTTATGCAAATAACAATGATAAATACTTGACTGAGAAGAATTCTGAGTTGTCAAAACAGATTCAAAATTTTCAGAACAGTTCAACTCATTGTAATCTATTTTCAGAGTTAACTAAAGATAAGCTGAATTAACCGCTAAATTTACTGAGTCTAATTTTCTTTCGACAGAAACGATTTCTAAAAAGACTCAAGCTATATCTGAAGTTTATTTCTTGAAATTAAAGATTAATGAATTTGAAGAAACAGACAGTTTGAATTGTTGAAAAAGAAGAGCTTAAATGTCAAATACTTGAATTGACAAAGAAGTTAAGAATTCTGAACGAGAGAATTATTTGAATGCTGAAAAAGCTAAACATCTTTTATCAAATAATTCTTGTTTATATATGAAAATAAATGAGCTTAAGTTTAAACTTTCTCAGACAATTCAAAATGATTAAAATTCTTTATTAAAGAAATCTGAGGGATTTACAACTCTTCAAAAGAAAATTTTTGATCTTGAAGAAGAGTTGAGATTATCACTTAAAACAGTTGAGACTAAACGAACTATAACATTAATTTTCAAAAAGGATATTGAATTGTTACATGAGGATGTTGGTAAACTCTTTATCATTAACAGTGATTTAAAGAATCAAATATCTCAATTAACAATTAAAAGTTCTGTCTCAATGGTTTAAAGGATAATGTAAATAATGAAATTTCTTTGAATAAGAAAGTTGAGTATTCTGAATTATCTACTGAAAGTAAAAATGAGTATGTTGAATCTCATGATTCATTCTTTCTTTTTGAAGATGAAGAAGAAATTGAACTTGATCTTATGAATGACACTTATTTTGAGAAAACAATTTCTTTTGATTCAAAATCTTTACATAATCAAGATAATAAACAACACTGTGATCTTAAACTCAAATAACTTTTAAAGATAAACAAAGGAAAATTTAAAATCAGAGAAAAACTTCTGATTAAGATTTACATTGGTGAATCTTCTAAATATGTTGTTTATGCTAATACTACTTATTGTTCCAAGAAGTGTTCTTCCCAAAAGACTAAGAAGTATTACCGGATACATATTCAGAAAGAAACATTCACATAATTCTGTTTGTTCTGATTCTCATGTGTTTGTCAAATCAGATATTACTTTCACTGAAAGAAAAAGGAATTTAATTTACGTTTTTAATAGTAAAGCAACGAAATGTGTTCAAAACTGTGTTCCCAAACCTAAAATGAAATGTGTACCTAAACCTAAACTGAAATGGGTACCTAAACCCATGCTGGAATGGGTACCAAACTCTGTAATGAAGTGGGTACCTAAATCACCTAATCTGCCAGGATCCAAAAATCAATGGATACCAAATGGCACTTGATTTTCTTTTTGCAGGTGATATGGTTTCTACTCATATCAGAGGAGGACCATAACTTCATGATAATGGTTTCTGTACATGTCAGTGCAGAACCCGGTCTTCACTCAAATGGCTTCTGTGCACATCTGTACAGAACCCGAGCCTCCGCGACAATGAAATTCTTGACCTGATTTTTTTATCAGTTCAACATAGAGCTTGCGATGACTCACAGGGAGTTTGAATTTTTTAGTTTAATCTTTTAAGTTTAAGTTAATTTATTCTTTGCTTATTTGCAGATGGAATTTCATCTATACTCTGATGAAGAAATTTTTGAAAGGTGTGTGCCATTTTTAAAAGACATATTTTTGTGCACACATAAAGAAAATTTTTTTTATCAAATAATTTTGAGCTACTTTGTGAGCTTAAACGATATAGTTTTCATATTCTGATCTCTGAGACATATCACTGAGGCTAATTGATCTAGTATTTATGATTTTCAAATCTCAATTCTTCTGAGATTCTCTTCTTATATACGTTGATTCCCCGTATATTTCTGATTTGAATAATTCATATCATTTATTATTCTCCTATTCATTCTTGATCATTCTATTCATTTCTGATTCTCCTACTTCATATATTAATTATGAAGTCTCCCATATACACATTCGTTCATGAAAATCTGATTCATTCCATATCCTATATCAGATTTTACATTTCATTCTGAATTCTTCCGACTCCCCATTCCCCATCATTCCGATTCAGACTCAATATATCATCTTCTGAAATACCACATGAGCTTATGATTTGAGCATCATTAAAATATTTTTCACATAAATATGCACACTTTAACATTGCACCAAAAAGAGTGATTAGGCATATATATGTCGCTTCTGTGGTCTAACCAGAGCCGGTAGAACCACCCAGGAATCAAACCATCATGTAGTTTGTGTGGGTAAGGGTTATTAGGTCTTTTAGTTGAGAAGTGTCAGTTATCAAGGGATACTAACAGGGTCGAGCAGATGTAAAATATAAATGAGAGGGATATCTTTACAGGAGATGGTGGTGCAACAGATCATGCTTTCACTATAAAGCTGGCTGAACATTATTTTTGATGAGTGACCCGGAGGGAGCTAAGTTAGAAAATGCTGAGAGCTGAGAGTTGAGAAAGGATTTAAAGAAAAGATAATCCTATCTAAACTGTGTCGGCTGGGTAAACCACATAATCTATCAAGCCCTTGGTGACTTGATATTGAAAAGACGTCATGGACCCAGTGACGCATGCACTTAACCCCACCAGCTACTCAGTTGTCTGTCAAGACTTATGTTTCATATATCACGGAGATTATAGCACATTTCTATCGATATATCATTCGGATATTATTGATATTGAAACAAGGAAGACATCAGCTTCGGTCTCCGACTTTATACAATTCACATTGAGTCTAGAGCCACAATGTCATATTAAGACACATCAAGTCAACAGTCCATGGACTATAAAAAGCATGTCCAAAGTGACATAATCAGAACACATATGAGTGGTACTTACTGATAAGTATTTCACAATGATTATTTGGAAAACTTGTCAGAGTCAACATCAAACAGCGCAAAAATAGGTTACATAAGATTTTTAAATCTATTGTGCAAACAGGATTCATTGGAAACCTGGGGTTACTTGTTTAAAATTATTTTCTGGCGAGGACGTAATTTTTTAGGGCAGAAAATTTTATCTGATGTTTGTTTAGGGGGATAAATATACACTTTGTAAGGGGAGAGTGAACTTCTTATGTAATTTTTTGCTTGAGGGGGAGTGACTTTTGTTCTGAAGATAAATGTAATATGTTTGTTTTTAATATGTATTTTTTTTATTGGGGGGGGGGGGTATATTTGTGAGTCTATGAGCCTCTGAAATTTTATTGCATGATGATCATATATTAGTATGTTCAACATGAGGAGGAGAAATGATTCAGAGATAAAGAAAGTTATTGAAGATTTTCTGAAGTTTGCTGGAAGAGACTACTGAGAGAAGATTGAAGATTGTCAATATATTTCAAGCAGTGGTTGAGATTTTTAGGATCAATTTTTTTTAAAAAAAAATCAAGGGAGAGAATTAAGTAAAGTTCATGATTCAAGGGGGAGAGTGATTTTAAAAGAGAAGAGAAGATCAAAGAAGATGAGATATGAACACCAGAGAGATACAAATAATGATCAGAGAGAAGAAAAGATTAAAGGTCATTGAAAATCAAATTTTTGAATACTGGAGATATTTTGATGTCTAGTTTTGACTTGTAATTTTCACAATTGTAGAGTCCTTGTTTTTTTTCTTGTGTCTGTAAGTTGTTTTTCACCTCTAAGGGGGAGATTGTTAGGTATTAATTATAGAGGTGAAAACAACAAGAAATAGAAGTTCAAGAACTAATAGTGCAAATATGTGAAAATTAGGATTTTAGTATAAAAGGAAATTCCAAGGGAATTTTCGTAAGTCTTGGAATTCTAGTGTGTGTAAGTTAAAGGTGTAATTGTGAGAGAGATTCAACTAAATGCAAGATTCACTTCAAATGTGTATGATTTAGCTAGATCAAGATATATCATCATATAAGATATTCTTGGCAAGTATCTTATTCCTCCTCAGAATGTGAATATCTGATCTTTAACGTCGCAAATTGTCTTTAGGCTTTGCAACCTGTGACATTGAAACAAAACTAAAGGGAAAAAACTCACAACCAGGACCACTTAGGTTGAGTATTAACACAATAATTAAAGTACAATGTGACCTACGTTCAACGTTGGCTTGATGTTAACACTGGTAGGATTTCCAACTAATCATCATGGAATGCTTATATTGATCTCCACTATAGGTTTTCCGGTTTTGTCACAATAGACAAGCAAAGGAATGTCACAAAGACATGACTCAAGAAGTGTCCTAAGAAGTGTATAATCAATAAGCTCTTGAAACAATGTCCAATCAAATGAAGTTCGGAGACCAGAGCAGATGTCTTCTTGTTTCAATATCAATTAACACCGGAGGATAAATCAATAGCATATGTGGTATATCTCCATGAGAAATGAAACAGAAGCTTTTTGAGAAGCAACTGAGTAGCTAAGAGGTTTTGTGCTTGTGTCATTGGGTCCATGAATTCTTCTTCAATACCAAATCTCAACTAATAAGATTTAATAGCATATGTATGACACCCAACTATGTATTGGTTTGGATAGGATTTTCTTTTCTTCTAATCCTATCTCCCCCTCAAGCTCTTAATATCATTTTTCAACTAATGTTTCCTTCATCTCTCTTTTATCAGAATGATTTGATGCAACCCCATCTCCTTTCATTAATACCCCCTCTCATATTGATTTTAACTCTACTCGGCCCAATCAGCACCCCCATTGTGTTTGATCCTCCTCAACTAGATCCAAAAACCCTTACCGATCATCTATTGAAAGGATTACTCCGTCGGTAGGTCATCCGGTTCTAAGTTGACCATATGAGTGATATATATATGCCTATACGCTCATGTAGTGCGTTAGATTCAGCAGATATCATCAACCACGATGAACTTTGAGTTCTAAAATAGCACTTATAACAAATAACATAGTATGCTCAGACGAACTGCTTAAGCATTATGGGAATGAACTCAGCAAAATGAAGCATATGAGTATGGAGATGAGTGAGTGAATTAGAAAGAGATCATTCAAATGATTCAATGAATCTGATTTGGATGAGATTCGGGATTCTGATGGATGTTAAATATTACGGCATGGAGAGAATGATCTGAATCATTAAATAAGAATGAAACACAATTCATATATGAATGAATTCAGTATTGAAAGAATTCACTGAGAATGGAGACAATCTCAGAGAATTGAGATCATGAGATCTGATCAGTCAGAATGCACCAAAATAAGAGAATCAGAATGAATGAACGTATTCTGATAAGCATGAAGAATAGGTAAGACTGATCTCTTCAGAATGAAACTCCAAACATATTTTCCTTCCCCTTAAATAATGAACGGATCAAATGCAAAACAGTTTTTACATCATTAAAGGTTAACAAAACAAATAAAACTTAAAAAAAAACTTTTTCTCAAAACACTCCCCCTACAAGTATGCACCAAATATGTTTCCTTTAAAAAATATGCATTCTAGAATAGGAAAAATAGAGAAGGATATCATCGTTAACCAGTAGATGCAAACTCCACCTACAGTTATGAACAAAGACCAGTCAAATAGAATATGGAAGCAAATGATAATAAAGAAAATCATGTTCCCTATTTTCATTATATCGTCGATGTTGAACAGAAACTCAGACATGCATGTTAGGGTGGAAGTTTCAAAAACACTGAAGCACAGGTTCTAAACTAAATGTGATTAGAAACCATTCCTATGAAGTACATGTTCTGTACTGAGATGCACAGAAGTCATTTACGTGCAAAACAATCATGTAACTTTTGGTACCCATTGAAATATGGGTCCGTTCAAGTTAACTCTGGGCACCCATCTCTGAGTAATTTCTTGCTTCTCTGCCTTAGGCTACCATTGCGAGTTTGGTTTTTTTAAGGCATGCTTAGGTACCCAGCGGAGCGTAAATATGGGCTCGTTTTGTTCATGCTTATGAACATGATGTTTCACAGGCGTATGCCTAGCCTTGGAGACACAACCACTTACTATAGTATAGAAGTAGACTAACAAAGTTTAGTAGTACGCAAATCAAATAACTACTTGAAAGAGTATTTCAAAACAGGTTTATGTGATATAGAACATCACATAAAGCAACATTCTGATTAACAATTACTACAACATTGCCATTCTTTCTAACATGAATTATATAAATGAATGGTTGTTAAACCATTTGATTCTTAAAATGACTTTTCATTTGAGTATATGAATTTGAGAAGTCTGCGTCGTTACAACTAGAAAACCCGTTATGAATGTTGTTGGACTTTTCGATCTTTTGTGGCTTTCGAGAGTTCCGTATATTGAATTCCTTACAGCTCTTTTGAAAACAGATTTAGAAGATTCATCGTTGTAAATCTTGATCGGAACTTCCAGCTTTTCTTTTCCTTTCATTAACTTTTGATCAGGTTGATCAATTTTCCCTCTAGGAATAGCTATAGAACCAAGATTGTTTTTGAAAGAAACTTTTTAAGAAAGTTGTTTCGTTAGAGAGGAAATATGAGACTCTAAGCTTTTGATTTTGGCTAAGAGTTGATCTCGTTCCCTATCAAACGATGTTAAGTGAAGTTTAAAACTTTGTTCTCGTATTGAAAACAATCTTCTTGCTGCATTAAACTCATTTTCTTTACGTAAAAATTGTGTTTCTATGATAATCAAATAGTTCATTTGCTTCATTGAGCTCTTTATCAATCATTTTTTGATTCAGATGGAATGTGGACAGGGGGTGCATCTTTAAAATATTTCGCGTTGTTTTGAAAACTGTGACAAACATCATGGAGCAACCCCTTGTAAAGAATTGCTTGAGCTGCATATTCATTTACTTCTCTCTCATACTTCTTCACACCCTCAAAAAGAGTATCCTGGAAATCAGTAGCTCTCCTTTAGAACATCAACATGAAGTTCCAAAACAGAGGTTGGAACGTATAGGTGAAGTATGGGAGCAACCAGAGGTGGATCCAGGAATGTTTGTTATTGGTGTCACTTTTTTAGAGCAAGTTTTGATACTTAGGTTTTTGAATTATCTTTTAAGATGGATCCGGTAACCTAAACGGACTGCCACACAAAATTAACAAATAACAAGATTTTTCTAAGTAAAAAAGTACATAGTACAATATCATTAAAACTTTCTTTTCAAAAATTTTTCTATTGTCCTGTAATTTTTTTAAGGGTTCAAGTCATACAAATATATGTTACCTTACTGAAATTACTCAAATGACTAATCTAGTTATTTTTTATCCCATCGGTACTTGTACTTAAAATTTATTGTTGAAATGATACTTTTGATTACCGGTTTTACCGGTAATGATCTTATATTTGTGTTTTTAGAAATATGAAAAGGATCTCTATTGTAACAACCTAACTTTTGATCTAGTCTTAAATTCAGTATTTGAACCGATAATGTAATATTATTACATTATTTGAATTATAATTTAATTAAGTTATGAAATATTTAATTAAATTATATAAATATTTAAAGTTATGATTTAATAATTATTAAAGATAATGAAATAAAAAGAGATATAATCTACAAAAGTAATAGTGGGTTAAGTAGCAAATATAACTAGATGAAGTATATAAACGAGATTTAGGATTCATTAATCACTTTTACTCTCTCTCTAAAATCTCACAAAGTTCATCAAGAATCACTATAATTTGCAAGCAATTGGAGTTTAATCAAGAAGAAGTTACAAGGAGTAGTAAACAACAACAATCTACAAAGAATTCGAGGTAAAAATCGACACCTTTAGCTTTTTATTTTCGGTTTTGAGGAATAAATTCGAATTTACCATTTTCATTCTAATTTAATCTATTCTAGCTCGAGTTTTAACTAGATTCTTATAGATTATGTATAATAAATCAAAACCAGGCTTAATACTTATCATATTTGTGATTTATGACTTAGAAATTCATGTTTAAAAGCTGTAAATTATGAACAAATTCGAGATGCCAAGAACAAACTCGAAATACATAGAACAAACTCGATTTTTCAGCTAAAATCGAATCCCAAGTTCGAATTTAGCCCTTAAAATCGAATGGTTCTCGAATTTAACCATAGAATCGAGATGAAGGCTTCGAATTTGTACATATGTTCGAGAATATGCTTCGAATTTAGACCCCTTATTCGAATTTAGCCCTAAATTCTAAAGTAGGTTCGAATTTAATCATGGATTTCGAATATAACCTATATTTTATTCTATGACCTTTGAATTCAGATACATATTCGAATTTATATATATACTTGAATACCCCACTCCCTAAATTTGAGTATCTTGAATAAAACACATGAACAACGCATAAAATAACAAGATGATTAGCAAAATGAGTATATATATATACTAGTAGTGTACCCGCGCAAAGCGGCGACGGAGACAAATATTTTACATTTTTAGACATTGAATGAAATTCAAATAAATAGAATTTAAATTTTGGTTATTAATATGTTTTGTGGTGAGGATTAGAAATGTTTTTTGTATTGGTTAATGATGTATGAGGAAATGTAATTCATGTATGGGTATGGAATCTAATTCATGTATTAGAAGGAAAGTATGTCAAATTCCTATAAACAAAGCATCTGATTGTAAAATTAAAACTCTTTAGTTTTGTTACTATTAACAAAATCTATGAAAGCAATCTTGAAAAAAAATCTTAACATGTTAATTTTACAATGGCAATGTCCGACAGGTCTTCTTGGTGAAATCCAAATAATCATTATTAAATACAAAAAAATTGTGTATCTTTAGAAGCCCTAGACTTGTAATCTTTTGGCATAGACATCCTTGTAATCTCTTTACATTGGCCAAAGTGTTAGTAACCAAGTATTCGAGGACATGTGTCATAAAAGTAGATATCTTCACAAGTAAAAATAGAAGTGGATTCAATTGTCTATATAGCAAGAAACTGTTTTCTCAACAGATCTGTTGCCTTATTGATTGTGTCAATATTGATGCTTAAATGGTAGGTTGTTGAACAAAAAGGATGTAAAATGGTCAAGAGTCAGGCGCCCCTCATGTAGAATCTAAGTACTTATATGTTTTCTAAGTTTTTGAATTTGATGTGTTTACCATAAGTAAAGTGGATAGACGTCTCTCGACTGTTGCCCTATCATGTTTTATGCTCAATCTAATGGGCTTAACCTTCTTTGCTTGTTCCACAATATAACAGTCTGAAATTATAGTACACTATAGTTAGGAATTAATACACTTGCTGCTTATAAAAGCATATTTAAAGCAAGGACAAGTTGTGAGGGTGGGGTAAGAGATGGATAAAGATTAATGTGACAGTAAAGTGAATAACACTTGGAAAATGCTATATTGAAGTGATGACTCTAAAGTGTAAACAAAGATACTACCGTCTTTTTCAATACAGAATTATACGAAAAATAATGTAATATTTTATACAAAAACAAACCAAATGGCCACAAACTGAAAGACATGATTAAGAAGCACCAACCAAAATAACTATACTTGTATACATAAGAACGTATATGCAAAATATAAACTAAAATTCTAAATGGAACACAACAAAAAAGGAAACACAACTATGGATTAAAAGAAGTATTTCACAAATGGAACATGATGAGCCATGTATGTAATTTGTATCTTATGTCTCGTATGACGTGGTCCCGTTAGCGCTATATGTCATTTTTGTGCACCAAAGGCCAGATCCATCATAATCTACTCTTGATCCCAAACAATCATAGAGTCATGCTTTTCCCATCATTTGTTGTTGAGAAAATAAACTACACAAAAAAATATGAATGGATTCAGTTGTTCAGTTGAACACATGTGAATATCACAGTTTACATGCTTTCGAATATTAATATGTGATTTTTGTTAGATCTCATCAAAATTTAAAAAGGATAAAGGAATGAAAATGGACTTGCCTGTATTTGTTCTTTATGATGTGGTGTTGACAGACAAAATACACAGGAGCTGCATGACAGCTGCATGACCCTCAAAAGTATATTGCCTTCACTTTGCAATTTTGGCATCATCATCGTCCAAGATGCATTAATGTACTGTACATGATGCATTACAACTCGCAGTTTAGAGCTTTTGTCAAAACTGGTACAGATACATCTCTTGGTATTTGAACTACCATTAAAATAACCTTTTTTTTTTTTAAGAAAAAGTGCATTTTCCTTAAGAGTCTAATTGTTGTCAGATCAATTACAATACTAAACTTAAAAAAAATATAAAATACATTATGATTTGTAACGTCATCAGACACTCTTAGCAAAGTTGCATGATTCATTCAAATTTGACCATTTATTGGACAGGTCCTTGCATGAATTTCTATTGAAGTTAGATTGCAATGATCAATCTATCATTCTCTCTTAAAACATTGTACCATTTTGTTATAATGCAAAGCCTTGTATGCCATTAAAGCTAATCTGAATCTAACTAAAATCAAGATCGAATGAATAGCATTTTCATTAAGATAATACATCATATAATACCACACTCACAACTTAAAATGTCAAAGAATTAAATGAAGGGAATAAATAATCATCCACAATGTTCACTAAATTTACTCAACAACGTTATGACATCTCAAATAAAGAAAATTTTGAAAAACTTAACAGACAAAAAAACTATTTACTAATGCATGATAAACTCCATTTGGAACCTTTCAATAAAGTCCTTTCAATCTAATACTCTAGCGAATCAATTTGATTAAAATGAACAATAAATTACACCAAAAAAAACTATTTGCAAACATTACACGGAAGTCAATTAGTATGAGCTTACAATCGTAGGTTTTTCTGCAGCGTATAGTCGATTATCATCATATAACAAAAGAAAATGAGAGTATTTGTAATCAATTCAACCTAAGAAGCAATTCTTAAAAATTAAAAGACTAATCACGATTAATGTAATCATAAGATGGAAAAACGGAACAGATGGCCATGATTACATTTGTTGAACTCTCAATAAATCGAATGGAAAAGATGGCCATGATCACATTTGTTGTAATTATATGTTCTTTCTTCTACAGGGCCAGATAACAATATGCGAGGGAGCTTAATCTCAAACTCATGAATCCGATCCAATGGTTGTGATTCAAGATACTGCTTTGAGCGTGGAGTTGAGTACTTTGCAATTGAAGGACGAGTCTTTTCTGGAACATATTCAGTTGTATGGGATGATAAAGTGGTTTGTGTGTTATATGAACTTGGAGTGAAATATTATTCCGTTAAACAGGCTTTGTTAATTTGCTTGTAGGGTGGAGAAGAACCAACCATATCGGCCATGATCGGGACCTGATCACATTTATTGATCTTCATGGTAAGCGGAAAGAAGGTTAACTGATCTAAGGATCTTGTGAAATGAACCATCTACAAGCACAACATTACAATTCAAGTATTGGTTTAAGCAACAATCCGATTTGTTCTACATGTTCCTGCCACATTCACAAGACGATATTTATATATAAAACTACCAAATTCTCATAAAATAATGAAAGTAATACAAATTAAAATAAACTAACCTATCTGTGTTAGATCAACAGAATCCAGATAAATTTGAAGATGCGACTAAAGCTTCCTTCCATTTCTTCACTTTCTCTGGATCTCCATTCAGTTTTTCTTCATGTCATTGAAAAGCTGTCGCAAAATTTCTCTTCGCGAGCCAAGAAGAACATTAGCAGAAGCAAGCCCATCTGTAGGTGGAAATTCCAGTACCTAAAAAGTTGTAGATAACAACTTAACTTCTTTTTTGGGGACAAATAAAGATAAAAAAAAAATATGAAGCAAGCCTAAAACAAAATAACCTCCATATTAGATTTACCCAACATCATTGTACTGCAAATATTCTAAATCTGATATCTAGATACTTTTTACAATTTATATGGGTGTATCACTTTCTGTCAGTCATGCAAATGATCCCAAGATAAGCAATCACCAAACCAAAAAAGTTTCAAAGAATAACTTACATGTCGCAAAGGAAGTGATACACCAGCAGGCAGCAAATCTAGTTATTGCAATCCAAATCGTTCTCCAACCATTGCCAATAGTGGAAGGTGATCCAGTACCAAACTGGCAATAAACATCAGATTACGGCTTATTGCCTCTACCACATAACACACTATAAATTGAAACTATCTTCCTGGCCCAGCTCGAAGATCAGCAATGCAACTAGAAATACATCTATATCGCTAAGCATATCTCAAAAACCTTGAAACGACACATAACAGAGCAGTAATATCACGTATATAATAATCCTAACCATCTTGGCCCAAAAACCTTGAAACGACACATAACAAAGCAACAAAAAGACCTAAATCCCTGCAAAGGAAAACATATATTATTAGGTCTAAATTTCCAACAGTGAAGAACAAAGTTGTCACAATGAAGCAACATTAAAATGGCCACAGTTCTTTATTGATTATATAATGAAAAACATTCATATAAAAAGAGATCTATCAATTAGGAGAATCAAACTTCATCAATGGTGAAAATGATGTAAAGATAATAACCATTCAGTTGGTACAATGATTTCTTTATTTCTAATTTTAATATCAATGAAGGTACATTTCAGTTAGAACGTCATCTAGTTGCTATTACAATAAAAGTTAAATAGCAAACTAATGCTTAAAATATGAACAAACCACAAAACACCAAACAATTTTAATTGAAACTAATTGTATCGAGAAAAGACACACACACACACACACACATATATTGCTACATATACAACACAATTACACAAACACATGAACATACATATACTATCATAAATTGCTACTGTTGAAATTACAAGACAGCACACATACACACAGTACATACATACACACTGCACACACATATATTCATAGATAATGTTTCTGTTTACTTTTAGAACTCACACACTTCTGTACATTCAAACACGCAATGCAACTCACAACCAGACACACCACTGCACACCCCAAGACTATGTCTCGTGATCATGGACCTGCGCGACACACTACATTTGTTGCTGTTGTTTTTGAATAAGATACACACACGTATATTATAACTGCTACCGCTACTGTTCTGTTTTAATTAAACACCACACACACACACACACACATAACTGCTACACACCCCCTAAAACAAGTCTTGTACCTCCCCTGCTCACCTCCTACTGCTGCTCATCTTCAATTTAACCAAAGGAGACTTGTACGTCTTGGGGTCCAGGTCCAAACTTCCTGCAGCCACACCGAATCCAACTTTCCCCCTCATCTTAGTTTCGAACTCACATACACAACTTGCCTTTATACATTAAAAAAAACATCCACAGATTCAGTAAGTATATAATATATTCAAGTAGTTTCCTTTTTTGGCGATTCAATGGAACAAAAAAGAAGATGGGCAATCATTCAAGTTAAACCCAAACAACTATAATACATTCAACAAAAAACAGCTTCTAGAAAATCCATAACCAGTAAAAAAATTAGAAAAACGAAAACAAATGTGCAGCCAAAAAGAATTACCATTTCTTGTTGTTGAACTTTTAAGACATACAAGTTAGGACGGAAGACCAACCGTATCACAAAGCTTTTAAAGATATCAATTTGTTCAAATGCAAAAATCAAAAAAAGTATGAAAATCATATTCAAGCACCATTTCCATAACAAAATTGATGATCAAATATTCAAAATCAAGACTACACAAATCGATTTTTAAATGAACACAATATGAGGGTTTCCAAACAAAAAATTGATTTTTAAATAAAAATATTTGAACATATCAAATGGGTTTTCTTATGCATTGAGGGTTTTAAATCAAAAGACGGAAACCAAAGCGTACTTCGAATTGGTTTACCTAGGAGTCAAAAGAGAAGCATTTTAGCATGGATTCACAAGTAACCGAAAAACCCATATCTGTGATGAACATCGAAGGAACATTGACATCACAATCGCCAAAAAAAACACTAACAGAATTAATGATTGGTAAAGTGCTTCTATTAATTTGAGTGTGAAAGAAAATCTGTACCTGTTTAAGTCAAGCAGCAAATCTCGAGCAACTGAGGTTGAGGGATCGTCAGGAGCATATGAGGTTGAGGGATCGTCAGGAGCATCTGAGGTTGAGGGATCGTTAGGAGGGAGATGTAGCTGAATGACGTATTGAGGAGATGATCAACGCGGGAAGGAGATGAGGCGGTGCATAGGGACACTAAAATGAGAGTTCCGATGGACAGTGAAGAGTTGTGTGGGGTTTCTGGCCTATTATGCAATAAACAAATGTACCATATGCTCTAATAACTTGTACCTCTTAAAATTCAGAAATGTGCTTTGATTGATTGTACACTATGCATAAAGTATTGTTTTTAAGACATTTGATCTAAATGTATTATAAAGGAGTATAGATTGTGATCCCTACAAACACCAAAAGAATGTGCTAAGGTGCAAGCACTTGGTTAAATGGAATTCAGTTTATCACTATTTTCAAGGAAATAACACTTTGCTCAGAGTAACCGAGTCTTACCTCTACACCAGGTACAACATTACGCGCCCTCTGATCAAAAGTATTACCAACCTTCACATCACCAATAGAACACGACAAAATAATACTAACAAAGTCAGATTAAGATTGTCGCATGGGTACCAAACCCCATAAGTATTTGAAATAGGCAGAATTAGAAGCCCTCAATGTCAATATAATAATATACACTTACTTAATGGTAGCCTTGATCTCATCATAAGTAGCCTTCTTCTCAAGTCTCACAGTTATGTCAACAACTGAAATATCTGCAGTTGTTCAGCTCCTTGCTTTATCTTGTGTCATAGTTGAACCTGCAGTCTTATAAAGTTAGCAACAAGTTTTATTTGTATAAACAGATGTGACATACAGAAGATCAAAGATAAAATCAACCTTTTGTGCCTTGATGAAATGTATCTCACCTTGTAATCTTTTAGTTGCTTCATTGCATTTTTGTTTCTACTTCAAAATCTAAACTTGGCTATTTTTTTCTTCTTGATGGATAGAAAAGTGAGAACTCAAACAATTAGACCATATACGTTTCACAATCCACCTGAACCTAAGATTGATAGAAGTATGAAAACTCATACACTTAGAGCTTATAAGTTTTCACAATCTACCTATTACTCATGTCAATTTTTGCCTTTAGCCGTCTGATTTAGCTGAAAATTTGATTTTAGCCTGCAACGGATCCATCTCTTTCTGCACCGATAAAGCAAAGTAGCAAAAGTAAATGTTACAATTTTATGGAATTAAAAGTGGTAACAGATGAATAAAAATGCTTTTATGTATCAAATTCACCAAAAACTTATGTAAGCTGCATCTGTATCTAAAGAGTGAAAATCTTTGCAGGACTAACAATTTTAGATCATGATTAACACACCACAGAGTCCAATTTGAGTAAGAGCAAAGACCATATCACCAGTAGCAACAATCCGGATGAACCATGTAATTTGTATTCCCGCAAACTATCAGCACCTTTAATGTTTCTTTTATCAAACACAAGAAGAATCAATGCTTAATAATTGTGTAATGATGAAGAAGACAAAGAGAATGTTGGAGAGAATAATGCAAAGTGGCGGCTGCACTTTTCTTTGTATTTTCAACCGTGTAAAGCATTACAAACCCTAGGAGCCTATTTCTAGGCTCCTTTAATTAAGTATGGAACATTGACAACTTTTGTCCCTTGACTATTACAAAGAAATAAACTCCAAGGAAATAAATACAAGACTAAATACTAAGATAATAATTATTACAAAACAACTCCCTATGATCGAAATAAAATGTCTAACAATCTCCCCCTTTTCGATCATTTAGGAGGTCCTGGAACTCTGGCATGATCCATTGATTCTCGGAGTCCAAGGATGACGTCGAAGCGTCTGGTCACTTGTCTCAAATGTAGCCGTTCGTTCAGGAGTTCAATGCCGCTGAGGGTATCCTGTATCTCCTTCGGTGTGCATCTTTGTTGTGGATCTGGTTGAGCGTCAAAGTCTTGAACTTTCTGTGTAAGTGCAGCTCGAACCAATCTTAGTGTACCATCGGAGTAACTAGGAAGATCCTCAAAGCGCATGTATCTCTTATAGCCCTTGTAATTGACAATAATAACACCCGGGTCTCCTGAAAGTACAACTCTGTAAGCCGGGTGATGGGCTAGTAGAAAGCTATCTTGTTCTGGTGCTCGAAGACCCACTTTAACCATAGCGCTCTCGATAGCCATCTGGAAGTCTCTTAGGCACATAATGATTGAGCGACGGTTCATGCTTCGCACTAGGGCACCTCCGGCGGTCATGTGGGTTGGACGTTTTCTGATGCGATTTTTCAAGCTGTTGTGAAGGAACTCAACGTCATCCGCACTTATGAAGTCTAGGTCATTCTCGAAGATGTCATCTCCCGTGCCATCTTCTCTTTCTACTTGGTAGGAGGGATAGTAGACTTTGGCTCTTTTGCACATGGTTATGGTTCGAAGTTTCTTTATCTTCGATTTCGAGACCTTTGACCTTCTTTCCCGGAGCATCAGTTGATAATATTCGGCCTGTTCAGCTTTGGAAACATTTGTAAGTTCCATAAGTAGGCGTCTACTGAAGGATCCATGCTTCTTTCTGAATACCATCTTGAATCTTTCTTCTAGGTACGGGTTCTGAAACTGCTCTGGGGGAAACTTCTGCAAGAATTCTTTAAGGCCTTGAACGGCGGGTTCTTCGATTTCATCCTTTTTGGCTTCAAGAAGCTTTATGATAGTCCCCCGCCGTTCTTGTCGCATTTTTTCCTTTTCTTCCTGAGGCAGTGTTTGAACCTTTCCTTTTATATAATGGTCCACCCAGAATAAATCATCTTTCCTATAAATACCAGGGCCTTCCGGAGTTTCATCGAAGCAATCGACCCTTTTGGTTTGGGAGGGACCTGGAAGTTCGGTTTGTTGGACTGGAGGAGGGCTTGGGGTTCTTGGAAGGCTTAGGACTATGTGGGATTCTTTTAGTGACTGGGGAGCTTGAATTGATGATAGGATTTCTTCTTGAGGGGCTGGTGGTGGTGAGTTCAGGAAGTCAAAAGAAGAGGATGAAGATTTTTTCGTTGGAGATTCAGGTTCAGGCTTAGGAATTAATAATGGTTCGTTGTCGTCGATATCGGAATCTGAATCAGAAACCAATATGATTTCAACCTTGTCATGAGGTTCCTCGAATTCTACCATAGCTGTCGTCGGATCCAGTGGAGCTGGACCCTCGACCATGGGCTCGTCTTCTATTAAGAGGTATTCCTGAGCCTCCTGTCTCTGTTCCCCTGACCCCTGAACATCTGTCCCCTCAGCGGTCTCTGCTCCCCCTATAAACATTACGGGATCCTCATGTTGAACCTTTCGCCTTTTCTCCCCTTCATGACGATCAGGGTCGTCCTGATCGTCATGCTTTCTTTTCGGTGCCTCTGCTTGAGGGCGGTATTGGAGTTCTATAACTGCCGACTCAAGGCGATCCATTCTCGAATTGAGCTGTTCCTGGACTTGCAGAATAAGGCGTGTAAGCGCATCGATCTTATCTGACAGCTCTGAAATCTGATTTTGAACTGAATGGGAACCTGGTGGGGGGCCAGCTTCGGAAGCGACACCCTTACCCTTGATTAGAGAAAGTAGGGCGGTGTGACGTTCCTCGGCAGCTTCCCTTTGGGCGTCCAGGTCAGCCTGGGTAATCACGCCGGCAGCACGTAAAGCTGCCGTTAACATCTCCAAATTTATTGGGAGATGGCCGGAAGTGGATGGCGTTGATGGAGCCACTTCCGGTCTTCCTTCCGTTATCTCTGGCTCCTGAATAGGATGCGCAGATCCGGAAGTTTGAGGAGCTGCCACGAAGGCAGCTTTTGGGGATGCCACGGAGGCATCGTGCGGTGTCTGTGTTTGGGGTGATGGAATCATGAAGGAATGAAGTGCGGTCACCTGGGGAGGAGTGTGACCTCTTTCAACACCGCCACTCTCCGAATGAGAGGGCGATGGAGTATGTGCTATAACCCCGTGAAATGAAGTGGTTTCCCTTTCAGGGGAAACCAAGTGGGTGGTGGTGGTTAGTTCGACCGTTGGACGGACGGTCTTATGGTGAGGAGTCCGGCTTATTGGGCTTAGTTCACCCTCAGATTGTACCTCCCTCGCTCGCACGACAGAGACGGTTCTTTCTGAATCCGCCGTCTCTGCCGCCTCACCTCCTGCTTCCTTCCTTACCAACACAGGCTCCCTCTCACCCATACCCAGAGATTGTTGAGGTTGCTGAACATCCACCCGAACTCCCTCATGCTCACTCATACTCGCCTCACCTTCGGATTGGCTAGTCTCAGACGGTTCCGACTGAGACTCATCCGGATAACACTCCTGAATATAAGCCCTAACCCGCTCCATTCCCCTTGACCTCATTAACAAAGACAGAGGTATTTTCATTATCGGCACTGTCGGGGCCCCCTTTGGCAGAGTTAGCTTTTGAATCGCCACGGTGGGGTAGACGTCTGCCTCCGAACGTTCATGGATATCATCGTCATGGTCCATTGCATACTGTATTATTTGCTGCAGATTTCGCTGTAGAGGAATATATTTTCTTCCTTTCTTTGTGCTCCTCTCTACATGGACTCTTCGTAACTCCTCGAATAGGAAAGTAGCATAATCCACATGTCGGTCAAAGGCAAAGCCAGTGAACATGGCTAGTACCTGAGCCGATGCAGAGTCATGTCCGGAATGCTTGGCGGTGAAGCATTTGTTAATCACATCAAACAGGATTCGCCAGTGGGATTGAAGATTTTTTGTGCGAAAATCTGAGGGTTTGGAAAGAGGGCCATCATAACCCAGAGTTTGAATCTCAGATAGGGTTTCAGTGACGGATGGGTTGGGATCAAAAAATTCACGGGTTGGAAGGTAGATGCATGAATGGTATATGGGGGTCCGAATTCGGATGATGTGACAGAGGTGGCCGAATTCGGATGGTGGTCCGAAGTGCATGGAATGGAATGTATGGTGGTGGTCCGAATTCGGATGGGGCATGAACATCAGCCGAATTCGGATGTGGACCGAAGTAGATGTATGCAATGATATGGAAAGGACCGATTTCGGATGGAATCCAGAATTCGGATGGGTACCGAATTCGGACATCATCCGAATTCGGATGAACAGTGAATGATGACTTTTAACTTATAAAAATACTGAACAAGTTTGACCATAATTTTGAAGAACCGAATTCGGATGCACAGTGATCCGAGTTCGGATGCACAGTGTCCGAATTCGGATGAACTGTTAAAATTTTGAAAATTTTTCTAAGGCACACATCCGAATTCGGTGCTTGGTCCGAATTCAGATGGTCCGAAATGCAACAGTTCATTAAATGATGTTCATGCAACATGCAACGTGAACAGTGGTGATTGTGACAAAAATGCATGAAATTACAGATCCTAATTTAAAAACATATAAGGAACAATTTATGTAACTGCTACTAAGTGAAAAACACACATTAAAGTACTAAAAACTAAGAAAAACCGAAGTGGAAAACTAACTAAACGTCGAGAATCAAACTCAGAATATATGAAGTTAAATGCTGAAATAAAAAGAGAAATAGGTTACCTGATAGTGCCGAAATGAAGAAATGCAAGAAAAATGGAGAGAAATGAAGATCCACAGAGCTTGAAATGTTGTTAATGGAGGTTTGGGCGGTGGAAATGGCGACGGTGAGGAGAGAGATGAGAAGAAAGAAATATCTTTAAGAGGAAGGAAGGAGTTTGACCGTTTGACCCGCCCTATTTAAAGGGAGCGGTTCGGGTCGGGTATGAGAGATCCGCGCCCAATGAGTGAATGGGCCGCCGGATTTTTTCATTTAACACTCACCAAAAAAATTTTGGGCTTTTAATCAAATAAATAAGAAACAAGAGATTTTTTTTTTAATTTTGCCCAATTTTATTAAGTCTTTTTGAGTTTTTCTTTAAAATAACAAAGTAGATATATTTTTTGGTATTTTCTTTTAGTGTTTAAATTAAGATAAACTGAAATAAAATAAAATAAAATAAAGTAAACTAAAATATTTTTGGCTTTTTGATAAATTTGAAAGTTAAAATCTTTTTGTGATTTTCTGACCTATTAAATTACTCTAAAAATTAAATAAAAATATGACCAACCTAAAATTTAAAATTTAACTACAAAAAAAAAATTAAAAAGAAACACAGAGTTATATAAATTTAAAATCCTAACTGTACTCCCCCTCAAATAAATACCTGTTCTTTTCCTTTTGATTTTCTGATTAAGCTCGTTAACCCTTTTAGTCTTACAAATACAGACAAACCTGTATATTTTTTGCATCCCACTTCGTGATGAACAATTCACACAACAATTTTTCAGGATCATTAATTATTAAAAATATACACAGATAAGGAAATATTGAGTTTCAATTTTGTGACACAATCCTTAAATTTAAATAACAGATATTTTCTAAGAGAATATCTGATATTTAATTGGAAGGCGGATTCAACATGCCGATATGGGATACTAAAAACTGAAAACGAGGTTCGTCTAAAGCTTTAGTAAATATATCCGCAAGTTGATATTCCATGCCGACAAAATACAACTCAATGGTTCCCTTTTCTACGTGATCTTTAATAAAATGAAACCTGATATCTATGTGTTTTGTTCGAGAGTGCTGCACGGGATTGCAAGAGATGACAACTGCACTTCGAGAATCACAGTAAATTGGGATATTGGTGAGTGAGAATCCATAATCGCGTAATTGTGTTCTCATCCACAGCACTTGAGAGCAACAGCTTGCAGCTGCTACATACTCAGCCTCAGCTGTAGATGTGGAAACACAATTCTGCTTTTTGGAAGACCAACTCACCGGTCTATCTCCTAAAAACTGTATTCCTCCCGACGTGCTTTTTCTGTCAACTCTACAACCTGCAAAAGCAGCATCTGAAAACGCGGTAAGGTCGAAATCGATTCCCTTTGGATACCATAGACCAAGTTCGGGTGTACCCTTAAGATAACGAAAAATGCGTTTTACCGCAGTTAGGTGTGATTCTTTTGGGTCGGCCTGAAATCTAGCACAAAGACATGTTGAAAACATTATATCCGGCCTACTGGCAGTCAAGTATAGTAAGGATCCTATCATCCCTCTGTAAGTTGTATTATCGACACTTTTCCCAGAATGATCGGTGTCTAACTTACAGTTGGATGCCATGGGAGTTGCGATACTCGTGCAAGAGTCTAACTTATACTTCTTGAGAATGTCAATAGTATATTTCGACTGGTTCACAAAAATCCCATCATCAAGTTCTTTGACTTGTAATCCGAGGAAAAAGTTCATTTCCCCCATCATACTCAACTCGAACCTGGACTCCATTAGGGCTGAAAAATCCTTACAAAAATTACTGTCAGTAGATCCAAATATAATATCGTCGACATATATTTGTACTAGCATTATATGTGGGCCTTCCCTTTTTGTGAACAGAGTTGTGTCCACCACACCTTTATAGAAACCGGCAGAAATAAGGAAATTTGAAAGACTATCATACCATGCTCGAGGTGCTTGTTTTAAACCATAAAGGGCTTTATCTAGCACATAAACATGGTCGGGTTTATGTGCATCAACAAAGCCTTGTGGTTGTTCAACATACACCTCCTCGTTAAGTTCACCGTTTAGAAAGGCAGTCTTGACGTCCATTTGGTACACTTTGAAATCTTTGTGTGCCGCGTACGCCAAGAAGATTCTGATTTCTTCGATCCGTGCAACTGGAGCGAAGGTCTCGTCATAATCTATCCCTTCTTGTTGTCGGTAGCCTTTGGCAACAAGTCTTGCTTTATTCCTTATCACAATGTCGTTCTCATCTCGTTTGTTCTTAAAGATCCACTTTGTTCCGATGACTGTACGGTCTTTTGGTTTGGGAACTAACTGCCATACTCTTAGCTGTTCAAACTGGTTGAGTTCCTCTTGCATTGCAACTATCCAATCTGGATCTGTCAGGGCTTCATCCACACGAGCGGGCTCTATCATACTCAGGAATTATGCGAAGTGGCATTCATTAGCAGATGCCCTACGAGTTTGGACTCCTGCTGATACATCACCAATGATTTGATTTGTTGGGTGACTTCGGGTCCATTTAATCTCGTGTGGAAGGGGTGCTCGGGATGGAACCTCTGTGGTTAATGTGGGGATGGATGAAGATTCATGGTCAATGGTTTCAAATGATGGTACCACTGGTTCCGGTTCGATTCCCGAGTGTTCAGGTGAAGGAAGAATTGTTGGTATTATATGTGAGGGTATTATAGGAGTAGATTCAACTGCGGATGTGTCGGTAGATGATGTAGATGGATGAGGGTATGTTGATGAAGATGGAGCGGAGAAACTTTGTGGCGCAATTGAACTGGAAGGATCACCTACATTATTGACAACATTGGAAACACTAGCGTTAGGACCGAAAAATTCAACATAAAAAGGATCAAACAAATTAACCAAATCAGAAGAGGAAAAAGAAATGGGATTATTGGAAGAGTCTCCAGGCATTTGAGTAATGCGAGGTCCTGATTGATCAACTTCGGGTGCCAGTTCAGCCAACTCATCAAATGTGACGTGCACACTTTCATTGACTGTTCTGGTTCGGGTATTGAATGCGCGATACGCCTTCGAGTTGGATGAGTATCCAATGAAGATCTCTTCATCCGCCTTTTCGTTAAACTTCCCGAGGTTGTCTTTGTCATTCAACACATAGCACCTGCAACCAAATACACGTAAGTACTTGATAAATGGTACTTTATTCAAAAAGAGTTGGTAAGGAGTTTTGTTAAAGCGCTTATGGATAATGGAGCGATTTTGTGTATAGCATGCTGTTGATACGGCTTCAGCCCACAAGAACGGAGGTAGCTTCAAGTATGTGAGCATTGTACGAGCGGCTTCCACAAGCGTACGGTTACGCCTTTCCACGACCCCATTTTGTTGAGGTGTTCGAGCAGCAGAGTATTGATGCTGAATACCTTTGGATCGAAGGAAGCCCTCAACTACCGAGTTCTTGAACTCCGTGCCGTTATCTGATCTGATTGATTGCACTGACAGTTGCTGTTGGGTCTCGACACTCTTGATAAAATCGATGATTTCTTGAGCTGTCTCATCCTTGGAACGCAAGAACCTGACCCAGGTATATCGTGAATAGTCGTCAACGATAACCAACACATATCGTTTCCCATTTAGCTTTGAGTCCGCATCGGTCCGCATAAATCCATGTGTAGTAACTTCAATACTCTTTTTGTTGATGGTTCGGGCTTTGGTTTGTGAGATGATCGTTTCATTTTTCCCTTCTCACAAGCTCCACACAGATGGTCCTTTTCGTAGCGCAATTCAGGAAGTCCTTTAACCAATTGTTTCGCAGCCAGCTTGTTGATATTATCAAAGTTCAAATGGGATAATCTTCGATGCCACAACCAAGAGTCTTTTGACGAGGCTTTTGATAGTAGGCAAATGTTATCCTTCACTACTAGCTTAGCTACGTCAATGGTGTAGAGGTTAGAGTTTCGGGAACCTGTTAGGATTTCTTTTCCATCCATACTCTTAACACTGCAGTTCTTTGCTCTAAAAGTTACCTCTACTCCTTTGTCGCAGAGATGTCCTATGCTAAAAAGATTATGTGATAACCCGTCAACATAGTCAACATCCTTGATGACCAGATTATTTAGAACTAAGTCCCCGTATCCTTTGATGTGAGCCTGATGGTTGTTCCCGAATTTTACAGTTCCGCAATACTGTTCAACAACGTTGGACAACAATTCTCTTCTTCCAGTCATGTGCTTGGAGCAACCCGAATCCATATACCAAATGGACTTAGCCTGAAAAACACATAAATTCATATAATGAAAAACTATATGCATTCAAACACATCCATTTTTAATTCACAATCAAACCGTGTTCTTAACCGAGATGTTCAGAAAACATGATGAGTTAAGACCGGGTCCTGGGCTTTGTGCACAAAAGCCAAACGTGTCGGTTTAAGCACAACCGACAAGCAAAAGAACGGGTCCTAGTCTAAGGTAACTAGAAGCCATTTCTTTGAAGCAGGGGTTCTTGATCAGAAGTAACCAAGATTCATCTGCATTAAGATCACACAACCTTGGGTACCCACCTCAATATGGGTCCCTTTTTGTTAGGATTTCCAGATTTATATGGCACGTGTACAGTTTTAGGTATCCAATTAGCATTTGTGTGTGGTCCGGATGCACAACCCTTTGGAATCCATTGAAGATTGGATTTATTGGGCTTTGGAACCTTAGGCGCTAAAATTGCCTTTGGTTTTTGTCTTTTTGAGACCTTTTTGACCGTTGCTTTGGTTTTGGGCCTTGGCAACGGACAAATCTCAATTTTATTTGAGGCCGATGATGCAACATTTTTTGTTTTCTTTTTCCGAATTCGTTTAACAGGATATGACACGAAAGCATTCATTTCAGGAACTTGTCGTCTATATCGAGTTGGACACAAATTAAACAAATTACTGAAAGAGTACTTTAAAGGAACAACAGAATTCGGTACAACATTACAAGCATTGTCACACACATTGTTACATAAATTGTCTTTAGAGATTACAGACATGCTATCTCTAGTAACAAATTCATTTGGCATTAAAGCCTTCTTCACAAAAAACTTGTAAAATCCAGCATGGTGGTTTTTGGGATTCTCCTTATATGATCTGTAGGAACAAAACGATTAGAGTCAGTAAGCATGGAAGATTTAGACTTGACAAAATTTTCTTTTTGGTGGTGAGTGGGTTTCTTAAAAGACTTGGATTTGATCTGAGTCTTTTTAGGAACCTCATTTTTGAAAGCTTTTGAACACTCACCTTTGTAAATGACAGAAGAAGTTTCAGCTTTAGCCTTACCATTATTTGATGACACACATGGAATTTTTATGGAATGAGAAAGTGTTTGTTCTTTTAAAAGATCTTTCAATTTTTGTGAAACCATTTCAAAATTTTCTCTGTAGACAATAACTTCCACAGATTGTTGAAAAGATTGATTTACCAATTCTTCTTCGCTCTTAAGAAGAGCATCTTGAAGATCAAGTGCTTTCTTTTGAGACGACTTTAATTCCTTTCTAAAACAGTGATTTGTTGTTTAAGAACTTTTGCAGGAATATAAAGTTGAGGAGTTGATTTTACGGTTTCTGTTTTCAATTCAGCTTCTGAATAAGTTGACAAGAGATCTTCCTCTAAAGTGGGTACTCTAGAAAAATAACTCTCGTTAAGTTCTTCATATTGAAAAGAAATTTCTTTATCTTTACGAGTGACACGTTTCTCATTTTCTTGGTTTAAAACTTCTTTTGATGACTCAAAAAAGAAAGATTTAAGACCGGCTCCCATATAATTAATGTCATAAAATACAGGTAAAACATTTTGTGCTTTTTCCAAATATTTAGGATTTTTAAAACCAATTCATTGTTTAGAATGGTAAAACCTAGTTTCTTGGGCTGATTTAAATGGATGGTTTGTTCTGTTTGACCCCTTTTTAAAAATGCATCGTCAAGGGTCTTTATTCTTGAGTACAAACTTATCCTTTCTTCTTCAATCATTTTTTATTTTTCTAAACTGTCTATATTTTCCATATTTACCGCATCTAATTGTTTTTTAAGAACAGAAATTTCTTCTTTTAAAGAGAGTTTTTCTTTTGATAGCGTGTCCATGCAAGATTCAAGATATATATTCCTATCCTGAACATCTACGTTTTCTATTAAAATCTGTTTTATAACATTATGATTAGTTAACCACTTTGAATGATATAATTCAGATGATTCTTTTAGAGTTTGAGCTTGATGTTCAGCCTGTACACACCTTGCAGTTTCAGCATTTAATCTAGCTTGTAGATCAAGAATATGTGTGTGCAGTGTACATTCATTATCTACAAATAATTTATTTACATGTGCAAGAATGTAACAGGAATATACCTCATTCGACTCAGAACCGGATGTAGAGCATTCGGGATCGTTGGTTGTAGTCATCAGACATGCTGGTGGATTTTTCAATGTCTCCCCCTCAGCAGCATGATCTGAATCTTCAGCAGTGGAAACAGCACAGTTCTCCAACCCAACACGATCAACCATCTAACAATTCTTGCCCTTGTCATCCTCGTCTTCGGAATCTTCAGCATCCCAGTAGTCTTCCTGGGCGACGAGGGCTAACGCATCCGTTCTTTTCTTGGCGGCCTCGAGCTTTCTCTCGTAATATGCGACGTCTCTGTCGAAATTGTTTTTACACTCCCTAGCAAAGTGGCCCGGTTTGCCACACTTGTAACAGAGACGTTCATCTGCGGCCTTCGGCTCGTCTGCTCTCGGCCGTTCATCTCTTCTTTCCGCCGGCCTTTTATCGGCACGACGATGCTCTCGGCTGTCATCTCGCCTTCTGTCCCTTCGTTCGGGCTCTCTCCTCTCATCACGGCGGTCATCTCTACGATCATCCCTTCGATTGTCCCGCCTGTCTTCCCTTCGATCATCACGCCTATCGTCTCGCCTTTCATAACGACGATCATCTCGATAGTCGCGTCTATCGTCATACCTGCGATCATCCCTACGGTAGTCATCCCTGCGATAATCATCGCGTCGTTCATCCCTTCTGTCATCTGAGTACCTCCGTGGACCGGTGTCACAACGGAGTTGATTGTTAGTCTTGTTGGAGAACCGTCGCTGTTGGAGACGGTTGGTCCACAAGGCTATCTGTTCCTGAATAGAAGCTTCTTCCTCATCATAGACCTCACGCGGAGGAGAAGCATACCTGTACTGCGACGACGAAGAACCTGGAGCAAAGGATGGTGTCGGAATCTGCGTTTTGGTGATCAAGGCGAGTGAATCATTTGGT
Organism: Centrapalus pauciflorus; assembly: GCA_020465985.1. NCBI lineage: Eukaryota > Viridiplantae > Streptophyta > Magnoliopsida > Asterales > Asteraceae > Centrapalus > Centrapalus pauciflorus. The sequence continues at coordinate 153,266 of JAANYP010002759.1, forward strand.
TTCAACCCGCTATTGGCTGATAGCAGTAGAGAGGCCAATTGATTTGCCATCAGCTTTTGTTGATCCACATCCCCTTGATACTTCTTGAGCTCCTTAAAGACGACATTGATTGATACCTCAGGAATGTTCAGGACTCGTTTCGTGGCCCGACAAGCAAGCTGCCACTCGGGGGCTAAGGCGGCAAAGAACTAGATGTTGATATCATCCCTATCCTTCTTTATGTGCAGTTTGTTCAACTCATTTAGGACCGCACAGAACCTGGTAAAAGTGGCTTGCAGAGATTCCCCGTCTTTTGCGCGGAATTCCATAAACTTAGCCTTTGCCTCCTCGATCTTGGCACGATCATCGAGATATGCCCCCAGCATCTGGACTTCCAATTCGTCCCACATTTCTTTTGTAGACATTTTGCTGTCTATGCCAACCAGAATATTAGTGGGGAGGGCTTGATAGATCAGATATTCTGCCCTCTTATCAACATGCTGTCGGTCTCTCTCGACGTCATTTGCCGGTTCGCGTTCAAGTTTAGAGGCTTGGACAGGGGGGTCAGCCTCAGGTCGAGCTGCTATCTCTCGATAATAGATGACGGGACCTTCGGAAATGGATTGAAGCATCAAATTCCCAAGAGGTTGCATTCCAACGAATTTAAGGAACCAGGATTTCCATTGTTCATACTCATCTGGATAGAGAACAGGTGGTCTGTTCTCGGATCCGAGTACGAGAGCTTCGCGAGACATGATGATGGGTGCTGAGTAAAAATGAAGATCTTAAAGGTGGAAACTGGACACGGATGGGCTGGACTTACGACGAATAGGACTGATTTCGGATGGAAGAGGTATTTCGGATGTAATGTGTTCGGATGAACAGTGTTTCGGATGCTAAGAATTGAATTCGGATAAATTGGGTTTCTGATGGTGAAACCTAATTCGGATGGAAGTGAATTCGGATGGATGAACTAATTCGGATGAGAACCTACTTCGGGTGAACAGTAATTCGGATGGTCTATGGTTCGGATGAAGTACTAAATCGGATGGGTGCCGAATTCGGAGGAACTGCTATTTCGGATGAACAGTGATTCGGGTGGGGACCTAATGCGGATGGAATACGGATTCGGATGGAACTGAGGTAACCGAATTCGGATGGGCCGAATTTGGATGAACAGTGGACAGGGCCTAGGAAATGTCCAGGTGTGGACCGAATTCGGATGGTCCGAGTTCGGGTGGTCCGAAATGGATATGGTCCGAAATGTGAAAATTTAAATACAAGTCCAAAATGGAAAAATGGAAAGCCTGATCTGAACTTCGGATGGTCCGAAGTTCGGATGGGACCTAAGTGGGGTCCGAAATAGGCAGATGGGGGGGGGTCCGAAATGCACCTAAATATGGTCCGAATTGGTCCGAAGTGAGGTCCGAATTTGGGTGATATGTGGTCCGAATTTTGGTTCCTAGGGGGTCCGAATTGCTACAGTAAGGGGTCCGAAATACATCAGGTTTTTTCAGTTTTCTAAGGCAGAACTGAGCAGAATTCGAATTTATCAGTTTTAAAGCCTAAAAAACATTTCTAAATGATTGATAAACTATTTTAAACACTTTTGGTAATTTAAAATAACCTAAAAACACTTAAAAACAGCATAGAACAAGCTAAAACCCACTAAAAACCCATATTTTTAAACTTGATGAAATATCCGATTCTTGATGATTTTAAAAGAAATATGGAACTGAATGAGCTTAAAATCAGTAGAGGATGATAATGTGGTGATTATATGACTATTATAACACAAGAAACACAGAAAAACAGAGGTAAATGAAGATCTAACCGAATGGAAATGAAGAACACGAAGAACACTTGAAGAAACCCAGCAGAATCCGTAAATCTCAGTTGAAATCCACCTTTTGGGCTCTGATACCAATTGTAATTTGTATTCCCATAAACTATCAGCACCTTTAATGTTTCTTTTATCAAACACAAGAAGAATCAATGCTCAATAATTGTGTAATGATGAAGAAGACAAAGAGAATGTTGGAGAGAATAATGCAAAGTGGCGGCTGCACTTTTCTTTGTATTTTCAACCGTGTAAAGCGTTACAAACCCTAGGAGCCTATTTCTAGGCTCCTTTAATTAAGTATAGAACATTGACAACTTTGGTCCCTTGACTATTACAAAGAAATAAACTCCAAGGAAATAAATACAAGACTAAATACTTAGATAATAATTATTACAAAACAACTCCCTATGATCGAAATAAAATGTCTAACAAACCACCTCCTATGAAAGGAGTTTTCCACACGTTGGACAACATACTCCTCCTAATGTCATTATTCACCAAATAAATCATCATAAACATTCGATTAACACAAAAGCAAAATCATCATAAACGAACAAATATCGCCACAAAGATGAGATTTATCACTTTAACATACACATAAGCAACTATCAGCTTATGAAGTTTGCAAATGCAATAGGAAAATTTTGGCAGAACTTTTTGGAACATGATTATGTATTTTTGTTGTCCTTCACAGTCACCATTTTACAAAATCACCTTTAGCCCTGCTTTTGAAAAAAAACGAGATTTTCAAGACCTGTTTTTTTTATAAAAAAAATTGATAAGAAATCCCTAATAGCAGAGTTCAGTTCTCATCAATGTGTCATATATACTATATTAAATCATTAGAGGAACATAATAAGTTTCAAATTTAAAGTCATGGAGAATAAGCTACATACGCTCTTAATCTTAAGTGTTTAAATTTTAAATCTCATTTTATATGTAAAAAACAACTATTAAACATAAAATAACCAAAAATCACAAGAAATTAAGCAGAAAAAAGGGTGAAATAGAATAAAAACCTGCAAACTGAACCTCTCCTGAGCATCAGACATTATAAGACTAAAAGCACAACACCTTTTCGAACAAATCTCCCTACTCTGAAGCTTCAAGACGCTATTGTGTTGCAGAGAACAAAACAATATACATTAACGGATTTAGAAACTAACATATCATCTGCTGTGATTTTTATTAGGGTTTTAACTTTTCACTAAAAGAATCTCACGCAATGAGAGTGAGAGAGTAAGATGGAGAGAAAGCACCGAGAATGAGATCTAGATTTTACGGGCTTCGTGACAGAATGACTCATCAACAACTGATGCAATAATGAAGATCTCACCTGCTTGTTGGCCATTTCATTGACAAAATCCGAGAGGCAGAATGATAGCCGACCGGAGAAATGGATCGGTAGCCGCTGTGAAACAAATACCGGAGTCTTTGCATAGGAGGATTGAATAAGGAGAGTTGTTTTGAGGAGTAATTTTGAAAGTCAGTCTGCACATGGGGAGGTAGAAGGGTTGTCTTCCAATTTGCTGATTCCCTAGAACATAAACTGCACGCACCTCTTTTTAAGAAGGCAGTCAGACGAGTGCTTTCGATTTCCAAGATGGACCGCATTTGAAATTAAATTCCATGCATCAGAAACATGTACATTAAGCTTTGTAAGTGGTAAGTCTTAAAATTCAAGAATCAAGCTTTAAGAAGTTGTACTTTATGCATTATTAATAGTAAAAAACTAAATGCTTTATTAGTAGTAGAGATTGACTTTTGAGAATTTATGAAACAAAGAATATTACTGAAAGAATGATTTATGAATGAACAAGTTATCAGAATCAGATGTAATAATGATTTTAAAGACTAAAAAGATGATGATAATGATATGATATTGACATGATAATTCTGGACAGGTTCAGTGAAATTCTGAACATAGATACAAAGATTTAAAGATTTAAAAGCGAGTCAAAGATTTGAAATTGACAGAGAACAGATTGACAAAGATAAAATCCTGAGATAACTCAGGTGGCAGATTTTATATCTGTTTGATAAAGACCCAGATCTGTGAGTTATAGATATTCAGATTTAACATGTTTGAATTTCTGGTTGAGACATATTGTTGATGCTAGATTGATTTGACATTCATATTATCAGCTGGATTGTGACCTGTGCACACCATGGTTGGGTGTTGCCCAGTGGATCATTATAGCTATTTGACTTATCACTTCATATGATATTGCTTTTACAGTTCATTTCAGATATTGCTTTAAAATTACTGCTATCATGACTTTGAATACGTATGCTTCATCATTGCATATACTTTGACGTTTGATTCAGCTTGATTAGCCTTATCGGTCTATCGTTCTACACCTGGCTATTTCACCAGTTTTATTGAACTTGGTAATGACCTCCGATGTTCCGCCACGTTGATTTATTGGTAGCTAGCCCAGTATGTGGCTGATCCCCACGATTTAAGCGTGAGCGTGGCTTGACCATCATCCGACTCTATGACTTCTATGTCTCAATCATGAGGGCTGTAGCGGTAGCGAAGACATATCACGCTAGACTTATGATCCGCTTGACAATGCATGTTAATTTGAAAATCTATTAACTCACTAAGCATTGCTTACAGTTGCTACTTACATTTTTACAAGAAAAGATAAAGGAATGTCACCTGCTGGACCTAGTTCTTAGGTCTAACAAAGATCAAGACAGGAGTTTTCATAGACCTCTACTCAGCAAACCCCTTTTTGGTACTAATTGGAGGATGATAATATGGTGGTCTGGGTAGATTTATCTTGATTATATGATGACATGAATTAGATTAGACTTGTGTCCTTTATAAGTTTAATTTGAAAACTTAATATGTATTAAACTTAATCCTAATATGTTTGTACCTGTAATTTAATATTCCGCACTTAATTACTCTATCTTAGTTTGATTGATATCGTGTTGCATGGTGTGGGACCTAGACTCGTGAGAACTGCCCCGTAAGGGGTGGTCTTCACAGGATGGTATCAGAGCCCATGGTTTGAGTGAATCAAGTATTACGTGAGTATACTTGGTCTCAAACTGAAGCAATACATATGTATCAATCATTTAGGTGGTTTGAACTGAGATAGGATGTACAGACTGTGAGGATGGGAAAAGGGTACATAGATCTAAGTCTATACACTGATAGTTAAGTGATTTTAATTTTCAGTTAAGATGTCAGGATCAGGATCAGGTGACATTCCCAACAACATGACCCCACAACAAATGTTTGAAATGATGCAACAACTTTTAGCCCAACACTCTGAGCAACAAAATAAGATTATGCAAGAACAGTTTCAGGCCAGAGATGAGGCCGAAGCTAAAAGACGTGAAGATAAAAAGAATAAGCGAAAAGATTAACAAGTCCAGAATAATGACTCTGATTCTGATAACTCAAATCCTGAAACCCAAATCGAGCAGCCTAAAGGCTGTAAATTTAAAGATTTTAAAGCAAGCGGTGCCCTGAACTTTGAGGGTACAGTCAATTCAATTCAGGCGATGGATTGGATCAGTCATACCGAAGAGATTTTCAGAATCTCTGATTGCCTAGAATCGAAAAAGGTGAGTTATGCGTCTGCATTGTTCGTCGGTGCTGCTCATGTTTGGTGGAAGACTCAGAGGAGCATTTATGGCGAGGAAGTAATACATACTCTAGAATGGGAGCAGTTCTTAGACATGTTTAACGCGAATATTGTTCGGTCGATCAGCGAGACAAGATGGAAGTTCAATTGATGCAGCTGACCCAAGGAACCAAAACTGTTGATGAATACGAGCATGAATTCTCGCGATTGTGTGGCTACTCCTCATATCAAGTAGCTACTGAGGAACGAAAGATGAACCGATTTTACGGAGGGCTTAACCCGAGATACCGACATCCGATGAGCGCGATAAAGTATAAGTCCTATCTGGAAATGGTGTAAACGGCCAGACAGATCGAGAGAGGATACCTAGAGTATGGCGATCAGCTCTATGCCCCATCAGCGAACCCGACGTGTCCATATCCTCCGAAGAAATAGAGATTCGGCAGATTCTTCAGGCCAAACAAATCTCAGTCCCGGCAATCTCAGCAATCCCAACCGAAAGCTCAAGCCTACTCGCTTACAAATGAACCCCGATTTTGTAAAAGATGCAGAAAGTCACACATGGGATTGTGCAATCCAGACGACGTCACATGCTTTGCGTGCAATAGAATTGGTCACATCAGTGAAGAGTGTCCACAGCGAGGGCTCGGATGTGCAAAATGTGGGAAACGAGGACACTTCATGTATCAGTGTCGCAGCGGGCAACGAGGTCAGTCACAATTGTCAGTGGGAGGATCTACGATGAAGAGCTCAGCTGCAACGCCAACCACAAGGACTCGAGCATTTCAGATAACAGCTGAGGAAGCAAAGGAAACCCCTGACGTAGTTACCGGTACGTTCATGCTTAACTCAATCCCTGCTCGCGCATTATTTGATTTCGGCGCTAGTTGTTCGTTTATATCGACTTCTTTCGCACAAAGATTGTTCAAATCTCCATCGAAGCTTCCCGTGATACTTGATATTGAGACAGCCAGTAACAACTATGTTATGGTTGATTCTGTTTATCGAAACTGTACTCTGCTTGTTGACAATATCGTGTTCAACCTCGACCTTATCCCGATTCCGTTGAAAGAGTTTGACGTCATCATCGGCATGGACTGGCTAACGAATAACAAAGCTACGATCGTCTGGAACCGCCGGATTATCAGAATCAAGTCTTCAGACGGTCGAGTATTAGAAATAAAAGGCGAGAAGCGAAAAGGTGCTCACTGCTTCATTTCAGTTGAAAAAGCTTATAAGTATATATCTAAGGGTCACGAATCTTATTTATGCTACGTCTCATCTGAATCCGTCTCTGAAGCCAAAAAGAAATCCATTTCTGATATTCCTATCGTCTGTGAGTTCCCAGACGTGTTTCCGGATGACATTTCTGGAGTACCACCAGAACGTCAAGTCGAGTTCGGTATTGACTTGGTTCCTGGTGCGGCTCCTATTGCCAAAGCTCCCTACAGACTTGCACCTGCAGAAATGCAGGAAATGTCGAAACAATTGCAAGAACTGTTAGAAAAGGGATTTATCCGACCGAGTTCATCTCCGTGGGGTGCACCTGTCTTACTTGTTAAAAAGAAAGACGGAACTCTTCGAATGTGCATTGAGTACCGCGAGTTGAACAAAGTCACCATAAAGAATAAGTATCCTCTGCCCAGAATTGATGATTTATTTGATCAGCTACAAGGAGCCAGCTACTTTTCTAAAATCGATCTTCGTTCTGGGTATCATCAGCTGAAGGTTAAAGATGAGGATATTCCAAAGACAGCCTTCCGAACTTGATATGGTCATTACGAATTTCTCGTGATGCCGTTCGGATTAACAAATGCACCAGCGGCGTTTATGGATCTCATGAATCGTGTGTGCAGACCGATGCTGGATAAGTCAGTTATCGTATTCATAGGCGATATTCTAATTTACTCCAAAACAGAGGCTGATCATGTTAATCATCTGCGACAATTGCTAGAGTTACTAAGGAAAGAAAGACTCTACGCGAAATTTTCAAAATGTGAATTCTGGCTCAGACAGGTATAACCTTATATTGTCTTGACTTACTTCTTAAGCGTTCTTTGTTTCAAAACGAAATTTGAAATTCTACTTTGACTTCTTTATAGATCCAATTCCTTGGCCATGTCATATCTGGCGAAGGAATTTCAGTTGATCCTTCTAAAGTCTAGGCTGTTAAAAAATGGTAAACACCTCGCAATGCCTCCGAAATAAGAAGTTTCCTTGGATTGGCCGGTTATTATCGGCGATTCATAAAGGACTTCTCAAAGATTGTTGTACCACTCACAATGCTAACACGAAAGAATACTCCTTTCATATGGACTAATAAACAGCAAGAGGCATTTGAAATTTTGAAACAGAAGTTAAATCAAGCGCCGATCCTAGCCTTACCAGAAGGCAATGATGATTTTGTCGTTTACAGCAACGCATCTGGTACTGGCTTAGGATGTGTTCTAATGCAAAGGGGAAAAGTAATTGCCTACGCTTCAAGGCAATTGAAGGATTACGAGAAAAGTGCACCAACTCATGATCTTGAGTTGGCTGCCGTTACCTGTGCTCTGAAAATCTGGCGTCATTATCTTTATAGAACTAAGTGTCAGTTGTATACTGACCATAAAAGCCTTAAACATCTTTTTACTCAAAAGGATCTAAACATGAAACATCGTCGGTCCTTGGAGCTTATCAAGGATTATGATTGCGAGATCCTATATCATCCCGGCAAAGCTAATGTGGTCGCGGATGCTTTGAGTAGAAAGACATATCCAGAAAAGTGTTGCTATGCCCTGACTCCTATTGTATTCTCTCCGATCTTATTGAAGACATCAGATCAGCTCAAGCCGAAGCGTTGAAAGAAGAAAATATCTGTTCTGAAAATTTTAAAGGGCAACTTCAATTCTTATCTATGAATCATTTGGGACTTCAATGTCTCAAGGGAAACCGAATCTGGATTCCTAAATATGGTTCTATTCGCAACACTCTCTATCTGAAGCTCATCAGTCCAAATTATCTATTCATCCTGGCAGCTCAAAGATGTATTTTGATCTGAAAGCTGATTATTGGTGGCCAGGAATGAAGAAATACATCGGTCATTATGTTGAAAGCTGCAGAATATGTCAAATGGTTAAGGCAGAACATCAGAAACCCTTCAGGGATTTGCAACCACTGCCAGTTCCTGAGTGGAAGTGGGAGCATATAACAATGGACTTCATCACGAAGCTGCCAAAAACCAAGAGACAGCACGAATCCATCTGGGTAGTCGTAGACCGATTAACGAAGTCAGCACACTTCATATCGATGAAAGAGACGTATTCCCTTGATAGATTGGCACAGATGAACATCACTGAAATCATCTCTCGTCATGGTGCGCCGAAATCTATCGTATCTGATCGTGATAGTTGTTTCGCATCTAGATTCTGGCAAGCTCTACAAGACGGTATGGGTACTCGGATATCTATGAGTATTGCTTATCATCCTAATGCAGATGGCCAGAGTGAGCGTACTATCCTTACTCTCGAAGATATGCTTCGTGCCTGCGTTCTTGATCTGGGTGGTAATTGGGATGACCACTTGCCTCTGGTCGAATTCTCATATAATAACAGTTATCATTCCACGATCAAGATGGCTTCTTTTGGAGCTTTGTACGGAAGAAAATGCAGAACTCCCACCTGTTGGCGTGAAACAGGTGAATCACCGATTCCGGGTCCTGCCCTTCTACAGTTGACTCATGAGAAGATTCAACTCGTCAGAAGGAACATAATTGAAGCTCAAAGCAGGTAGAAGTCATATTATGATAATCAACACAGATCTATCAGCTTTGCGGTTAACAATTGGGTGATGCTGAAAGTATCTCCAATGAAGAATGTGGTAAGATTCATAAAGAGAAACAAGCTAGCTCCGAGATTCATCGGTCCGTTCAAGATTGTCAAAAAGATAGGAAATCAATCTTATCGTCTTGAACTGCCAGCGGACTTATCTGGAATACATCCTGTATTCCATGTCAGTCATCTGAGAAAGAGCTTAGGAGACGAGAGAGAAGTTCAAATACCACACGTTAACTTGCAGATTGATGAAAAGCTTTGAGTGGTTGAAGAGCCAGAATGTATTCTGGACTCGAAGATCAAGAAGCTTAGAAATAAAGATATACAGATGGTGCTCGTCCAGTGGAAACACCACATGGGTTCGCATCAGTCTTGGGAATCTGAAGATGTCACGAAAGCAACATATCCCAGTCTGTTCGAACATAGCTAACTTCGGGGACGAAGTTTGTACGTGGTGGAGCCCATTCTGTAACAACCTAACTTTTGATCTAGTCTTAAATTCAGTATTTGAACCGATAATGTAATATTATTTGAATTATAATTTAATTAAGTTATGAAATATTTAATTAAATTATATAAATATTTAAAGTTATGATTTAAAAATTATTAAAGATAATTAAATAAAAAGAGATATAATCTACAAAAGTAATAGTGGGGTTAAGTAGCAAATATAACTAGATGAAGTATATAAACGAGATTTAGGATTCATTAATCACTTTTATCCTCTCTCTCTACTCTCTCTCTCTAAAATCTCACAAAGTTCATCAAAAATCACTATAATTTGCAAAATCAAGAAGAAGTTACAAGGACTAGTAATCAACAACAATCTACAAAGAATTCGAGGTTGAAATCGACACCTTTAGCTTTTTATTTTCGGTTTTGAGGAATAAATTCGAATTTACCATTTTCATTCGAATTTAATCTATTCTAGCTCGAGTTTTAACTAGATTCTTATAGATTATGTATAATAAATCAAAACTAGGATTAATACTTATCATATTTGTGATTTATGACTTAGAAATTCATGTTTAAAAGCTGTAAATTATGAACAAATTCGAGATGCCAAGAACAAACTCGAAATACATAGAACAAACTCGATTTTTCAGCTAAAATCGAATCCCAAGTTTGAATTTAACCCTTAAAATCGAATGGTTCTCGAATTTAACCATAGAATCGAGATGAAGGCTTCGAATTTGTACATATGTTAGAGAATATGCTTCGAATTTAGACCCCTTATTCGAATTTAGCCCTAAATTCTAAAGTAGGTTCGAATTTAACCATGGATTTCGAATATAACCTATATTTTATTCTAAGACCTTTGAATTCAGATACATATTCGAATTTATATATATACTTGAATACCCCACTCCCTAAATTTGAGTATCTTGAATAAAACACATGAACAACGCATAAAATAACAAGATGATTAGCAAAATGAGTATATATATTAATATATATATATATATATATATATATATATATATATATATATATATATATATATATATATATATATATATATATATATATATATATATATATTGACTTTTGATAATTTATGAAACAAAGAATATTACTGAAAGAATGATTTATGAATGAACAAGTTATCAGAATCAGATGTAATAAAGATTTTAAAGACTAAAAAGATGATGATAATGATGTGATATTGACATGATTTGATATGATAATTCTGGACAGGTTCAGTGAAATTCTTAACATAGATACAAAGATTTAAAGATTTAAAAGCGGGTAAAAGATTTGAAATTGATAGAGAACAGATTGACAAAGATAAAATCCTGAGATAACTCAGGTGGCAGATTTTATATCTATTTGATAAAGACCCAGATCTGTGAGTTATAGATATTCAGATTTAACATGTTTGAATTTCCGGTTGAGACATATTGTTGATGCTAGATTGATTTGACATTCATATTATCAGCTGGATTGTGACCTGTGCACACCATGGTTGGGTGTTGCCCAGTGGATCATTATAGCTATTTGACTTATCACTTCATATGATATTGCTTTTACAGTTCATTTCAGATATTGCTTTAAGATTACTGCAATCATGACTTTGAATACGTATGATTCATCATTGCATATACTTTGACGTTTGATTCACCTTGATTAGCCTTATCGGTCTATCGTTCTAGACCTGGCTATTTCACCAGTTCTATTGAACTTGGTAATGACCTCCGATGTTCCGCCACGTTGATTTATTGGTAGCTAGCCCAGTATGTGGCTGATCCCCACGATTTAAGCGTGAGCGTGGCTTGACCATCATCCGACTCTATGACTTCTATGTCTCAATCATGAGGGCTGTAGCGGTAGCGAAGACATATCACGCTAGACTTATGATCCGCTTGACAATGCATGTTAATTTGAAAATCTATTAACTCACTAAGCATTGCTTACAGTTGCTACTTACATTTTTACAAGAAAAGATAAAGGAATGTCACCTGCTGGACCTAGTTCTTAGGTCTAACAAAGATCAAGACAGGAGTTTTCATAGACCTCTACTCAGCAAACCCCTTTTTGGTACTAATTGGAGGATGATAATATGGTGGTCTGGGTAGATTTATCTTGATTATATGATGACATGAATTAGATTAGACTTGTGTCCTTTATAAGTTTAATTTGAAAACTTAATATGTATTAAACTTAATCCTAATATGTTTGTACCTGTAATTTAATATTCCGCACTTAATTACTCTATCTTAGTTTGATTGATATCGTGTTGCATGGTGTGGGACCTAGACTCGTGAGAACTGCCCCGTAAGGGGTGGTCTTCACAGGATGGTATCAGAGCCCATGGTTTGAGTGAATCAAGTATTACGTGAGTATACTTGGTCTCAAACTGAAGCAATACATATGTATCAATCATTTAGGTGGTTTGAACTGAGATAGGATGTACAGACTGTGAGGATGGGAAAAGGGTACATAGATCTAAGTCTATACACTGATAGTTAAATGATTTTAATTTTCAGTTAAGATGTCAGGATCAGGATCAGGATCAGGTGACATTCCCAACAACATGACCCCACAACAAATGTTTGAAATGATGCAACAACTTTTAGCCCAACACTCTGAGCAACAAAATAAGATTATGCAAGAACAGTTTCAGGCCAGAGATGAGGCCGAAGCTAAAAGACGTGAAGATAAAAAGAATAAGCGAAAAGATTAACAAGTCCAGAATAATGACTCTGATTCTGATAACTCAAATCCTGAAACCCAAATCGAGCAGCCTAAAGGCTGTAAATTTAAAGATTTTAAAGCAAGCGGTGCCCTGAACTTTGAGGGTACAGTCAATTCAATTCAGGCGATGGATTGGATCAGTCATACCGAAGAGATTTTCAGAATCTCTGATTGCCTAGAATCGAAAAAGGTGAGTTATGCGTCTGCATTGTTCGTCGGTGCTGCTCATGTTTGGTGGAAGACTCAGAGGAGCATTTATGGCGAGGAAGTAATACATACTCTAGAATGGGAGCAGTTCTTAGACATGTTTAACGCGAATATTGTTCGGTCGATCAGCGAGACAAGATGGAAGTTCAATTGATGCAGCTGACCCAAGGAACCAAAACTGTTGATGAATACGAGCATGAATTCTCGCGATTGTGTGGCTACTCATCATATCAAGTAGCTACTGAGGAACGAAAGATGAACCGATTTTACGGAGGGCTTAACCCGAGATACCGACATCCGATGAGCGCGATAAAGTATAAGTCCTATCTGGAAATGGTGTAAACGGCCAGACAGATCGAGAGAGGATACCTAGAGTATGGCGATCAGCTCTATGCCCCATCAGCGAACCCGACGTGTCCATATCCTCCGAAGAAATAGAGATTCGGCAGATTCTTCAGGCCAAACAAATCTCAGTCCCGGCAATCTCAGCAATCCCAACCGAAAGCTCAAGCCTACTCGCTTACAAATGAACCCCGATTTTGTAAAAGATGCAGAAAGTCACACATGGGATTGTGCAATCCAGACGACGTCACATGCTTTGCGTGCAATAGAATTGGTCACATCAGTGAAGAGTGTCCACAGCGAGGGCTCGGATGTGCAAAATGTGGGAAACGAGGACACTTCATGTATCAGTGTCGCAGCGGGCAACGAGGTCAGTCACAATTGTCAGTGGGAGGATCTACGATGAAGAGCTCAGCTGCAACGCCAACCACAAGGACTCGAGCATTTCAGATAACAGCTGAGGAAGCAAAGGAAACCCCTGACGTAGTTACCGGTACGTTCATGCTTAACTCAATCCCTGCTCGCGCATTATTTGATTTCGGCGCTAGTTGTTCGTTTATATCGACTTCTTTCGCACAAAGATTGTTCAAATCTCCATCGAAGCTTCCCGTGATACTTGATATTGAGACAGCCAGTAACAACTATGTTATGGTTGATTCTGTTTATCGAAACTGTACTCTGCTTGTTGACAATATCGTGTTCAACCTCGACCTTATCCCGATTCCGTTGAAAGAGTTTGACGTCATCATCGGCATGGACTGGCTAACGAATAACAAAGCTACGATCGTCTGGAACCGCCGGATTATCAGAATCAAGTCTTCAGACGGTCGAGTATTAGAAATAAAAGGCGAGAAGCGAAAAGGTGCTCACTGCTTCATTTCAGTTGAAAAAGCTTATAAGTATATATCTAAGGGTCACGAATCTTATTTATGCTACGTCTCATCTGAATCCGTCTCTGAAGCCAAAAAGAAATCCATTTCTGATATTCCTATCGTCTGTGAGTTCCCAGACGTGTTTCCGGATGACATTTCTGGAGTACCACCAGAACGTCAAGTCGAGTTCGGTATTGACTTGGTTCCTGGTGCGGCTCCTATTGCCAAAGCTCCCTACAGACTTGCACCTGCAGAAATGCAGGAAATGTCGAAACAATTGCAAGAACTGTTAGAAAAGGGATTTATCCGACCGAGTTCATCTCCGTGGGGTGCACCTGTCTTACTTGTTAAAAAGAAAGACGGAACTCTTCGAATGTGCATTGAGTACCGCGAGTTGAACAAAGTCACCATAAAGAATAAGTATCCTCTGCCCAGAATTGATGATTTATTTGATCAGCTACAAGGAGCCAGCTACTTTTCTAAAATCGATCTTCGTTCTGGGTATCATCAGCTGAAGGTTAAAGATGAGGATATTCCAAAGACAGCCTTCCGAACTTGATATGGTCATTACGAATTTCTCGTGATGCCGTTCGGATTAACAAATGCACCAGCGGCGTTTATGGATCTCATGAATCGTGTGTGCAGACCGATGCTGGATAAGTCAGTTATCGTATTCATAGGCGATATTCTAATTTACTCCAAAACAGAGGCTGATCATGTTAATCATCTGCGACAATTGCTAGAGTTACTAAGGAAAGAAAGACTCTACGCGAAATTTTCAAAATGTGAATTCTGGCTCAGACAGGTATAACCTTATATTGTCTTGACTTACTTCTTAAGCGTTCTTTGTTTCAAAACGAAATTTGAAATTCTACTTTGACTTCTTTATAGATCCAATTCCTTGGCCATGTCATATCTGGCGAAGGAATTTCAGTTGATCCTTCTAAAGTCTAGGCTGTTAAAAAATGGTAAACACCTCGCAATGCCTCCGAAATAAGAAGTTTCCTTGGATTGGCCGGTTATTATCGGCGATTCATAAAGGACTTCTCAAAGATTGTTGTACCACTCACAATGCTAACACGAAAGAATACTCCTTTCATATGGACTAATAAACAGCAAGAGGCATTTGAAATTTTGAAACAGAAGTTAAATCAAGCGCCGATCCTAGCCTTACCAGAAGGCAATGATGATTTTGTCGTTTACAGCAACGCATCTGGTACTGGCTTAGGATGTGTTCTAATGCAAAGGGGAAAAGTAATTGCCTACGCTTCAAGGCAATTGAAGGATTACGAGAAAAGTGCACCAACTCATGATCTTGAGTTGGCTGCCGTTACCTGTGCTCTGAAAATCTGGCGTCATTATCTTTATAGAACTAAGTGTCAGTTGTATACTGACCATAAAAGCCTTAAACATCTTTTTACTCAAAAGGATCTAAACATGAAACATCGTCGGTCCTTGGAGCTTATCAAGGATTATGATTGCGAGATCCTATATCATCCCGGCAAAGCTAATGTGGTCGCGGATGCTTTGAGTAGAAAGACATATCCAGAAAAGTGTTGCTATGCCCTGACTCCTATTGTATTCTCTCCGATCTTATTGAAGACATCAGATCAGCTCAAGCCGAAGCGTTGAAAGAAGAAAATATCTGTTCTGAAAATTTTAAAGGGCAACTTCAATTCTTATCTATGAATCATTTGGGACTTCAATGTCTCAAGGGAAACCGAATCTGGATTCCTAAATATGGTTCTATTCGCAACACTCTCTATCTGAAGCTCATCAGTCCAAATTATCTATTCATCCTGGCAGCTCAAAGATGTATTTTGATCTGAAAGCTGATTATTGGTGGCCAGGAATGAAGAAATACATCGGTCATTATGTTGAAAGCTGCAGAATATGTCAAATGGTTAAGGCAGAACATCAGAAACCCTTCAGGGATTTGCAACCACTGCCAGTTCCTGAGTGGAAGTGGGAGCATATAACAATGGACTTCATCACGAAGCTGCCAAAAACCAAGAGACAGCACGAATCCATCTGGGTAGTCGTAGACCGATTAACGAAGTCAGCACACTTCATATCGATGAAAGAGACGTATTCCCTTGATAGATTGGCACAGATGAACATCACTGAAATCATCTCTCGTCATGGTGCGCCGAAATCTATCGTATCTGATCGTGATAGTTGTTTCGCATCTAGATTCTGGCAAGCTCTACAAGACGGTATGGGTACTCGGATATCTATGAGTATTGCTTATCATCCTAATGCAGATGGCCAGAGTGAGCGTACTATCCTTACTCTCGAAGATATGCTTCGTGCCTGCGTTCTTGATCTGGGTGGTAATTGGGATGACCACTTGCCTCTGGTCGAATTCTCATATAATAACAGTTATCATTCCACGATCAAGATGGCTTCTTTTGGAGCTTTGTACGGAAGAAAATGCAGAACTCCCACCTGTTGGCGTGAAACAGGTGAATCACCGATTCCGGGTCCTGCCCTTCTACAGTTGACTCATGAGAAGATTCAACTCGTCAGAAGGAACATAATTGAAGCTCAAAGCAGGTAGAAGTCATATTATGATAATCAACACAGATCTATCAGCTTTGCGGTTAACAATTGGGTGATGCTGAAAGTATCTCCAATGAAGAATGTGGTAAGATTCATAAAGAGAAACAAGCTAGCTCCGAGATTCATCGGTCCGTTCAAGATTGTCAAAAAGATAGGAAATCAATCTTATCGTCTTGAACTGCCAGCGGACTTATCTGGAATACATCCTGTATTCCATGTCAGTCATCTGAGAAAGAGCTTAGGAGACGAGAGAGAAGTTCAAATACCACACGTTAACTTGCAGATTGATGAAAAGCTTTGAGTGGTTGAAGAGCCAGAATGTATTCTGGACTCGAAGATCAAGAAGCTTAGAAATAAAGATATACAGATGGTGCTCGTCCAGTGGAAACACCACATGGGTTCGCATCAGTCTTGGGAATCTGAAGATGTCACGAAAGCAACATATCCCAGTCTGTTCGAACATAGCTAACTTCGGGGACGAAGTTTGTACGTGGTGGAGCCCATTCTGTAACAACCTAACTTTTGATCTAGTCTTAAATTCAGTATTTGAACCGATAATGTAATATTATTTGAATTATAATTTAATTAAGTTATGAAATATTTAATTAAATTATATAAATATTTAAAGTTATGATTTAAAAATTATTAAAGATAATTAAATAAAAAGAGATATAATCTACAAAAGTAATAGTGGGGTTAAGTAGCAAATATAACTAGATGAAGTATATAAACGAGATTTAGGATTCATTAATCACTTTTATCCTCTCTCTCTACTCTCTCTCTCTAAAATCTCACAAAGTTCATCAAAAATCACTATAATTTGCAAAATCAAGAAGAAGTTACAAGGACTAGTAATCAACAACAATCTACAAAGAATTCGAGGTTGAAATCGACACCTTTAGCTTTTTATTTTCGGTTTTGAGGAATAAATTCGAATTTACCATTTTCATTCGAATTTAATCTATTCTAGCTCGAGTTTTAACTAGATTCTTATAGATTATGTATAATAAATCAAAACTAGGATTAATACTTATCATATTTGTGATTTATGACTTAGAAATTCATGTTTAAAAGCTGTAAATTATGAACAAATTCGAGATGCCAAGAACAAACTCGAAATACATAGAACAAACTCGATTTTTCAGCTAAAATCGAATCCCAAGTTTGAATTTAACCCTTAAAATCGAATGGTTCTCGAATTTAACCATAGAATCGAGATGAAGGCTTCGAATTTGTACATATGTTAGAGAATATGCTTCGAATTTAGACCCCTTATTCGAATTTAGCCCTAAATTCTAAAGTAGGTTCGAATTTAACCATGGATTTCGAATATAACCTATATTTTATTCTAAGACCTTTGAATTCAGATACATATTCGAATTTATATATATACTTGAATACCCCACTCCCTAAATTTGAGTATCTTGAATAAAACACATGAACAACGCATAAAATAACAAGATGATTAGCAAAATGAGTATATATATTAATATATATATATATATATATATATATATATATATATATATATATATATATATATATATATATATATATATATATATATATATATATATATATTGACTTTTGATAATTTATGAAACAAAGAATATTACTGAAAGAATGATTTATGAATGAACAAGTTATCAGAATCAGATGTAATAAAGATTTTAAAGACTAAAAAGATGATGATAATGATGTGATATTGACATGATTTGATATGATAATTCTGGACAGGTTCAGTGAAATTCTTAACATAGATACAAAGATTTAAAGATTTAAAAGCGGGTAAAAGATTTGAAATTGATAGAGAACAGATTGACAAAGATAAAATCCTGAGATAACTCAGGTGGCAGATTTTATATCTATTTGATAAAGACCCAGATCTGTGAGTTATAGATATTCAGATTTAACATGTTTGAATTTCCGGTTGAGACATATTGTTGATGCTAGATTGATTTGACATTCATATTATCAGCTGGATTGTGACCTGTGCACACCATGGTTGGGTGTTGCCCAGTGGATCATTATAGCTATTTGACTTATCACTTCATATGATATTGCTTTTACAGTTCATTTCAGATATTGCTTTAAGATTACTGCAATCATGACTTTGAATACGTATGATTCATCATTGCATATACTTTGACGTTTGATTCACCTTGATTAGCCTTATCGGTCTATCGTTCTAGACCTGGCTATTTCACCAGTTCTATTGAACTTGGTAATGACCTCCGATGTTCCGCCACGTTGATTTATTGGTAGCTAGCCCAGTATGTGGCTGATCCCCACGATTTAAGCGTGAGCGTGGCTTGACCATCATCCGACTCTATGACTTCTATGTCTCAATCATGAGGGCTGTAGCGGTAGCGAAGACATATCACGCTAGACTTATGATCCGCTTGACAATGCATGTTAATTTGAAAATCTATTAACTCACTAAGCATTGCTTACAGTTGCTACTTACATTTTTACAAGAAAAGATAAAGGAATGTCACCTGCTGGACCTAGTTCTTAGGTCTAACAAAGATCAAGACAGGAGTTTTCATAGACCTCTACTCAGCAAACCCCTTTTTGGTACTAATTGGAGGATGATAATATGGTGGTCTGGGTAGATTTATCTTGATTATATGATGACATGAATTAGATTAGACTTGTGTCCTTTATAAGTTTAATTTGAAAACTTAATATGTATTAAACTTAATCCTAATATGTTTGTACCTGTAATTTAATATTCCGCACTTAATTACTCTATCTTAGTTTGATTGATATCGTGTTGCATGGTGTGGGACCTAGACTCGTGAGAACTGCCCCGTAAGGGGTGGTCTTCACAGGATGGTATCAGAGCCCATGGTTTGAGTGAATCAAGTATTACGTGAGTATACTTGGTCTCAAACTGAAGCAATACATATGTATCAATCATTTAGGTGGTTTGAACTGAGATAGGATGTACAGACTGTGAGGATGGGAAAAGGGTACATAGATCTAAGTCTATACACTGATAGTTAAATGATTTTAATTTTCAGTTAAGATGTCAGGATCAGGATCAGGATCAGGTGACATTCCCAACAACATGACCCCACAACAAATGTTTGAAATGATGCAACAACTTTTAGCCCAACACTCTGAGCAACAAAATAAGATTATGCAAGAACAGTTTCAGGCCAGAGATGAGGCCGAAGCTAAAAGACGTGAAGATAAAAAGAATAAGCGAAAAGATTAACAAGTCCAGAATAATGACTCTGATTCTGATAACTCAAATCCTGAAACCCAAATCGAGCAGCCTAAAGGCTGTAAATTTAAAGATTTTAAAGCAAGCGGTGCCCTGAACTTTGAGGGTACAGTCAATTCAATTCAGGCGATGGATTGGATCAGTCATACCGAAGAGATTTTCAGAATCTCTGATTGCCTAGAATCGAAAAAGGTGAGTTATGCGTCTGCATTGTTCGTCGGTGCTGCTCATGTTTGGTGGAAGACTCAGAGGAGCATTTATGGCGAGGAAGTAATACATACTCTAGAATGGGAGCAGTTCTTAGACATGTTTAACGCGAATATTGTTCGGTCGATCAGCGAGACAAGATGGAAGTTCAATTGATGCAGCTGACCCAAGGAACCAAAACTGTTGATGAATACGAGCATGAATTCTCGCGATTGTGTGGCTACTCATCATATCAAGTAGCTACTGAGGAACGAAAGATGAACCGATTTTACGGAGGGCTTAACCCGAGATACCGACATCCGATGAGCGCGATAAAGTATAAGTCCTATCTGGAAATGGTGTAAACGGCCAGACAGATCGAGAGAGGATACCTAGAGTATGGCGATCAGCTCTATGCCCCATCAGCGAACCCGACGTGTCCATATCCTCCGAAGAAATAGAGATTCGGCAGATTCTTCAGGCCAAACAAATCTCAGTCCCGGCAATCTCAGCAATCCCAACCGAAAGCTCAAGCCTACTCGCTTACAAATGAACCCCGATTTTGTAAAAGATGCAGAAAGTCACACATGGGATTGTGCAATCCAGACGACGTCACATGCTTTGCGTGCAATAGAATTGGTCACATCAGTGAAGAGTGTCCACAGCGAGGGCTCGGATGTGCAAAATGTGGGAAACGAGGACACTTCATGTATCAGTGTCGCAGCGGGCAACGAGGTCAGTCACAATTGTCAGTGGGAGGATCTACGATGAAGAGCTCAGCTGCAACGCCAACCACAAGGACTCGAGCATTTCAGATAACAGCTGAGGAAGCAAAGGAAACCCCTGACGTAGTTACCGGTACGTTCATGCTTAACTCAATCCCTGCTCGCGCATTATTTGATTTCGGCGCTAGTTGTTCGTTTATATCGACTTCTTTCGCACAAAGATTGTTCAAATCTCCATCGAAGCTTCCCGTGATACTTGATATTGAGACAGCCAGTAACAACTATGTTATGGTTGATTCTGTTTATCGAAACTGTACTCTGCTTGTTGACAATATCGTGTTCAACCTCGACCTTATCCCGATTCCGTTGAAAGAGTTTGACGTCATCATCGGCATGGACTGGCTAACGAATAACAAAGCTACGATCGTCTGGAACCGCCGGATTATCAGAATCAAGTCTTCAGACGGTCGAGTATTAGAAATAAAAGGCGAGAAGCGAAAAGGTGCTCACTGCTTCATTTCAGTTGAAAAAGCTTATAAGTATATATCTAAGGGTCACGAATCTTATTTATGCTACGTCTCATCTGAATCCGTCTCTGAAGCCAAAAAGAAATCCATTTCTGATATTCCTATCGTCTGTGAGTTCCCAGACGTGTTTCCGGATGACATTTCTGGAGTACCACCAGAACGTCAAGTCGAGTTCGGTATTGACTTGGTTCCTGGTGCGGCTCCTATTGCCAAAGCTCCCTACAGACTTGCACCTGCAGAAATGCAGGAAATGTCGAAACAATTGCAAGAACTGTTAGAAAAGGGATTTATCCGACCGAGTTCATCTCCGTGGGGTGCACCTGTCTTACTTGTTAAAAAGAAAGACGGAACTCTTCGAATGTGCATTGAGTACCGCGAGTTGAACAAAGTCACCATAAAGAATAAGTATCCTCTGCCCAGAATTGATGATTTATTTGATCAGCTACAAGGAGCCAGCTACTTTTCTAAAATCGATCTTCGTTCTGGGTATCATCAGCTGAAGGTTAAAGATGAGGATATTCCAAAGACAGCCTTCCGAACTTGATATGGTCATTACGAATTTCTCGTGATGCCGTTCGGATTAACAAATGCACCAGCGGCGTTTATGGATCTCATGAATCGTGTGTGCAGACCGATGCTGGATAAGTCAGTTATCGTATTCATAGGCGATATTCTAATTTACTCCAAAACAGAGGCTGATCATGTTAATCATCTGCGACAATTGCTAGAGTTACTAAGGAAAGAAAGACTCTACGCGAAATTTTCAAAATGTGAATTCTGGCTCAGACAGGTATAACCTTATATTGTCTTGACTTACTTCTTAAGCGTTCTTTGTTTCAAAACGAAATTTGAAATTCTACTTTGACTTCTTTATAGATCCAATTCCTTGGCCATGTCATATCTGGCGAAGGAATTTCAGTTGATCCTTCTAAAGTCTAGGCTGTTAAAAAATGGTAAACACCTCGCAATGCCTCCGAAATAAGAAGTTTCCTTGGATTGGCCGGTTATTATCGGCGATTCATAAAGGACTTCTCAAAGATTGTTGTACCACTCACAATGCTAACACGAAAGAATACTCCTTTCATATGGACTAATAAACAGCAAGAGGCATTTGAAATTTTGAAACAGAAGTTAAATCAAGCGCCGATCCTAGCCTTACCAGAAGGCAATGATGATTTTGTCGTTTACAGCAACGCATCTGGTACTGGCTTAGGATGTGTTCTAATGCAAAGGGGAAAAGTAATTGCCTACGCTTCAAGGCAATTGAAGGATTACGAGAAAAGTGCACCAACTCATGATCTTGAGTTGGCTGCCGTTACCTGTGCTCTGAAAATCTGGCGTCATTATCTTTATGGAACTAAGTGTCAGTTGTATACTGACCATAAAAGCCTTAAACATCTTTTTACTCAAAAGGATCTAAACATGAAACATCGTCGGTCCTTGGAGCTTATCAAGGATTATGATTGCGAGATCCTATATCATCCCGGCAAAGCTAATGTGGTCGCGGATGCTTTGAGTAGAAAGACATATCCAGAAAAGTGTTGCTATGCCCTGACTCCTATTGTATTCTCTCCGATCTTATTGAAGACATCAGATCAGCTCAAGCCGAAGCGTTGAAAGAAGAAAATATCTGTTCTGAAAATTTTAAAGGGCAACTTCAATTCTTATCTATGAATCATTTGGGACTTCAATGTCTCAAGGGAAACCGAATCTGGATTCCTAAATATGGTTCTATTCGCAACACTCTCTATCTGAAGCTCATCAGTCCAAATTATCTATTCATCCTGGCAGCTCAAAGATGTATTTTGATCTGAAAGCTGATTATTGGTGGCCAGGAATGAAGAAAGACATCGGTCATTATGTTGAAAGCTGCAGAATATGTCAAATGGTTAAGGCAGAACATCAGAAACCCTTCAGGGATTTGCAACCACTGCCAGTTCCTGAGTGGAAGTGGGAGCATATAACAATGGACTTCATCACGAAGCTGCCAAAAACCAAGAGACAGCACGACTCCATCTGGGTAGTCGTAGACCGATTAACGAAGTCAGCACACTTCATATCGATGAAAGAGACGTATTCCCTTGATAGATTGGCACAGATGAACATCACTGAAATCATCTCTCGTCATGGTGCGCCGAAATCTATTGTATCTGATCGTGATAGTTGTTTCGCATCTAGATTCTGGCAAGCTCTACAAGACGGTATGGGTACTCGGATATCTATGAGTATTGCTTATCATCCTAATGCAGATGGCCAGAGTGAGCGTACTATCCTTACTCTCGAAGATATGCTTCGTGCCTGCGTTCTTGATCTGGGTGGTAATTGGGATGACCACTTGCCTCTGGTCGAATTCTCATATAATAACAGTTATCATTCCACGATCAAGATGGCTTCTTTTGGAGCTTTGTACGGAAGAAAATGCAGAACTCCCACCTGTTGGCGTGAAACAGGTGAATCACCGATTCCGGGTCCTGCCCTTCTACAGTTGACTCATGAGAAGATTCAACTCGTCAGAAGGAACATAATTGAAGCTCAAAGCAGGTAGAAGTCATATTATGATAATCAACACAGATCTATCAGCTTTGCGGTTAACAATTGGGTGATGCTGAAAGTATCTCCAATGAAGAATGTGGTAAGATTCATAAAGAGAAACAAGCTAGCTCCGAGATTCATCGGTCCGTTCAAGATTGTCAAAAAGATAGGAAATCAATCTTATCGTCTTGAACTGCCAGCGGACTTATCTGGAATACATCCTGTATTCCATGTCAGTCATCTGAGAAAGAGCTTAGGAGACGAGAGAGAAGTTCAAATACCACACGTTAACTTGCAGATTGATGAAAAGCTTTGAGTGGTTGAAGAGCCAGAATGTATTCTGGACTCGAAGATCAAGAAGCTTAGAAATAAAGATATACAGATGGTGCTCGTCCAGTGGAAACACCACATGGGTTCGCATCAGTCTTGGGAATCTGAAGATGTCACGAAAGCAACATATCCCAGTCTGTTCGAACATAGCTAACTTCGGGGACGAAGTTTGTACGTGGTGGAGCCCATTCTGTAACAACCTAACTTTTGATCTAGTCTTAAATTCAGTATTTGAACCGATAATGTAATATTATTTGAATTATAATTTAATTAAGTTATGAAATATTTAATTAAATTATATAAATATTTAAAGTTATGATTTAAAAATTATTAAAGATAATTAAATAAAAAGAGATATAATCTACAAAAGTAATAGTGGGGTTAAGTAGCAAATATAACTAGATGAAGTATATAAACGAGATTTAGGATTCATTAATCACTTTTATCCTCTCTCTCTACTCTCTCTCTCTAAAATCTCACAAAGTTCATCAAAAATCACTATAATTTGCAAAATCAAGAAGAAGTTACAAGGACTAGTAATCAACAACAATCTACAAAGAATTCGAGGTTGAAATCGACACCTTTAGCTTTTTATTTTCGGTTTTGAGGAATAAATTCGAATTTACCATTTTCATTCGAATTTAATCTATTCTAGCTCGAGTTTTAACTAGATTCTTATAGATTATGTATAATAAATCAAAACTAGGATTAATACTTATCATATTTGTGATTTATGACTTAGAAATTCATGTTTAAAAGCTGTAAATTATGAACAAATTCGAGATGCCAAGAACAAACTCGAAATACATAGAACAAACTCGATTTTTCAGCTAAAATCGAATCCCAAGTTTGAATTTAACCCTTAAAATCGAATGGTTCTCGAATTTAACCATAGAATCGAGATGAAGGCTTCGAATTTGTACATATGTTAGAGAATATGCTTCGAATTTAGACCCCTTATTCGAATTTAGCCCTAAATTCTAAAGTAGGTTCGAATTTAACCATGGATTTCGAATATAACCTATATTTTATTCTAAGACCTTTGAATTCAGATACATATTCGAATTTATATATATACTTGAATACCCCACTCCCTAAATTTGAGTATCTTGAATAAAACACATGAACAACGCATAAAATAACAAGATGATTAGCAAAATGAGTATATATATTAATATATATATATATATATATATATATATATATATATATATATATATATATATATATATATATATATATATATATATATATATATATATATATATATATAAAGAAAGATTTTGAAGAAATTAATGAAAGATTGATAAGATTATCAGTTATCAGAATCAGATAGAATTAAAGATTTTAAAGACTAAAAGATGATGAAATTACATGATATTGATATTATAAATTCTGGACAGGTTCAGTGAAATTCTTAACATAAAGACCAAGATTTAAAAGATTTAAAGCGGGTCAAAGACTTGACTTACAGAGAACAGATTGACAAAGATAAAATCCTGATTTTACATCTGTTTGATAAAGACCCCAGATCAGTGAGTTATAGATATTCAGATTTAACATGCTTGATTTCCGGTTGAGACATATTGTTGATGCTAGATTGATTTGACATTCATATTATCAGCTGGATTGTGACCTGTGCACACCATGGTTGGGTGTTGCCCAGTGGATCATGATAGCTATTTGACTTATCACTTCATATGATATTGCTTTTACAGTTCATTTTCAGATATTGCTTTAAGATTACTGCAATCATGACTTTGAATACGTATGATTCATCATTGCATATACTTTGACGTTTGATTCACCTTGATTAGCCTTATCGGTCTATCGTTCTAGACCTGGCTATTTCACCAGTTCTATTGAACTTGGTAATGACCTCCGATGTTCCGCCACGTTGATTTACTGGTAGCTAGCCCAGTATGTGGCTGATCCCCACATTTTAAGCGTGAGCGTGGCTTGAGCATCATCCGAATCTATGACTTCTATGTCTATCATGAGGGCTGTAGCGGCAGCCAAGACATATCACGCTAGACTTATGATCCGCTTGACAATGCATGTTAATTTGAAAATCTATTTACTCACTAAGCATTGCTTACAGTTGCTACTTACATTTTTACAAGAAAAGATAAAGGAAAGTCACCTGCTGGACCTAGTTCTTAGGTCTTACAAAGATCAAGACAGGAGTTTTCATAGACCTCTACTCAGCAAACCCCTTTTTGGTACTAATTGGAGGATGATAATATGGTGGTCTGGGTAGATTTATCTTGATTATATGATGCCATGAATTAGATTAGACTTTTGCCCTTTATAAGTTTAATTTGAAAACTTAATCTGTATTAAACTTAATCCTAATATGTTTGTACCTGTAATTTAATATTCCGCACTTAATTACTCTATCTTAGTTTGATTGATATTGTATTGCATGGTGTGGGACCTAGACTCGTGAGAACTGCCCCGTAAGGGGTGGTCTTCACATCTATGCTT
Organism: Centrapalus pauciflorus; assembly: GCA_020465985.1. Lineage (NCBI taxonomy): Eukaryota > Viridiplantae > Streptophyta > Magnoliopsida > Asterales > Asteraceae > Centrapalus > Centrapalus pauciflorus. Next base: position 179,702 of record JAANYP010002759.1, read on the forward strand.
ATGTCGATTTTCTAAATTATTTATATAGATCAAAATCCACGTAAATCCACGTTGTACTCCAAAATTACTTGTCGATATGGTACGTGTAACCAGTAACTATGTTGATACGGTAATCCACGTAAGCATCATGTTATTAAAAACCTGTCACGTTGTCATTTGAATCAGAAAAAGCTGCCATATCAACATAGTTACTGGTTACACGTACCATATCGACAAGTTATTTTGTAGTACAACTACCATCCAGTAAAAAAATGAGTTAATTAGTCATTTAGTTAAATTGAGAAAAGTATTGTATGACTTTAACCCTTTATTTAAATATTTAATAAATAAGTTAAACAATTGATCAAATAAATTTAAAAAATAAACACTTAACGTTTAATTTATCCATTAAGCGAAAATAAGTAAAAATTCAGTAAATTAAACATATATAATTTATATTTCAGTAAATTAAAGTATTAAACAACTACACACTACACTTTACATACAAATACTTAAAATGAAACTTGAGAAAGACAAATTTTATACCTAGATAGAGAGAGACCGACAGACGATATATATATATATATATATATATATATATATATATATATATATATATATATATATATATATATAGAGAGAGAGAGAGAGCGCGCGACACCGAACAGTCTGCGTCACGCCGTCACTAGTGAAGTCCGCCAGATTAGAGGGCATCAGCACTACACAGTTGGGTGGAGAGTGGAGACTTGGCTGCGTCATCGCCGGTTGGTCAGAACTCATAATGCCAGAAGAGTGAAGCCATGAAGTGTGGAAGAAAGAAGCGATTAAGGATTTCAAAAGGTTTGGGCTATATTTTTTTGGGTTTTTTTTAAAAACCTTTTGGCCTACGTAACTGTCAGGATCAAAATCACTACCTAAGATTAACTGGTTTGAATGAATCAGAGTGTAAACCAATAACCTTGTATTGAATCAAAGTCCAATTAAGAAGTTTGCGGAATAACACTTAATTTTTTAAGAAAAGCTTTCAGAACAAATAACACATAAATATAATCAAAATCAAATCTTTTGTATTGTCAAACTCACTGATTACAATCACCTCTAATCTGTTTGATTAGACGAAGAACACAGACTGTTCTTAGGGTTTTACAACCTTAGAGGCTTGAGAAAACTTAATCAGAAAGCAATTACAATTGAATCAAAACTTGTACGTGCAGACTTACAATAGAAAAACCTATTCTATCTATATATATAAAGCCTTCTGATTTGTTTCCTTGAGGGACTCTGATTTCTCTGGTAGTAGATATGCTTGAATCTTCAAATATAAACCTCTTCCTGAATTTCAGCACTTTCTGTTTGTTAAACTGTTGAGCAGCTTGAACTTGAGCATCTTGAACGTTTAACTCTGGCAGCTTGAACTTACTCAACTAACAGCTTGAACTTTGTAATTATACAGAAAATCTACTAACAGTCTGAGAAATCTAACTAACAGGCTTGACGTACTTAGAATATTTCCCAACATTAACTTAATTAACCTGTCAGATTGTTTATTCCTGTTTTATATTCTATTTGGCTTTTTTTTAAAATTTCATGATTAAAACTCAATAATATTATAATAATTTGAGTAATAAAAATAACAAATATAAATTAGATATGAATATTATAATTTCATAAATTTTTTGTAGGTTTCATTCAATAAAAATCTTAGGTGTCACTTGAGTTTTTGTTATATACATAACTTAGTATTTCAAAATTTTATTTGTGTCGAGTGACACACGTAATTATAAACTAGGTCCGCCCATGGGAGCAACCGGTTTGGCATTCATCTCCGCCTCTAAGTAACTAGGAATGTAGTCATCATCTAAAGGTGGTACTCTAGAGTAATAAATTGTCATTTAGTTGCTCATAAGCAAAAGATGTTTGAGATTTTTCAGAACTTTTTTGCTTAGTTTCCTCCTGTGCCAATGTATCTTCCATAGAACGATGGAAGATGGCCTTATATCATTGTCCCATGTACTGATATTCATATAGAGTAGGCAAACAATTGAACACTTTATCCAAGGTTTTTGGATATTCAAAACCTATGCATTTCTTTGAGTTGTAAAACCGGGTTTCATTCTGATTAATCATATGGATGGTTTGATGTGTATGTCCTCATTTTAGTAAAAGATCTTCTGATTTTTTAATCGGGACATACAGATCAAATCTTTCTTTTGAGATCATTTCAAACCTAGTTTCATTTTCAGCACTTTTAAATTCAGCAGACTTAAACTTTACGTTTGTTTCAGTGAACATTGATTCTAATACAGTGACAGTTTCAGTTACCTTGGTGAGAGATGATTGAAGTTCGGCCTTCAGTACTACATCAATTGCTCTATCCTGATGGAGTTCGATATAGTCATTGCACTCTCTTTTCCAACGTTTTTCAAACATGTTACTTCTATCATTCTCTTCTTTCAATTTATTTTCGAAGATAGAAATTTTTTTAGTTAAAGTTGCTAACCTAGAATCGTAATGTTTACTAGAAGAGCTATGACTTATCTCAGTTGAAGATGCAGAGAGTGCTTTATCTGAGAGTGTGACCGACATCTCGTTCGAACCAGACATCTTGAATCATGTTGCTTGAATGGATCGGTACGATTACAGATTGATTAGAACATATTCAACACTTGAAGGTAAGTTCCAAAGGCCAAACAAATTAAGTTCCGAACGCAACTTGAAATTAAGGTTCGTGCCAACTTCATAAAATTTGAGAGTTAAAAACAAAGCTAAAATTTCGAACACCTAGACAAAACTTTAAAGGTTTCAAGAAGATTCTGAACTCAACTTAAAAAAAATCCTGAACTTTAAAAGTTCCAAAGACTACCAAGAAGAAAAAAAACTAATGCAACAAGTTGCGAAGGTACCAAGATTCCGAAAATTGCGAAGTCAGACCAAATTGTGAAGGTACCAAAATTCCGAAGCAAAAGTTTCGAAAATAAGTCTAGGAATTCCGAAAACCAAAAGGAGATGAAAGTTTTGAAAGTTTAAACATTTGAGTTCCGAAATTCATTTTAAAACCAGGCAAGGCCGTTCCATTAAATTTTAGGGCCCTGGACGAAAACGTATAAGAGGACTCTATACATAAATAAATATACATTCACAAACACATATATACATGTGTGTACAATAATATTTTTTATTTTCTGTCTGTTCATAAGTTTAAAAAACTCAATAATACTATATTTACATCGAGGACTTGTGAAGTTTGAGGTACTAGAAAATTTTGAGCCCTCGCTCCTTTTGGACGCCCTCAGGGCCGGCCGTGAAACCAGGTTCCACACTTTTTCTGAAATATAAAAAATTAGCTCCTAAAATTTTGATGGACTCCGAACAAAATTGAAACTAAAAATTGGAAGCCAAAAAATTCCGAATAGATAATCCCGAAATTGATAAGGTCCAATTCGCAATTCGTAAATTCCGAATTCAAGTTCCGAATGGATAATTGATAATCCCCAAATTGATAAAGTCCAACTCATGTTCCAAATTCGTTATGAGGGAAAATTAATCAGTTGCGAAAATAGAATAAAAAATGGTAATTCTACATGCGCACACACTTAATTGCTAATCATACATCTTTTTTCTTGATGTGAGAGTAGATTAACTTTTAATCATTGGGTATCACGTCATTAACAAAAATCATGTGAGTAAAAGGTTGTATGATGAGTAAAAATTTAGAAAAAGGATGTGTACATGTAGCAATGCCCACGATACCAAATGTTGTAAACAGAAAGCTGGGAATTGGAAAATAGGAAAAAAAAAAAATAGCCAAGTCAAAATTAAAGAAAAGTTCCGAAGGAAAAGTTGGCAAAAAATAAAAATAGAGAAGACAAGGAGTGAGTTGCAAAGTCAAAGATCATGAGGTTAGAACTTTCTGAACCAACGCATATTAAGTTATTAACTTTCGGAATTAATTTTAAATCCTCAAAACTGATTTTTCCTTTTTTTTTTAATCAATCGAATATAATCTTTTAGGTCTGATACCAATTGTTAGTGTCAGATATTCAAGCAACAATGATAATAAAAATAACAATAAAGATGAACAATAAAAACAATATTAATAGATTAAAACTTGATTGAAGAACTGAAAGAACACGAAGTGTATTCTCTTTAAGCACACGACACACGTCTTTCACCTTTATATCCCATAAGTTACATACACTAAAACCTAAACAAGCCTATTTATACGAAAACCTAATAAAATATTAATAGGCTTAAGTCCGTAGACTCAACAATTTACCCGTACATATTATCCTATTAACTATCAAATAATTACAAATAAACCCCCAGACTGACTACAATAAATAAAGTCCAACAATGTGTATTGTATATTATTTTAGAAACTGAAAAATAAAAATGATATAGGCTATGAAGCAATTAAATATTTTATATTAATACTACCTAAATATTAAAATATACAATTGTAACATCCCGTTTTTGAGGTGATTACGTGGATTTAATTTATTGACCAATTATAATATTGATTATTGTGTTGGGTCAATGATATTGCGATTAGTGGAATTAATATGTGTACTGTTCCGGAGCCGTTATGCTTCCGTTATGGGAGGCCGAGGCATAGAGTGAGAGACTGTCTAGAGCCGGGACCAGCGGTGCAGGGCGTGAGTTCTAGTGGAGCCAGAGCAGAGCCGTCGTCATCCAGTCGTCACGATACTAGGGCACGGGGTCGGGTCTTTCAGGCGACTGCAGAGGAAGCTCGGGATGCTACTGATATGGTTTCGGGTATGTGTTTCTGAACTTGCTTTGAGTGTGTGTCAGTTGTGGGGTGGGCTGTTGGTCTATGTCTGTGATAAGTGTATGTGTTATGTTGCGTGTGACTGCTTCGTTGTGTCTGTGATTATGTGATTCTGTGACAGAGGTGTGGGATGGTTGTGTATGGGTTATGTGGGCTTGTCATGTTTAGGGTACGTATGTGGAGTTAATGTGTTAGATTGGGAAACATTGTGTTTTGAGCTTTCGAGTTCGGGATTGTGCTATGTTAAGTGGATTAATCCTGTTGAGTTATGTGAGCTATATGAGTAATTATTGCGAATGTGTTTGTGATGTGCTAGTGATTGATCCTACTGATAGTGGATTTAGAATCTTGTGTGTGTTTATCCATATCTGTGATATTGCGTTTAGTGATTCGACGGAGATGTCCTTATGTGTTGCCATGAGTGGATTTGAAGATTTGCTGTGTTAGTGGATGATCTATGTAGAGCTATGCGAGGATGTGATGAAAGAGAACGACGATCGATGGATTGAGATCATATGTGGACTGAGTGGCCTATGAATTGATGCCACGAGAAGACTCTGCGAATAGAGGATTTACCAGTTGTAGATATGCGAGTTAAGGGATTCAACTGAGTTGTTAGTGGATTGTCTAAATGAGTTGAAGATTTGAGGGAGCTGATTCATTTCGAGAGTTGAAATAGAGACGTGTATTAGTGATGATTGTGACACTCAGAGTTCAAATGCGAATTTGACAGATTTGTTAGTAATCATATTGAGATATATGAGTTGATGTTTCCGGGATTTAATATGAGAGATGTGTAATTGCAAATGGGTTTGCGATAGATTCCAGGTACAGAATCAGTTTAAGAGGGGAGGATTTGTAACATCCCGTTTTTGAGGTGATTACGTGGATTTAATTTATTGGCCAATTATAATATTGATTATTGCGTTGGGTGTTACATCCCTACTTTTCAATTATTTGTAATTTACAATTTTAAGGACTCAGTTATTGTATTAATGGAATATTATATCAATTCAAGCAAGTTTTGATCATAATATCGGTTTAAATAAGAAAATACGAAGTTGAGGGGTATAATGTGCAAATAGGTTAAAATAGAAAATAAAAGTAAGGAAAGTCTTTCATTTTCAAGAATCTCACTCTCTCTCTAACTCTCTCGATCTCTCACTCTCTCTCTCTAAGAAAAACCCACCATTTCATCATTAAAAGTCCGAAATTGTTGGATTTAAGTGTTCAAAATCGGGATTCAAGCATATTGGAAGGAACTATAAGCATTGCAACAAACGATTTGAGGTAGGATTCACTCAAAACTTGCAATTTTTGATGGTTTTGGTACGGTTTTTATGGGAACCGATTTTTAAGATTGGTGATGCAAATGTTAATGCATGTTGGATATTGTTATTGAAATGTTTAAATCGAGTGATGATAATGTAGCATACCAAATCTCAGAATCAGATTCACACTCTAAGTATGATTTTGGAATTAGTGTGTGTTTTAGTGTGTGTGTTCTTCGAGACTTGTAGAAAAATGGACACAAATGGGTTATTTTCGTACATAAGAGTAATGTTATAAGTAGAAATAGTGTATTTAAGTTCATATTTACAACTTTATTTACTGAAACATGCAAAAATGGTCAAAAATGTAAATCTGGAAAATGTTGGAAATTTACCAAGTATGAACTCGGTCCGGATCCATCCGAATTCGGATCCGTACCCAATTCGGACCAACTATGATTTCGGACCATACCCAATCCGGACCCATCCCATTTCGGACCAAAACCCATTTCGGATCACACCCATTTCGGATCAATGCCTAATTCGGACCAACAGCTATTTCGGACCACTACCCCTATTTCGGACCATCCGAATTCGGATGTGGTCTGAAATCAGTTCTAATTTCACTTAATTTGTAGAATTTAAGTTTTAAGCAATTGCTGACATTAAATCACTATTACACTTATTTGACAGATCATTGTGGTGTTGTCTAACACACATTGATTCAGAGACACGATACACTATACCAATCACTGTGAGTAATAGATTATCATTCTAAAAGTTTTTGTCTTTGCATTTACATGATTACAATTCAATGGCATGGTTACATTGTTCATTACATCAACTCGCACTCATGATTAATTTGTTGTTATGATGCACACTCGTACTTGACATGTAACACACATGTAGCCTGCGTTCATTTGAAAGTGCATCTATTTACATCATGTTTGCACTGCATGATCATTACTTCACAATCTGATGCGACCTGGACTGGGGCTGACAGCAGGCCACTGTCGGGGACTGATCATCCCACTCGTTATCCTGGTCAGGTTCGGCACATCCCCGATCAGCATTTGAACTGCCAACCCCATGCTTGCACTGCATGGTTTTCACATACTACAAGGCTTACACTGCCTGTACACACATACATCGGGGCTTAGACTGCCCATGGTTACGCAATGCTTGTGAAGAAATATTTGTTGTTTGCATAATCTGTTATCTCGCTAAGCATTAGCTTACAATTGACTCACAGTGTTTTCAGGCACAGGCAATGGTGTAGCTGGACCTTCATCTTAAGCAATCCACTTCTTATCTAGGTGTCCTTAGAAGCTAATTGGTATATGGACGATGTAGCTTTGGGGCTGAGATTTGATACTTTAAAACCATTATGATGTTGTAATAGTTAGACTTTAATCACTGTAGACATGTATACTTTTATTGCTTTAGTGTGGAACTGTTTAAATCTGAATTAAGCATCAATTTTAATTATCATGTTATTCATTGGGTTGTTTGTTGATCCTGGTGATTCTAATTATAATATCAAAGCATGAGGGCGTCACAGAGTTTGGTATCAGAGCATTGTTTGAGGTTTCAAGTGTCCGCGAGGACTTGGACTCAAACTTAGGTTATGATATTAGAATGGACTCCTAGGAAATGATCCGAACTAAGATAGGATTGACATGCACACGGGGACAAATAAAGGGTAACTGTAACACTTAGGACTTACGAATAAATGTTCTAAATATGAATTGTTATATTTCAGAACATGTCAGGAGACGATATGACTCCTCAACAAATGTTCCAGATGATGCAAGCTCTCATGGAACAAAACAATGAACTACAATCCAAAAGAATGGCTGAGCAGGCTCAGTCATTTGCCGACCAATTAAGGGCCAGAGATGAGGCCGAAGCGAAACGAAAGGCTGATAAAAGAAAGAACAAAGAGCAACAACAGGATGGTCAAGAAGAAAGACAAGGAGACACTGGATCTTCTAACAAGACCAGAGGGTGTAGGTTTGAGGACTTCAAAAGTAACAGGGCTGTTACTTTTGATGGAACTGGAGATGCTGTCACAGCATTAGAATGGATCACCACCACGGAGAGAACTTTTAGAATCAGCGACTGTGCTAACAAAGACATGGTCCGGTTTGCAACTGCAATGTTTGCAAGGGACGCAGTGATGTGGAGGGATGCAATGACTCATGTGTTGACGATGGAGGTAGTGTCACACATGACTTGGAACGAGTTCAAGGAAGTATTCTCTCAGCAATACTGTCCTACCGATGAGAAGCGCCGTCTAGAGGCGAAGTTTCTGAATTTAACCCAAGGAACAAAAACGGTTACGCAATATGCCGTTGAGTTCACCCGACTAAGCTTGTTCGCACCTCATCAAATTGACACTTAAGAGAGAAAGATAGCCCAGTTTGAGGCCGTCTAGACTATGAGATACGCTGAACCATGAGTGGGGTTCGGTATACAACTTTTGCTGGTTTACTGGAGGCTGCTCAACATGTTGAGCAAATCGTCTTATTATCTGGATATGTCATCGGTTCAACCGCCGCAGCACCGACTCAACCGCCGCCGCCAAAAAGGCAGCGGGAGTCTGGATCATCCCGATTCTCTCCTCAATCCAATCAACAATCATCATCACCCAAGAAGGGAAAGGCCTTCTCGGCCAGTTCTGAAATGAGATACTGCAGGCGATGCAGGAAGGCGCACTCTGGGGAGTGCAAGACTCAGGATATGTACTGCTTCTGCTGTGGGAAGAAAGGCCATCACTGGGAGCATTGTCCACGAAAAGATGATGCATGCTACAACTGCCACAGACTTGGCCATTTCGCAAGGGACTGCCCGAAACCCCCACGAGATCAACGTGTTCAGCAATCAACGACAAGATCTTCTGCAGCTTCCACTGCTCGCAGGGATCAATCTCAAAGGGCTCCAACAAGGGCATTCCAAATCATAGCTGAAGAAGCAAAGGATGACCCGGAGGTGGTCACTGGTACGTTCTTTGTTAATTCCATTCCTGCACGTATCTTGTTTGATTCTGGAGCCAATCGTTCGTTTGTCTCCACATCATTTGCTCGTCAATTCAATATGCGTACTTCAAAACTGCAATTTGTACTTGACATAGAGACTGCTAGCAACATGTTAGTTAAAGCAGACAAGGTATATAGGAATTGCACGTTACTTGTAGAGGATGTAGTGTTCAACATAGACTTAATTCCCATGAAGTTCGGGGAATTTGATGTTATAATAGGCATGGACTGGTTGGTTCATAATGAGGCCCAGATTGTATGCAAGAAAAGAATGATTAAGATCACCACTCCAAAGGGCCGAGACATTTGCATTTATGGTGACAGACACAAAGGCGACTTATGCCTTATTTCAATTGCAAAAGCCCGAAAGCATGTTGCCAAGGGTTGCTCTGCATATTTAGCCTACGCTGTCGATGCTAACGCTGAAGTTCAATCTACTTCCACCGTTCCCGTTGTTTCTGAATTTCCAAATGTCTTTCCAGAAGATATCTCGGGATTGCCACCTGATCGTCAAGTGGAATTCCGTATTGATCTCATTCATGGAGCTGCTCCAATAGCAAAATCCATTTATCGTTTAGCCCCTGCAGAAATGCAGGAAATGATGAAGCAGTTACAGGAGCTACTTGACAAAGGCTTTATCCGCCCAAGTTCATCTCCTTAGGGCGCTCCTGTTCTGTTTGTCAAAAGGAAAGATGGCACATTACGTATGTGCATCGATTATCGCGAACTCAATAAAGTCACAATCAAGAACAAATACCCGTGGCCCCGGATTGATGATCTCTTCGACCAGTTACAAGGCGCAAGTTACTTTTCGAAGATTGATCTTAGCTCGGGTTATCATCAGCTCAAAGTGCATCCAGATGACATTCCAAAGATGGCTTTCAGAACTCGTTACGGACACTACGAGTTTCTGGTAATGCCATTCGGTCTCACAAATGCGCCGGCTGCTTTCATTGATCTCATGAACAGAGTCTACCGACCAATGCTCGACAAATCGGTCATCGTGTTCACCGATGACATTATCATATATTCAAATACCAAAGAGGATCATGCTGCACATCTGCGAGAATTTCTAGAGTTGTTGCGCAAAGAGCGACTTTATGCAAAATTCTCGAAATGTGAATTCTGGTTGAGGCAGGTACGTCTCAACATTCGAAACAAATTTCATGATCCTTATACTCAATCATAAACTCGTTGGTAACTTGTACTTACTCAATATTCAATTCAGATCCAATTCTTGGGGCACGTGATATCTGGTGCTGGGATTGCAATTGATCCTGCAAAGATCGAGGCTATCCAGAACTGGGAATCAGCTCGCAACGCCTCCGAGAGTCGCAGCTTTCTGGGATTGGCTGGTTATTACCGCCGATTCATCAAAGACTTTTCAAAGATCGTTATTCCGCTTACCAAGTTGACTCGCAAGAATGCAACTTTCGTTTGGGAAGAAGAACAACAAACGGCTTTTGACAAATTGAAGCAGCTACTAAGTGAAGCATCAGTATTAGCCCTGCCTGAAGAGAACGAGGACTTTGTAGTCTACACAGATGCATCAGGCATGGGTTTGGGTGCTGTTCTGATGCAAAGAGGAAATGTCATAGCATACGCTTCCAGACAGCTCAAAGCACATGAGAAAGACTACTCCACTCACGACTTGGAGTTAACTGCTGTGACTTTCGCTCTCAAACTATGGAGGCATTACTTGTATGGAACCAAGTGTCAGCTCTACACTGATCACAAAAGTTTGAAGTATATATTCAGTCAGAAGGACTTGAATATGAGGCAGAGAAGGTCTATGGAGCTGATCAAAGACTATGATTGTGAAATTCTCTATCATCCCGGGAAAGCCAACGTAGTGGCTGATGCCCTATGTAGAAAAGCCTATTTCAAGGCGTATTGTTATGCCTTAACTTCCACGATATTGACCTCAACGATCATAGACGATGTAAGGGCTGCTCAGTTGCAGGCCCTAAAGGAGGAAAATGTAAAGAATGAAGATGTCAGAATTCAAATACCTTTAATGCAAGATGATGGAACCGGACTAAAGGGTGTTTACGGTAGAATTTGGGTTCTTAAGTCCGGTGGTATGCGGGAAGTAAATCTTGAAGAAGCTTAGCAGTCTAAGTTCTCAATTCATCCTGGAAGCATAAAAATGTACAACGACTTGAAAGCCGATTTCTGGTGGCCAGGGTTGAAAAGAGATGTCGGTCAATACGTAGAAAGGTGCACAACTTGTCGATTAGTCAAAGCAGAACACCAGCAACCCTATGGTAGTATGCAACCTCTTCCTATCCCAGAATGGAAGTGGGACCATATTACTATGGATTTCATAACAAAGCTGCCCAAAACTCGTCGTCAACATGATGCCATTTGGGTCATCGTTGACCGTCTGACAAAATCTGCGCACTTCATTCCTATCCGAGAAACATATTCACTAGACCGCCTTGCCCAGATCTACTTGAACGAAATTGTCATCATGCATGGTGTGCCTAAATCTATTGTCTCTGACCGAGATAGTAGATTTACTATCAACTTCTGGGCTGCTCTACAAAACGGTATTGGTACTCGTATCACAATGAGTACTGCTTACAGACCTCAATCTGACGGGCAAAGCGAAAGGATGATTTTAACTCTGGAAGACATGCTCAGAGCCTGTGTCATGGATTTGGGTGGTAACTGGGACGATCACCTCCCATTGGTTGAATTCTCCTACAACAACAGTTACCATTCCACAATCAAAATGGCACCGTTCGAGTTCCTGTACGGAAGGAAATGTAGGACTCCAACCTGTTGGAGGGAAACAGGAGAAACTCCAATAGCTGGACCCGCCTTACTGCAAGAAACAAACGAAAAGATCCAGCTCATTAGACAGTACATGAAAACGGCGCAAGATCGACAAAAGAACTATCATGATCGCCGACACAAAGTGATAGAGTTTCAGAAGGATGATTGGGTGTACTTGAAGGTGTCCCCAATGAAAGGTGTTACAAGATTCGTATAGCGAGGAAAGTTATCGCCTCAGTTGATAGGACCCTTCAAAATACTAGAAAGAGTTGGGAACCAGTCCTATCATTTGGACTTGCCGGAGGAATTGTCAGGTGTTCACCCGGTCTTCCATGTTGGATATTTAAGAAAGAGTCTGGTGCCCGAGAGGGAACCATGGACTGATCATTCAGAAATTAAAGTTGACGAACGTCTAAGGTTCGTGGATGAGCCGGAATGCATTTTGGAATCAAAAGTCAAGAAACTTCGGAACAAAGAGATTAAGATGGTGCTGGTCAAGTGGAAGCATCGTAAGGGACCTAACCACACTTGGGAATCGGAAGAAGACATGAAGACTAAGTACCCAAGTCTGTTTAGCGCAGCATGACTTCGCGGACGAAGTATAGGCGTGGTGGAGCCCATGCTGTAACATCCCTACTATTCAATTATTTGTAATTTACAATATTAAGGACTCAGTTATTGTATTAATGGAATATTATATCAATTTAAGCAAGTTTTGATCATAATATCGGTTTAAATAAGAAAATACAAAGTTGAGGGGTATAATGTGCAAATAGGTTAAAATAGAAAATAAAAGTAAGGAAAGTCTTTCATTTTCAAGAATCTCACTCTCTCTCTAACTCTCTCGATCTCTCACTCTCTCTCTAACTCTCTCGATCTCTCACTCTCTCTCTCTAAGAAAAACCCACCATTTCATCGTCAAAAATCCGAAATTGTTGGATTTAAGTGTTCAAAATTGGGATTCAAGCATATTGGAAGGAACTATAAGCATTGCAACAAACGATTTGAGGTAAGATTCACTCAAAACTTGCAATTTTTGATGGTTTTGGTTCGGTTTTTATGGGAACCGATTTTTAAGATTGGTGATGCAAATGTTAATGCATGTTGGATATTGTTATTGAAATGTTTAAATTGAGTGATGATAATGTAGCATACCAAATTTCAGAATCGGATTCACACTCTAAGTATGATTTTGAAATTAGTGTGTGTGTTCTTCGAGACTTGTAGAAAAATGGACACAGATGGGTTATTTTGGTACACAAGAGAAATGTTATAAGTAGAAATAGTGTATTTAAGTTCATATTTACAACTTTAGTTACTGAAACATGCAAAAATGGTCAAAAATGTAAATCTGGAAAATATTGAAAATTTACCAAGTATGAACTTGGTCCGGATCCATCCGAATTCGGATCCGTACCCAATTCGGACCAACTATGATTTCGGACCATACCCAATCCGGACCCATCCCATTTCGGACAAAACCCATTTCGGATCACACCCATTTCAGATCAGTGCCTAATTCGGACCAACAGCTATTTCGGACCACTACCCCTATTTCGGACCATTTGTATTTCGGACCATCCGAATTCGGATGTGGTCCGAAATCAGTTCCAATTTCACTTAATTTGTAGAATTTAAGTTTTAAGCAATTGCTGACATTAAATCACTATTACACTTATTTGACAGATGATTGTGGTGTTGTCTAACACACATTGATTCAGAGACACGATACACTATACCAATCACTGTGAGTAATAGATTATCATTCTAACAGTTATTGTCTTTGCATTTACACGATTACAATTCAATGGCATGTTCACATTGTTCATTACATCAACTCGCACTCATGATTAATTTGTTGTTATGATGCACACTCGTACTTGACTTGTAACACACATGTAGCCTGCGTTCATTTGAAAGTGCATCTATTTACATCATGCTTGCACTGCATGATCATTACTTCACAATCTGATGCGACCTGGACTGGGGCTGACAGCAGGCCACTGTCGGGGACTGATCATCCCACTCGTTATCCTGGTCAGGTTCGGCACATCCACGATCAGCATTTGAACTGCCAACCCCATGCTTGCACTGCATGGTTTTCACATACTACGAGGCTTACACTGCCTGTACACACATACATCGAGGCTTAGACTGCCCATGGTTACGCAATGCTTATAAAGAATATTTGTTGTTTGCATAATCTGTTATCTCACTAAGCATTAGCTTATTGTTGACTCACAATGTTTTCAGGCACAGGCAATGGTGTAGCTGGACCTTCATCTTAAGCAATCCACTTCTTATCTCGGTGTCCTTAGAAGCTAATTGGTATATGGACGATGTAGCTTTGGGGCTGGGATTTGATACTTTAAAACCATTATGATGTTGTAATAGTTAGACTTTAATCATTGTAGACATATATACTTTTATTGCTTTAGTGTGGAACTGCTTAAATCTGAATTAAGCATCAATTTTAATTATCATGTTATTCATTGGGTTGTTTGTTGATCCTGGTGATTCTAATTATAATATCAAAGCATGAGGGCGTCACATTGGGCCAATGATATTGCGATTAGTGGAATTAATACCTATCGGGTTTATGAGTTACGTGGCGCCGAGTAATTAATTTAGTGGATTAATTATATAATATAATTGGGTTCGTGGAGTTAATTGGGTTACGTGGATATTAATTGTGAAAATGTAATATCGGGTCCGGGTTATCGGGTACCGTGTTCTAAAATTAGAAAGTATATGTACTGCCCCTTCTTTTCTTTCCTTAATTGAGAACTAAAGTGCGAAAAGGTGTGTGTATGTGCATGAGCTTCCAGCAAGAGAAAACCCTTCCCCAAACTCAAATTCTGGGCTGAAATCCGAAGTGAAGTTCGTCACCTCCATTGTTGGGTGTTTTTGAGCTCAAAGAGGTAAGAAATCTCCTTCTTTTGGGTTTGATTCGAGCTATAAATGTGTTAGGGATAATTGCGCAAAAAACCCCAAACTTGTCCACTTTTTTGTGATTAAAACCTCAAATCATTTTTCATTGCATAGAAAACCCCAAACTAACTAAAAATCAGTAAATCAATATTTTATTAATGGGTAACCGGTTGAAACCGATTATTAATCCTACAGGGACTGGTAAATAACCTACATGGGATAAATTTTAATTGTTGAAACCGGTTGTCAAGTATTACACATCATTTAAAACCTCATTGATAATTTTTAATTGTAATTTTTAAACGGGATTACCTCATCTACGAGCGTTAAAACTGATGTGTAATACTTGGAAATCAGTTTCAACAATTAAAATTTATTCTACGTAGGTTATTTACTAGTCCACGTAGGATTAATAATCGGTTACTCATTGATAAAACATTGATTTACTGATTTTTAGTTAGTTCGAGGTTTTCTATGAAACGAAAAATGGTTTGGGGTTTAATCACAAAAAGCGGGTAAGTTTGGGGTTTTTTGCGCAATTATCCCGATGTGTTAATATTGTGGGTTTGGCCTTATGAGCTATAAGGGTTGATTTTGTGTAAACTTTGTGAGTTTTGATTGCTGAATTGGTGTTTGGAGGATTGATCCCTCCTGAGCAGAAGCTGGAAATCGAGCAGAGGAAGAAGAAGACCAGCACGGTCGCGACGCGGGTGGCAGGGCGCGGGCGCATTTTGGGGTGGGGCGTGGGCGCGTTCGGGGCCTTTGGACCGGGGCTGTTGGGGCCGGTCTAGGGGTTTTCGTGGTTGGGTTCCGTTTGATATTCGGGTCGTGTTTCGTTGGGTCATTGGGATTATATTGAGATTGTTTTTTAGTCGGGTTTTCGTCGGAGCTTCGGGGTTCTGTTGAGAGTGTTTCAAGTCCGAGTTAGTTGGGTTTATTGTGATTTAGTCATGTTTGTTGGTTGAAATGAGAAATAACAGTTTGGGATCCGTTTAATTTCAGGGACGAATCAACAACGAGCTGAGCTGAGTCAGAGATTGCGAGATTAGCGGATTGATCAGGTGAGGACCCGAGTTCTTTTCTAAACCGCGGGGTCATTTTCGTGTCATAACTGTGTAGTTAGCATCATGTATGTGTGTATTGTGTATTATGAATGAGAGAGGGACGCGAGTGGCAGGTATAATTCTATTCCCACATATGTGTTATGTGTGCATGAGATAAGATCCAGTCCGGGGGTCCGTGATGATTTCCATACATCGGTGATTCGCGATGAGTGATCGCATGGGTTGACTGTCCCTAACAGTCCTTGGGGCGTGTATACACGGCAGGGCCAGTAGCCGGTTCGTGCCCGTGCTACAGGATTTTTGTTGGGAAATATTCTAAGTATGTCAAGCTGTTAGATAGATTTCTCCAACTGTCAGTAGATTTTCTGTGTACTTACAAAGTTCAAGTTGTTAGTTGAGAAAGTTCGAGCTGCTAGTTCAAAAGTTCAAGCTGCTCAACAGATTGTCTTCAAGCTGCTCAACAGCTCAATAAACAGAAAGTGCTGAAATACAGGAAAAGGTATATATTCGAAGATTCAAGCATATCTACTACCATGGAAATCAAAGTTTCTCAAGGAAACAAATCAGAAAGCATTATATATACATAGAATAGGTTTTTCTATTGTAAGTCTGCACGTACAAGTTTATTTCAGTTGTAATTGCTTTTCTGATTAAGTTTTCATAAGCCTCTAAGGTTGTAAAACCCTAAGAACAATCTGTGTTCTTCGTCTAATCAAACAGACTAGAGGTGATTGTAATCATTGAGTTTGGCAATACAGGGGATATTTGATTATTGATTATACTTATGTGTTATTTGTTCTGAAAGCTTTTCTTAAAACAGTTAAGTGTTATTCCGCGAACTACTTAATTTTGATACAATACAAGGTTGTTGGTTTTATACTCTGATTGATTCAAACCAGTTAAACTTAGGTAGTGATTTTGATCCTGACAACTGGTATCAGAGCCACAGGTTTTTCTTTGTTTTCAAAGTCAGAAACTTTCTTTTAAAAATTTTTAATTTTCTGCAATGGAATTTGATAATAGCAGTAGTGGATCTGGGCAAGAACTCAAAGTGCCTATGCTCAAACCTACTGAGTTCGAGATGTGGAAACTCAGGATTCAACAACACATTCAATTTATTGATTATGCCATGTGGGAAGCTGTTGAATTTCCTCCTGTAGTTGATCCTGAACTTGATGCTGAGGGCAAACCCATAAAAACACCTTCAAAAACTGAACTTGAAAGAAAGGCTAGAATGAATGAAGTGAAAGAACTTACACTTTTACAGATAGCCATTGCTAATGCTTATCAACATCAGTTTAAAAATTTTTATACTGCTCATTCTCTTTGGGTTGCTTTAAAGAAAAGATTTGCTGGCAACGCTAGCACCAAAAGAAATCAAAAAGATCTTCTGAAACAGTTTTATGAAAACTTTTCTGGTGGCAAGAATGAAAACCTTACTCAAATCTTTGACAGGTTTAATAAAATGATAGGTGAATTGGAGAGTGCCAAAGTCAGCTTGGATCAAGATGAAGTAAACAGAAAATTCCTTAGATCTCTTGGTGAAGAGTGGACAGTCTATGCTGCCCAATGGAGAACAAAAGATACTCTTGATGAAATAGAGTTGGATGACCTTTACAACAGTCTGAGAGTGTTTGAAACTGAGATTGAAAATAAAAAGAAATCCTTTTCTTATAATCATAACACCGCTCTGCTTTCATCAGCATTAACCGATAAATCTAACTGTTGTGATTCCTTTTCAGGTGCTGATGGTAATTCTACTGAAGTTCATTATGAAGCTTTTGTTGCCAATGATGGATTGTTTGCTCTAAATACTGAAGATTTAGAACAAATTCATCCAGATGATCTAGAAGAGATGGACTTGAAATGGCAGCATGCAATGTTGACTATGAGGGCTAAAAGGTTTCTAAAAAGAACTGGCAGATCCAACTTCCAAGCCAGACCAGAAGGCAGACCAACATTTGATAAATCAAAGGTTGAATGCTTTAAATGCCACAAGCTTGGACACTTTGCTAGAGAATGCAGATCCCAAGGTCAACAGCCATCAAGACCCCAACAAACTAATCAAGCTTCATCATCACAAGCACTTGTTTCTCAAGATGACAATGTGCTTGACTGGAGTGATCAGACAGAGGAAGAGTTTTAAAATAAAGCTCTCATGGCAGAAACATCTAATGTCACTTCCACTGAATTACCATCTGAGGTAAATGCTAAACTATGCTCTCAAACATTGTACAGAGATCATAATGAGAGCATGTGCAAAACTCTAGCTAAGATGGAAGAAAGGAGATATGAGTACATGCAAGCCATAGAAGATCTTGAAAAACAGATTAATGACTATAAAGATAATGAGATTCAAATGGGACATGATAGAACACATCATGAGTGGGAGAAAAAGAAGCTGAAAAGAAAATAGAGTCTTTAAATAAGAAATTAGATGAGGCTGAACAGAAGGTGTTAGAAGCTAACAAGAAAATAGAATCTATCAATATAGATTTAGGAAACTTCAAATTGGCAAATCAAAAGCTGGAGCACCTAATGGAAGTTCAATTTATAGATAGGGTAAAATCTCAACTTAATCTCAAAGAAGGTATAGGATACAGAGCCACTCCACCCCCATACAACAACAAATCCATTCATCCGATGAGTGAAGTTGCTGATAGGCTTGTTAATGAATCATTAGATGAGTCCATGGCAACTGTAGATCCTATCCTTGAAAACAGTCCTGAATCAAAAGGAGAACTGATTCCAAATAAAGGTTGTGAGTGCAAAGAAGTTGAGAGAGAACAAAAAACAATGAGTGCACCTATAGAAACCTCTAACCCCAGTAAGAAAGGAAAATAGAAGATGAGTGTATGCCATGCTGCTCCACATGTTTCTGTACCTTCTAACTGTAACACTGCATCTTCTTCAAAAGGTAATAAAAGGGGTAAGACTGTTCCAATCTGCACATGCCAAAAGCATGGTGTCCAAAAGTTTCCCACACAATAGCAAGTAAGGGGAAATGAAAGGAACAAGAACCAGTTATGGTCCAATAAAACTGGTTCTCCAATCAAAACAGTCAAAAGATGTTTCCATTGTGGCAGGAAAAACCATTTGGCCAGACATTGCTTGTACAAACCATATGTTGCAAAACAGACTGTGATTCAGAAACAGGCATTTGTTAAAAACACAAAGCATCTTAAGGCCAAACCACCTGTTGCACCAGTTCCAAAGAAAACAGTTGATCACAGATTCTTAAAAGTTAATAAAAAACAGACCTCACACCAAAAACAAGTTTTGGCAAAGCCCAAATCAGCTTTTAAACAGATATGGTGTGTTAAAGGCAAAACTCAGATCAAACTGTTAATACAAATGTTGAAACTGCCAGGCCTAAAGTTGAAACTGGTAGTGCAAACTCTGAAGCTGTTAGCACTAAAAAACCAGTTCAAACTGCTAAGCCTGAAACTGGTAATGGAGCATCTGAGACTGTTAATGCAAAGGTTGAAAAGAACACCTGGATACCTCATGTCATAACTAAATATTCTTCATAGAATCCATCAGTGGATCTCACTAAGTATAAGAAGTCACAAACAGTGTTTAGTTATGTCAATGCACAAGGACAACCCAAAACCAACTTGGTTTGGGTTTACTCCACTACTAACTAAGCTTTTATTTGTGCAGGGCACCCACAGGTCACAACATAAAAAAAGATGACATTTGGACAGTGGATGCTCTAGGCACATGACAGACAATTCTGAATGCTTGTCAAATTTCAAAAGCTTTGAAGGAGGGTTTGTTGCATTTGGAGGAAATTCCAAGGGAGGTAAGGTCACAGGTAAAGGTACTGTCAAAACAGGCAATATGATTTTCAATGATGTTTTGTATGTTGAATAGCTGAAGTACAATTTACTAAGTATGTCTCAAATCTGTGATAAACAACATATTGTTGTCTTCACAGATTCTGAGTGCATTGTTCTTTCAAAAGATTTTAAAATACCTGAAATCTTGTTTTACTTAGAACACCAAGAAAGGACAATGTCTACTATTTGGACACAGATCTTTTATCCAAATCAAGTACTTTAAGCTGTTTGATATCCAAAGCATCATCTAATGAGTCTGCTCTTTGGCACAGAAGGATGTGTCACATGAACTTCAAATCCATGAATGTTTTAGTCAAAAATAATTTGGTAAGAGGCTTACCACAAAAGGAGTTCATCTGTGACGATCATTCTGTAGCATGCCTAAAATGAAAGCAACACAAAACTTCTCATAAGGCCAAAGAAGTAAATTCAATCTCATCTGCTCTTCATCTTATTCATATGGACCTCTTTGGTCCAACATCTGTTTTGAGTTTGAATAAAAGAGCCTACTGTTTAGTCACTGTTGATGATTTCACCATATTTACATGGGTATACTTTCTTAGGACTAAAGATGAAACTGCTGAGCTAGTTAAATCATTTATTCTTAAGATAGAAAATCAATCCAACTTAAAAGCTAAGGTGATCAGGTCAGACAATGGAACTGAATTTAACAATCATATCCTAAACAGTTTCTGTGAGTCTAAAGGTATTGCTAGGCAATATAGTGCACCAAGAACACCACAACAAAATGGTGTAGCTGAAAGAAAGAACAGAACTTTAATTGAGGCTGCTAGAACCATGCTAGCTGATTCCAAACTGCCAATGACCTTTTGGGCAGAGGCAGTCAATACAGCTTGTTATGTTCTAAATAGGGTTCAAGTTGTTCAAACACAAGGGAAAACTCCATATGAGTTATTCCATCATAGAGTCCCCTTAATAGCCTTTCTAAAGTCTTTTGGCTGTTCATGCACCATTCTTCACACTAAGACTCACTTAGGAAAGTTTGAAAGTAAGGCTGAAGAAGGTTTCTTTGTAGGATACTCTACTCAAAGCAAAGCCTATAGGGTATATAACAGTGTGTCTAAAACCATTGAAGAAAGTGCCAATGTTGAGTTTAATGAAAACACTGCAAATGTCAAAGGCACTGGTCCTGATTGGTTGTTTGATTTAGATTCACTAGCTAAAAATCTGAGCTTTGTTGAGTATACTGCAGAAACTGATGAAAACAGGGTTGAAGCTGCCAACACAAATTCTCATGCTGGTAGCACAAATTTTAAGTTGTTGGCAGAAAGTTTCAGACTATTGAAGATTCTGATCAATGGGATGAGTATACTGTTCTACCACTTCTATCTTGTAACCCACCAGAGGTACTAGATGCCCAACATGATTCAAATCTAAATTATGAAGTGCCAATCCCAAGTCCTGAGGGAACAGGTCCATCACAAAGGGAAACAGTCCCATCTTCTAGTCAAGCTGTTCCTGAAGCTGAACCATCAAGTGGTCCTGAAGGAGATGATACAAATTTAGGAACCTCATTTCAGACAGACAGAGAGCCAACTCTCAGAGTTCACAAGTATCACCCTCTCAATCAGATAATGGGTGATCCACGCACTCCTGTACAAACAAGGACAATGATTCACAAGGAGTCTACTGATGCTGAATCAGCAGTTCCTGAATTCAGTCTAGCTGCCTTTGAACATGCATGTTTCATGTCACAGTTAGAACCTAAGAAGGAATCTGAGGCTTTGAAAGATCCATCTTGGATTGAGGCAATGCAGGATGAACTACTGCAGTTCAAGATTCAGAATGTATGGACTCTAGTTGATCTTCCTAAAGGAAAGAGTGCAATTGGTACAAGATGGGTGTTCAGAAACAAGAAGGATGAGAGAGGGATAGTAAACAAGAACAAAGCAAGACTGGTAGCACAGGGATACACTCAAGAAGAAGGAATAGATTATGATGATGTCTTTGCTCCAGTGGCAAGAATAGAAGCCATCAGACTGTTCCTAGCCTATGAAAGTTTCAAAGGGTTTAAAGTGTATCAAATGGATGTGAAGTCTGCTTTCCTGTATGGCACAATCGAAGAAGAGGTCTATGTGTGTCAACCCGCTGGATTTGAGGACTACAAGTATCTAGACAGAGTCTACAAATTAGACAAAGCCCTCTATGGACTCCACCAAGCCCCTAGAGCATGGTATGACACTCTGTCCTCATACCTTCTACATAATGGATTCAAAAGAGGTACTCTGGACAAAACATTATTCACAAAGTCCATATAAGCTGAGATTCTGCTTGTTCAGATCTATGTTGATGATATCATCTTTGGGTCTACTAGTGACAATCTGTGCAAAGAATTTGAGGCATTGATGCACAAAAAGTTTCAAATGAGTTCAATGGGAGAACTCACCTTCTTTCTGGGGTTGCAGGTCAAGCAGAAGCCCACAGGACTTTTTATAAGTCAATCAAAGTATGTTAAAGACATACTGGAAAAGTTTGGTTACAAAGATACCAAAGTTGCAAGTACTCCAATGGACACTCACAAGCAGCTTGATGCAGACAAAGATGGAGTAGATGTGGACATTCACTTATACAGATCCTTGATAGGTTCACTTATGTATCTCACATCTTCTAGACCTGATATAATGTTTGCTGTTTGTGTTTGTGCCAGGTTTCAATGTTCTCCAAAGGACTCACACTTATTTGCTGTTAAGAGAATCTTTAGATATCTCAAAGGGCAACCACATTTGGGCCTCTGGTATCCTAAAAACTCTCCTCTTGAACTAACAGCCTATTCTGACAGTGATTATGGAGGATGCAACATTGACAGAAAGTCCACAACTGGTGGATGTCAATATCTAGGAGCAAGACTGGTCTCTTGGCAGTGCAAAAAGCAAATTGTCTCCACCTCATCTACTGAAGCAGAGTATGTAGCAGCTGCCAGATGCAATTCCCAAGTGATGTGGATTCAAAATCAACTTAGAGACTATGGTATGAATTTCTTGTCCACTCCTATTTACATTGACAACTCAAGTGCAATAAGCATTGTACAAAATCCAGTGAAATTTCCCAAAACCAAGCATATAGACATCATATTTCATTTTATAAGAGATTGTAATGAGAAGAAATTAATCCAAGTTACCAAAATTCATACTGATGATCAGTTAGCTGATCTATTTACAAAACCATTTGCTGTAGGAAGATTCACCTTCCTAGTATCAAATATTGGCATGGTTAATATGGATTAATTTGGTTTTTATCATTCTCTCTTATTTTATGAAGAATATATCTATTTCATATGATTGATTAAGGGGGAGACACTGTTTCATTAGAATATGCTTACTTTTCAACTAACAGCTTGAGTCTTTTCTCAAGCTGCTAGTTCATTTCACTCGAACTGTTAGTTGTTTCACTTGATCTGTCAAAGTGTGCAGGGTAAATTGGTAAATTCTTATAAGTGTGTGCGCGGGATTAGATATTTTCGAAACCCCCAAATCTTTAAAGGTCCCAGTTTCGTTCAATTGCAACTACCAGTTGCAAAAATATCTTCCACGACCTTCCTTTTCTCTCTGAGCGATTCACACACACTTCTCTGAAACCCGAAATTACCGTTTGATCGTCAATGGAGTTTGTCAAAGAACACAACTGTCTTCCCTATTCTCTGAACCACACAGACCTTCAACCATTCCACGACATGATGGACTTCCTTTGAAGTTTCCATATCCATCATGCCCTCACTATCAATCCACCATCTACATATCACATATAGAACAGTTTTGGAAATATGCCTCTGTCAAAACCATCAACGGAGTCACTTCTTTGACTTCCAAAATCGATGGCAACACTGTCACCATCACTGAGGACATCATCCGCCAACACCTACATCTTCAAGATGCCACAGGTATTTCTGATCTATCTCTTACTGCCTTACATGAAGGCATTTTTGCTATAGGGTATAGGGGCCCTACTGATTCTTTCACATTCTTTAAAACTCATTTTGCCCCTAAGTGGAAATACCTTGTACATATTATACAACAGTGCATAAGCCTAAAAAGAACTGGTTGGTCAGAATTTTCTTCCAATATAGCCACTGCCTTAGTGTGTTTATCAACGGGCCAACAGTTCAATTTTTCTAATATGATTTTTCATGGGATGTTAAGGCATCATGCCCTAAAGAATGGGAAATTTTTTATGTATCCAAGGTTTTTAGCTGAAATAATTACAAGATGTTGCAATAATTTCAATGTACATAAGAGGATACATGTTTCTCATAGGCACTCTTTACCATCAATAAAACGTCTTTTAAAATCTAGTGCCAACTTTTTGAGTATAGATGTCCCATTGCCCTCTGCAATGTTGGGCATCCATCCTCTAAATAGAGGAGAGGGTCCTGAGCAGGCTCAGCCATCCATCACTGCTTCACCCCCAGGACCCCAACCCACTCCTCATGATACAAATACTCCATCTGCTCCTTCAATAAAACCCACATCCCCACTCATACTATACAAAAGAAGAAGGGTTTCAGGAGCTCCTTCCTCCTCAGCCCAAATACCAGAGCCATATATCCCTGTGCAGGAGGACACTTCTGCATAGAATATCCAAATGGCACCCACTGAGGACACTCCCATCCTTAATTTGGAGGTGGCCATCCCAACAGAGGATGTCCATATGGGTTCTGTGGCTGACACTACTGATGTCTCTGCACAAGAGGCACAGGACAGTGTCAACATCAATAAGACCACACCCATGGCAACAGAGGGTGTGCAAGCACCTTCTGGAAGTCCCCAGTACCATGAATAGAGGGGCCCAGATGTTTCTACTTCTGGAATTCCTGCCAATGATAGATCACAAGTACCACTCTTTTTTGCTGATCTTGAGGCTAGTCTGCAACTCATGATTTTAACGGATCCTCAGCTGAAACCTGTTGTAGCAGTATTGGAACATTACCAGTCCCTTATTGCTACGCAGGGGGCACAAATTCTAGCACTTCAACAAACAGTTGCAGCTCAACACCAGAGAATGGATTATTTTCATAACGGGTTCACCCTCTGTGGAAATAAGATCATTCAACTTGAGAAGATGATTCGAACCCTAATGGCAAAGGTTGTAGGTCCTCCTGACCAAAGTAATGCATACAAAAAGGGGGAGAATCAGGAGATCCAGAGTTCAGTCCAAACAAGTTCAGATCCTGCTCCAACAGTCCCAGATTCTAGGCTAACAGTCCCAACAGCTACTCAAGCTGTTAGCCTAGAAACTCAAGCTGCTCTAATCAGAACAACTGCGGTTGTTATCAGATAAGGGAATCAGGCTCCAGTTAGTACAGTCCAAGCTACAACCTCTGCAACCAAAGATAAGGGCAAGGGCATACTCATAGAATCTCCAAAGCTTAAATTTTCATCTAAAGAAGCCCAGGTTGCTCATGATGTTGAATTTGCCAGAAAATTAGCAGAGGAACAGGATGATCTCTTGGACCAACAAACACATGCTCCAATGCAAGATGATGAAACCTTAGGTAACTACTTAAGAGGGTTTGTGGTCAAGCAGAATCAGAAGAAAAGGAAAATGCCAACAGGGCATTCAAAGGCAGAGCACAGAAAATTTTTGATCAAATTTTCTTCATCAGTTGGAATTCCAAAGAAAATGGCTCAGTCATGGGAAACAGAAAAGCTGCAAGAAATACATGACAAAGAGATGGAAAAACGAAAAGCAGCCAAAGTCTCCCATCAAGTCCAAAGCCAACAAGAGCCAGTTCAAGCTGGTGTAAGTGGTCTTCAAGCTGTTATAAGTGATAATCAAGCTGGTCTCAGTGATCCTTCTCCTCATGTTCAAGCTTTTGCTACTAATCCTCAATCAGAAGCCATTCAACAAGCAATGCTTGATCAGGTGAAAAGGGTGTTGTTTGAGCATCAACTTCAAAAAGCGATGGAAATTGAAAAGTCCCTCGACCAGCATTACTTCTCCAAGCCTCCTATTAAATATTGGTATGCTAAGTCAATGGATGACATTGATTTAAAATATCATTTTGTAGTCAGAAAAGAAGCTGTTCCTGAGGAAGAATACAAGAGTATAGTGCATCTAGTACAAGGGATGACCAGAGATGAACTGACTCGAATGCACCATATTGGAAGTGTGAGTGAGTCAACGTCTTCATTACTTTGGGTAAAGCAGAGTATAAAGGATTTGAAAAGCATTTTTGATCCAGAATCTATCAGAAAAGATATAGAAGATGCCAAGGATATGAAGATTGCAAATGTTGATCTGTATGTGAAATCAAAGACATAAAGACTCAAATTTGCAAATGGATCCAACATGTTCTTTAATTTTGAATTCTTTGATCTTCCAAGGGCATGGTTAGTGCAACTGAGCTCAGTGAAGATATACTGTGATAAAGAAGAGATGAAAAGAGAATTTTTGAAGGCAATTAAGCAGAAACTTTCACAACTGTAAGTTTTTGGATGCCTTAGTTTGTAGACAACAGTTTTACTTTGTTTTATTTCCCTATTTGCATAGAAACTTAAAGTCTTGTGTAAAGAATTTAAGTTAGGGGGAGATTGTTGGGAAATATTCTAAGTATGTCAAGCTGTTAGATAGATTTCTCAAACTGTTAGTAGATTTTCTGTGTAATTACAAAGTTCAAGCTGTTAGTTGAGAAAGTTCGAGCTGCTAGTTCAAAAGTTCAAGCTGCTAGTGTTCAAGTTCAAGCTGCTCAACAGATAGTCTTCATGCTGCTCAATAGCTCAATAAACAGAAAGTGCTGAAATTCAGGAAAAGATATATATTCGAAGATTCAAGCATATCTACTACCAGCGAAATCAGAGTTTCTCAAGGAAACAAATCAAAAAGCATTATATATACATAGAATAGGTTTTTCTATTGTAAGTCTGCACGTACAAGTTAATTTCAGTTGTAATTGCTTTTTTGATTAAATTTTCATAAGCCTCTAAGGTTGTAAAACCCTAAGAACAATCTGTGTTCTTCGTCTAATCAAGCAGATTAGAGGTGATTGTAATCATTGAGTTTGGCAATACAAGTGATCTTTGATTATTGATTATAGTTATGTGTTATTTATTCTGAAAGCTTTTCTTAAAACAGTTAAGTGTTATTCCGCAAACTACTTAATTGGACTTTGATTCAAAGGTTATTGGTTTTATACTCTGATTGATTCAAATTAGTTAATCTTAGGTAGTGATTTTGATCCTGACAGTTTTCGCTAACCACCGGTTCGCACGATCATTAGCTGGGGAAGGGTCCCCCCCTCAGTGATTCTGTGTGCAGGACTGTGGATCTCATGCTATGTGTTTATACCTGTATAGTGATGTCGATTTCCAGGGACAGAGTAGAGATTGCTTTGCGTGTATGTGCTATGTGAATGTGTGTTACGTGTTTACTGTGCAGAGTCTAACCCTCGCGTACTCACGAGCTTTCGAGCTTACGTATTTGAGTCTGCCATGTTCAGGGGATCAGAGAAGGGGTCGGTAGCTGGGTTGGCTGATCAGGGACTTGTCGTTACCTGAAGATACTGTATCCGCTTTTGCTAGTAATTATGCTAGTACTGATCGTGATTGTACCTCTACTAGTGATGTAAATCAGTAAATTACGTGTTAAAGATGTTTAAGTGAAGGTTTTAAATTATCTGTGATTTCAGTTTATCCTATGACACGTGCATGATAGAGTCATTGAGATATTGCCACCTATGTATTGTATTGACGTGGCATTTATCCGTGTTTGGAGGGTGTTTCATGATGGTATCAGAGCTTGTGGTTTGAAGTCTGAGTATCGTTAGTGGATGCTTAACTTAAACCTTGTTCCGATCCGTGGGGGATCACTTGCGATTGATTTTAGTGGAAGAAACTAACCTGGCTTAGTGTATAACGCCTGGTGATTTATCCGTGATTCTTAATTGTTTTGGTTTGTGCAGATTGTCATGGCAGATCAGGGCGAGGGATCCGTCGCGGGTAAGCCAGTAGGGGACGAGTTTATCTGCAAGTCAGAGCTTCTGGAGGTATTGACAAAGTTCTACAGACAGCAAGGTTTGGGTCCGAGTCTGGGGGCGGTTGTTCAGCCGAAAGTGACAGAGTCTGGGACTGGTGCTTCATCGTCTACTTCGCGGAGGGGTGGGTCCTTTAAGGACTTTAGGACTGGAGATCCTCCCTATTTCAGAGGTGATGGTGAGCCAGGGATGGCTATGGCTTGGGAACGTGAAGTAGAGGCAGCCTTCCGAGTTGCGCATGTGGATCCGAGGGATATGGTCGGTTATGCGACCTATCTGTTGAGGGGAGGGGCGTCACAGTGGTGGAAGTCTATAGAGTCAGCGATGACATCTTCTGCAGCTTATGCGATGACGTGGGATCAGTTTAGAGCCGTGTTTGAGCTGCAGTATATTCCAAGAGACGAGAGACGAGAGATGGAGCGGCGATTCCTTTATCTACAGCAGGGTGAGATGATGGTGCAGCACTATGTAGATTGGTTTAACGAGTATTCACAGTTTGCTACCCAACACATCGCCACCGAGCAGCGGAAGGTTGATGCGTTTATCGATGGATTGCGAACATATAACAAAGAGTTCGTGGGACTGCACGAGACTCCTACTTTTGCCATAGCACTGGAGATGGCCCGCATAAGGGAGCGGGAGATAGCCAAGCAGAGAGAGGAGACATTTTCTCAGCACCGACGTGTGAGGACTCCCGAGCAGTCCTCGAGAGACCGAAGGCATTCCAGAGACGATTCCAGGGAGCGACGTTCGGGCCAGAGTTCAAGAGACAGACGAGATAGAGACAGAGATAGAGATAGGAACAGGGAATGGAGGGCAAGTGGACCGGGGCGGAGCCAGCATTCAGATAGCCAAAGTCAGAGCCAGACTTCGCGGTACACAGGGCAGAGCCAGAGCAGCGTAGGGCAGAGGCCTCGAAATGGAAACGATAGGGAAGAAAGTTCTGCTGGAGATCGGGAGTGCCCGAGATGTCACCGTCGCCACAGTGGGCCATGTGTGCCCAGATGCTATCGGTCCGGCCAGCGGGGGCATGCTGCCGCCACGTGTACTGTTCTGGAGCCGTTATGCTTCCGTTGTGGGAGGCTGGGGCATAGAGTAAGAGACTGTCCAGAGCCGGGACCACCGGTGCAGGGCATGAGTTCTAGTAGAGCCAGAGCAGAGCCGTCGTCATGATACTAGGGCACGGGGTCGGGTCTCTCAGGCGACTGCAGAGTAATCTCGTGATGCTACTTATATGGTTTCGGGTATGTGTTTCTGAACTTGCTTTGAGTGTGTGTCAGTTGTGGGGTGGCCTGTGTGTCTATGTCTGTGATAAGTGTATGTGTTCTATTGCGTGTGACTGCTTCGTTGTGTCTGTGATTATGTGATTCAGTGACAGAGGTGTGCGATGGTTGTGTATGGGTTATGTGGGCTTTTCATGTTTGGGGTACCTATGTGGAGTTAATGTGTTAGATTGGGGAACGCTGTGATTAGAGATTTTGAGTTTGAGATTGTGCTATGTTAAGTGGATTAATCCTGTTTAGTTATGTGAGCTATATGAGTAATTATTGTGAAGTGTTTGTGACGTGCTAGTGGATTGATCCTACTAATAGTGGATTTAGATTCTTGTGTGTGTTTATCCAAATCTGTGATATTGCGTTTAGTGATTCGATGGAGATGTCCTTATGTGTTGCCATGAGTAGATTTGAAGATCTGCTGTGTTAGTGGATGATCTATATAGAGCTATGGGAGGATGTGATGAAAAACGAAGATCGATGGATTGAGATCATATGTGGACTGAGTGGCTTATGAAGTGACGCCACGAGAAGACTCTGCGAATAGATGATATACCAGTTACAGATATGCGAGTTAGGGGATTCAACTGAGTTGTTAGTGGATTGTCTAAATGAGTTGAAGATTTGAGGGAGCTGATTCATTTCGAGAGTTAAAATAGAGACGTGTATTAGTGATAATTGTGACACTCAGAGTTCAAATGCGAATTTGACAAACTTGTTAGTAATCATATTGAGATATATGAGTTGATTTTTCGGGGATTAAATATGAGAGATGTGTAATTGCAAATGGGTTTGCGATAGATTCCGGGGACGGAATCTCTTTAAGAGAGGAGGATTTGTAACATCCCGTTTTTGAGGTGATTACGTGAAATTAATTTATTGGCCAATTATAATATTGATTATTGCGTTGGGCCAATGATATTGCGATTAGTGGAATTAATACGTATCGGTTTTATGAGTTACGTGGTGCCGGGTAATTAATTTAGTGGATTAATTATATAATATAATTAGGTTCGTGGAGTTAATTGGGTTGATATTAATTGTGAAAATGTAATATTGGGTCCGGGTTATCGGGTACCGGGTTCTAAAATTAGAAAGTATATGTACTGCTCCTTCTTTTCTTTCCTTAATTGAGAACTAAAGTATGAAAAGGTGTGTGTATGTGCATGAGCTTCCAGCAAGAGAAAACCCTTCCCCAAACTCAAATTCTGTGCTGAAATCCGAAGTGAAGTTCGTCACCTCCATTGTTGGGTGTTTTTGAGCTCAAACAGGTAAGAACTCTCCTTCTTTTGGGTTTGATTCGAGCTATAAATGTGTTAAAATTGTGGGTTTGGCCTTATGAGCTATAAGGGTTGATTTTGTGTAAATTTTGTGGGTTTTGATTGCTGAATTGGTGTTTGGAGGATTGATCCCTCCTGGGCAGAAGCTGAAGAAGAATACCAGCGCGGTCGCGACGCGGGTGGCAGGGCGCGGGCGCATTCGGGGGTGGGGCGCGGGCGCGTTCGGGGCCTTTGGGCAGGGGCTGTTGGGGCCGGTCTGGGGGTTTTCGTGGTTGGGTTCCGTTTGAGATTCGTGTCGTGTTTCGTTAGGTCTTTGGGATTATATTGAGATTGTTTTTGAGTCGGGTTTTCGTCGGGGCTTCGGGAATCTGTTGAGAGTGTTTCGAGTCCGAGTTAGTTAAGTTTATTGTGATTCAGTCATGTTTGTTGGTTGAAATGAGAAATAACAGTTTGGGATCCGTGTAATTTCAGGGACGAGTCAACAACGAGCTGAGCCGAGTCAGAGATTGCGAGATTAGCGGATTGATAAGGTGAGTACCCGAGTTCTTTTCTAAACCGCGGGGTCGTTTTCGGGTGTAACATCCGGCATTAAACCAGGCTAGCAGCTACGACCTAATCAGTATTTAATAGCAATCATAACCTAATCAGTGGTCATTAGAAATTAATCAAAGTGATTAACAATGTACATTAGAAAATTCAACTCAATTAGAATCAAATTCATCGGCGCGATGAATCGGGAAATCAGTTAATCCGATCAATTTACGATATGAATGATTAATTCAACTAAGTACATAATTAAAATATGATTAGTGACACTAATCATACACTAATACAATTACTTAACATTAATTATGCAAGACTAACACAATTCATTAAAACAATGAATCCAAAAGTATTTATTAATTTACAAGAAAAGGAAAATACAAGAATACATTTCTAAATACTTTTATACAAAAAAAATGAAAATACATGTATATACATGTACATGGCCGGCCCTATAGGGGGTACAATGTAGAGGTTGACTTTAATATTTTATTAAAAAAACCATTCTACTTTAAACACGATCATTTTGTTTAAAAGTGCACACAACATCCTACCTTCCATGCTTTTCATCATTTCACCACCTTTCCAAGACCAAATTTCCTCTATAAATAGAGAGCCTTTTCTTCATTTTTATCACACCAAAAACCTCTCTTCCTCCCTCTCAAATCTGGCCACCACACACACACACACTCCAAACATTTTCTTTCAAGTGTTCTTCAAGAAATTCAAGTGTTCTTGGTGCAAATCTTGCAAGGATTTCAATTTCTACTCAAAATCATACTCAAAATACATCAAAATAAGTAAATACTAGCTTATTTCATCTTATATTTATGTTTACATAAGTCTTGCATAATATATATAATCACCAACAACAACAAGTTTCATAAAAAACTCAAGTTTATAAATTTTCTAGTTTTGTTTTTAAGTTGTTTTCTTCAAATGTGTTTATAAATATATAAACACATCATATAAGTGTAAATTTTATGAAAACAAGTGATATATATGTGTTTTATAACTTTTATACAAGTAGTCTTTGAATAAACAACAAGAATCACTAGTTATTTCAAGTTTATAAACTACGGATTTTTGACAGAAATTTATATCGACTTTGAAAAATCATAACTAATTCATAACTTAACGAAATGAGTTGATTCTTGTCTCAAAAGTTAGATCTATGTCTTAACTATAGATCTGGAAGTTTTCATAATTTATTTTGGAGTTTAAGACCTCCAGAAATTATTTGGGAAACCGAAAGTTTGACAGCTCAAAAATGGCCAACATAGGGTTTTCAACAAGCTTTTTCCCCAACCAAAACATCTCGAAAAATGGTCATTCATGACTTTAAAAATTCTTTGTATATAGTAGTTTAATGTCCAAGAAAACAAAAGCCTAAAACGTTTTGGAGCTTGGTCAAAAACAGCCTCAAAGTAGGCCGAAAAACCTTCGAAAAAGCTGGAAAATATATATATATATAAACTTGACGTTTTAAGTGGGTTTTATTTATAAACTTGTAATGTTGGGTGATTTAAGACATAAAAATCTATAAATATATATATTATCATATATTAGAGATATTAAGTCCCTATTATCATTTAGGGCTCGATTAAACTCACCCGGTGCATCACCCATCAACTTACGCTAAATTGCATTTTTCGCCAATATTTGCCATCGCACCCACGGTGAGCCCTCATAGCCCCTATTTTCACAATGTTATGTTTTGGGTTGAAATAGATGCTTCGTTTTCATATGGACACGAAAACAACTTCATTTCTATTATGTATTACATATGTGGTTCCATCAGCCCTTATATCATGACCGTTAATTGCATTTATTTGTAAGCGCGAATATATTGTGGATAGATCTATCGGGAGTCATGTCTCCATTCGGGTTAGTTCGGCTTGGCTAACAGCGAGTGCATATATATTTAACACACGGTATTACGTATGGGAATACTGCACAGGGCAAACTCATTTAATTAAGCTTCGGTTGCATGATGATTTATATGTAATACATAACATGGAATTTATGATTTTATAAATTCAAACTCAACTGTTGTTGTCCATACAAGTCAGATTTACGTGTAAACCTATGAGCTCACCAACAATTTTTGTTGACGTATTTTAGCGTAGGGGTGAGCGACGAGTACCATTTCCCGAACCCGAACCGGTACCGGTACCGGTACCGACCGATACCGAATTAATATATTCGGTTCGGTATTCGGTTTTTAAATTAGCTAAAATTCGGTATTCGGTACTTTCGGTTCTTAAATTAGCTAAAATCCGGTATTCGGAACCGAACCGGCACCATATAAAATTATACGGTTCGGTATTCGGTTCTTCCAAAACTAATAATTCGGTTTCGGTATTTTCGGGATCGGTACCGGTTCGGTTCGGTTCGGTACGGTACCGAGCTCACCCCTATTTTAGCTTGTATTTTCAGGAAATTAAGGCAAGTGTGCCATCAGATGTATTTTTCAAGCTTCCGCACCTAAGGAGTCGCATGCATTTTCGAAACTACCGGAGATTTAGCTGCATTATTTTGAATACTTTAATTATGTACTTAAATCTCTGTATTATGGGAACTTCTTTTTCTTCATATCAGGTTATGTATAACATTACTACATTTTAAAGTTTTATTGATGTATTTTTGAAAACGTCCATATAGTGGTCGTTCGTTATGATTATGGTTATGTTTCCACGACGTCACGCTTCGTTGCCAACCGGGGTAACGGGGTGTGACAGATTGGTATCAAAGCCCATAGTTATAGTGAACTAGGTTGCATTAGTACCCTAGACTATAACTGCACCTAAGTATTACTGATTATGAAAATATTTTGTAACTAACTAAAAGACTATGAATGGACCTTGATAGTAGAAAACATGTCCAACCAAGAGATAATCATTTTGTCTGACTCGGAAGAGGAGTATACCCCCACCAGCCAATGCAACCCGGAGGTGTTTACTGACGAGGACCCAACTGAGGAGGAAGACCCCTCGGAAGACGAGGAACCCATGGAAGAGTCAGACGAGGAGGAACCAATGGAAGAAGACGACACCGGAGTAGATCCACCACCCCCGATGATCCCCGCCTGCACCCCATACCATCCTGAGGTTCCGTCGTTCAAGCCATACCGTCCCTACCCTAACGGCCCGAAGATGATGTTTACACCTCGAAAGAGGGTGATCATACCGAGGCAGGAGTCTATTCCCATCCCGACTCCTCAACCAAGTCCCCCACCCCAGCAACGACGGGCAAACGCCCGTAGATGGGACTGGATACCCGAGACTCTCCGTGAGTGGAGACAAGAGGAAGGAATCCCTTCCCAGTTTGAGGTCGGAGGACCATCCTCCGCACCGATCCCACCGCTCACTCAGGAGCCGGCCGACCAGAATGTACCTCTTTTAGTAGCAAGGTCTACACGACACGATCTCCAACTCCGGTTACTTAACCAGGACATTGGAGAATTGACAGCCCGTTTAGAGCGGGAGGAGTTACAGAACTACAACTTGTATTGGGTTAACCAACACGCCCTCACCATCCAGCAGGACGGCCTGGATGAGCTTCGAAAGCGATTAGCCGAAAGCGAGGCTCGTAATGAGGAGCTGACTCAGCGCCTCAACGCTTTGGAGAAGGGAGAGACCCCCGATCACTCCCACACCTAGTACCCCTTATCTATCTTTGTAATGTTAGGAAAATTATTATGTAATAGTGTAGGACAATAATTTTCGGGTAATAACTTGCCCCAATGTAAGAAAGATATGAATGATTAATGAATACTGCAAGTTATTTATGAATATGTGTTTGATGATTATAGTGTTGTGCCTTAAGATAAATTTAAATCTTTAAGACTCAACTTTTTACACTATGCTCTTTTCTTTAAACTTTAAGATAATGCCGCCAAGAAGAGCCATGAACGCATCAGAAATCGAGCAATTAGTCGCACAAAGAGTGGCCGCCGCTATAGCCACCTATGAGACCAACCGAAATAGTTCGGCCAACGGAGATGGTGGTGCTAGCCGCACCACGGGAGGTACTGAAACCAACCCAAAAGGTTGCGGAATTAAGGGGTTCCTGAGTTGCAAGCCCGGATACTTTAACGGGACTGAGGGAGCCGTCGGATTGGTACGATGGTTTGAGAAATTGGAATCTGTATTCCGTGTTAGCGGATGTGTCGTAGGAGACAAAGTGAAATTCGCCACCCACACTCTACAGGATAGCGCACTAACATAGTGGAATTCCTACGTCCAGTCAGTGGGAATCGATGAAGCCTATCAACTCGCCTGGTCCGTGTTGAAGCGAATGATGACGGACGAGTACTGTCCGAGAAACGAACTCCAAAAAATGGAATCGGAGTTCTGGAATCTATCAATGAAGGGAACGGACGTTACAGGGTATACTAACCGATTTCACGAGCTGAGCATCCTATGTCCACAAATGGTGACCCCCGAGTACAAGAAAAATGAGCGCTACATCTGGGGACTCGCCCCTCAAATTCAAGGCAATGTCACTGCCTCCAACCCAACCACCATTCAGGACGCCATCAGAATGGCCAACAACCTTATGGACCAAGTACCCCGGAGAAACGAGGCCAAAGCTGGGGAAAACAAAAGAAAATGGGAGGACAAGTCTGGAAAGAATACGGGCTCATAATCCAAGAAGCCCGAAACCATCAAGGCTTACGTAGCTAGAGTCGAGACAAGGAAAGGCTACATAGGTACAAAGCCTTTCTGCACCCAATGCACTTATCATCACAACAAAGGTCCCTGCCCAACCCCTTGTGGAAAGTGCATGCGGCTTGGTCATTTGACCAAGGACTGTAAATTTAGTACCCCGGGTAACAACGACGACAATCAGAGGGGCTGCTATGAGTGTGGAGCTGCCGGGCACTTCAGGAGTGAGTGCCCGAGGTTGAAAAATGGTGGAGGAGCTCAAAGGAGAGTTTTTGTATTGGGAGCAGGTGACGCTCGTCAGGATCCCCATGTGGTATCAGGTACTTTCTTTTAAATGACATTTACGCTGACGTACTCTTTGATACTAGGGTTGATAGGAGCTTTATATCTGATAAGTTTAGTAAGCAATTGAGTGCCACTCCTTTTCCCTTAGACAACTCTTATACTATAGAGCTAGCTGACGACAAAATAATAAAGGCAAATAATATTATTAAGGAATGCACACTGAAGTTGGCAGATCATCCCTTTAAGATAGACTTGATGCCTATAGAACTCGGAAGTTTTAATGTGGTAGTTGGTATGGATTGGTTGTCACACAATCATGCTGAGATTTTGAGCGGTAAGAAAGTGGTACGGATACCACTCCACAAGAAGAAGGTCCTAACAGTCCAAGGGGAAAGAAAGAACCGTCAGCTGAATGTCATATCCGGCCTAAGGACATTAAAGTGTTTTAGAAAAGGTTGCCATGCAGTATTAGTCCAGATTGCAGAAAAAGAGTCGAAAGAAAAACAACCCAAGGATATTCCAGTGGTTTGTGATTATCCGAAGGTTTTCCCGGAAGATTTTCCTGGGCTTCCGCCAACTAGGCAAGTGGAGTTCCAAATCGACTTGGTGCCGGGAGCTGCACCGGTCGCAAGAGCCCCATACAGGCTCACTCCTTCTGAAATGCAAGAGCTATCCAACCAACTACAAGAGTTGATGGATAAGGGATTCATTCGACCAAGTTCCTCACCTTGGGGAGCTCCGGTCTTATTTGTGAAAAAGAAAGACAGATCATTCAGAATGTGCATAGACTACCAAGAGTTAAATAAGTAAAGGGTAAAGAACCGCTACCACCTTCCCAGAATTGACGACCTATTTGACCAACTACAGGGATCTAGCTTCTACTCTAAGATTGATCTGCGATCCGGTTATCATCAAGTAAAGGTTCGGGAAGAAGACATTCCCAAGACAGCGTTTAGAACTCGTTATGGACATTACGAATTTTAGGTGATGCCATTCGGTTTGACCAACGCACCAGCCGTATTCATGGACCTCATGAATCGAGTGTGTAAACCGTATTTGGACAAATTAGTAATAGTGTTCATAGATGATATCCTTATCTATTCCCGAAATAAGGAGGAGCACGAACAACATCTCAAGCTGATCTTGGAGTTGTTGGAGAAGGAACAGTTATACGCCAAATTTTTAAAGTGTGAATTTTGGTTGTGAGAAGTTAAATTCCTTGGGCATGTGATCGACAGCCAAGGAATCCAAGTTGACCCATCAAAAATCGAGGCCATAAAGAACTGGGCAACTCCTAGAACCCCCACGGAAATTCTCCAATTTCTAGGACTTGCCAGTTATTATAGGCGATTTATTGAAAACTTCTCAAAGATAGCAGGTTCCCTAGCAGAGCTGACTCGGAAAGATGTGAAGTAGAACTGGGGTGAAGAGCTAGAAAAGGCGTTTCAACAGTTAAAGCAAATATTGTGTAGTGCACCAATTCTGTCCTTACCTGAAGGGACAGAAAATTTTGTGGTCTACTGTGATGCCTCACACAATGGATTAGGTTGTGTGCTCATGCAAAAGGATAAAGTCATCGCTTACGCATCACGGCAACTCAAAATCCATGATGTGAACTATACGACTCACGACTTGGAGCTTGGAGCAGTGGTGTTTGCTCTTAAAATATGGAGGCACTACCTTTACGGTACGAAGTGCACGGTTTTTACGGATCACAAGAGCCTTCAGCATATTCTAAATCAGAAAGAGTTAAATATGAGGCAACGTCGCTGGGTTGAGCTGCTTAGCGATTATGACTGCGAGATTCGATATCATCCGGGTAAGGCGAATGTTGTAGCTGAGGCTTTAAGCAGGAAGGAAGGGGTTGAACCTTTGAGAGTCCGAGCTTTGGTCATGACTATACAGTCAAACCTAAACTCTCAAGTTCGCAAGGCACAAGAAGAAGCAGTCAAGGAAGGTAATCTACTGGATGAAGCCTTGAGAGGAATGGATAAGCAGTTTGAAATCAAGTCAGATGGATGTCGGTACTTCATGGGCAGAATTTGGCTACCAAAATTCGGAGGAGTAAGAAAGCTGGTCATGGATGAAGGGCATAAAACAAGATATGCTATTCACCCAGGGTCAGATAAGATGTATCACGACTTGAAGGGAATGTACTGGTGGCCAAACATGAAGGCTGACATTACTACATATGTTAGCAAGTGCTTAACGTGTTTGAAAGTTAAGGCTGAGCACAAGAAACCATCAGGATTGTTAGTTCAGCCGGAAATACCCCAATGGAAGTGGGAGAATATCACCATGGACTTCATCACCAAGTTGCCAAAGACTTCTGGAGGTTATGATACCATTTGGGTGATTGTAGATCGACTCACAAAGACCGCACACTTCTTGCCAATCATGGAGACTGATAAGATGAATAAGTTAACACGAATCTATCTTAAATAAGTCG
Organism: Centrapalus pauciflorus; assembly: GCA_020465985.1. Taxonomy (NCBI): domain Eukaryota; kingdom Viridiplantae; phylum Streptophyta; class Magnoliopsida; order Asterales; family Asteraceae; genus Centrapalus; species Centrapalus pauciflorus. The sequence continues at coordinate 217,885 of JAANYP010002759.1, forward strand.
TCTCAAGGCATAGAGTGTGTGAAGACCTCCCCTTACAGGGCAGTCCTCAGAGTCTAGGTCCCACATTATGCAACACGAAATCAATCATAACTAAGATAGAGTAATTTAAGTTGCGGAATTTCAGATTACAAGTACAAACATTAGGATAAGTTTAATACAATTTTAGTTCAGATTACAATTTTCAATATAAACTTATAAAGGGTACCAGACTAATCTAATACATGTCATCATACAATCAAATTACATCTACCCAGACCACCACAATTATCATCTGCCAATCAGTACCAAAGGGTTTGTTGAGTAGTGGTCTATAGAATACTTCAATCTTGATCTTGTAAGACCTAAGAACTAGGTCCCGCAGGTGACTTTCCTTTAACTTTTCCTGTAAAAAGGTCAAATAGCAACTGTAAGCAAAGCTTAGTGAGAATATAGATTTTCAGATTCACATGCATTAATCAAGCGGATCATGGGTCAAAGCGTGATATGTCTGGACTGCCGCTACAGCCACTCATGATTGAGACATAGAATTCATAGAATTGGATGATGTTCAGCCCACGCTCACGCTTTTAGTGGAAGCTATCCACTTATGCTGGGCTAGCTACCAGCGGTCTTCATGGGGGAACATCGGAGTGTCTATACCAAGTTCAATAGAACTGGTGAAATAGCATGGTCTAGAACAATAGACCGACAAGGCTAATCATGCTAAGCTGAATCAATATGTCGAAGATGTGAGTAATAATGAAAGCATAAGTCATCAAGGTCATGATAGCAATAAGCTCATATCAATATCTGAACGAAATTATAAATACAATGTCATGCGAAGTGATAAGTCAAATAGCCATCATGATCCACAGGGTATCACCGAACCATGGTGTGCACAGGTCACAATCCAGCTGAGCATTCATGAATGTCAAATAATCTATCATCAACAATATATCTCAATCGGAAGTCTAGCATGCAAAAACTGAATATCTATAACTCACAGTTTCTTGGTCGTTATCAAGCAGATTTATAATCCACCACCTGAGTTATCCCAGGATTTATCTTTAATCTTGATCTATCTGATCTCTGGCTTTTCTTTTCTAATCAGTGACCCACTTTCAGTATCTTTAAATCTGTGTTGAGGATTTAACTGAACCTGTCCAGAATAATTATTGTATCATATCATTAGCTTTTAGATTAGTAATCATTATTTTATCTGATCTGATTACTGATAACTCATCAATAATTAGTTAGTTCCTTTTCTTTATTTCTTTAAATCTTTAAAAGATATATATATACATATATATATATGTGTGAGTATATATATATATATATATATATATATATATATGTGCTTTATAAATCTTTATTCATTAAAATCATAATTTTCATGGTTCTTGTATTTATATAATAAGATTTAATTGTGATGTTAAAATATCAAAATAATGGGCTTGGATCCGGATCCCCCAAGTTCGGACCATCCGGATTCGGGTCAACCGGATTCGGACCGGACTGAACCGAAATGAGTAATCCGAATTTCACCATCCGAACTCGGGTATCCGAGTCCGGACCACCTTCGCCCGAAATGCTTCATCCGAAATGGTACCTCATAAAATTCGATCCGAAATAGATACGAAATAGGATCCGAAAAATGAGCATCACAACCGAATCATAGGATCCGAGACAAAGGTATCCGAATTGGTGCTTCTTATCCGAATTCGGACTCAGCCGAATTCGGATCCTACATATTCATAATTTCCCAGATTTTGTTCTTCATGTTCTTAACTTTAATGCATACGGGTTTTTACATAAAATTTACTAAAATTCATCTATATTAACATGCAATGTCTTATATTGATATATTATCATTATTGGGTTGTTTTTATATACTTTTCTCTATCAAAAACACATTAATCCATCCAAAATCATCCAAATTCAACACTTTTTCTCAAGAACACCCTTTTTGCACAAAAACTCAGATTTTGAACTCATTTGGACGAATTAATCACTAATTTTTGTTTCTACTACTTCTAATAAGTTAAATACATGATTTCTAATCATTTTTACCAACATGCATTGTAACACCCCGACTCCCGAGCAGGTACGTGTAATTATCCTATTGACTAATTATAATAGTGATTATTGCGTTGGTCCAATTGCGTCCCGTATAGTGGATTATACGTGTCGGGACGGGGGATTACGTGGATTCGGGATATAATTTTAGTGGATAAATTATAATTATGGATTCACGAGATTAAATGGGATTTAATGATATAAATAGTGGATTTTTGATATTGGGGTCGGGTATCGGTGTCGAACCCGCGATATAACGGGATCCGTTTATGTAATATATGTGTGTGACGTGCGTTCTTATCTTCTTTTGTGTAATCTCAAGGGAAAGGTGTGTGTGTGTGAACCTATTTGCTGGAGCTTCAAATTGGATCCAAAAACAAGTGATCAAGGTGTTGAAAATCAGATTTGGCATCTTCTAGTTGTGTTCTTGAAGTTGCAAGGTAAGAAGCCCCTAAATTGAATTTGATTTTGTGTGTTTAGCATTGAGATATGTTGGGAATTGTTGTGGAATCGAGTTAGTAGTGTTCTAGCATCATTTATGTGTAAATTAGCTGCTGGAATCGGGTTAGGGGGATGAGTTCATCCCTGGACAGAACAGAAACAGAAACAGGGGCCTGCTGTTCGACGCGAGCGCGGCCGCGACGCGCTTAGCGCGGCCGCGATGTTCTTGGGGAGCGCGGGCCAGTGCGGCCGCGATCGGGCTTTTGCGGGTTTGGGTCGGTTTGGGCTTTGGGGGTCCGTTGGGTTGTTTTGTGAGTTCATTTGGGTATATTAACAGTTATGGGATAATCGAGATTAATCTGGGAGAAGTAATTTGTGTACAGGGATTCCCAGAGATTGTTACGGGCCGGGTTCGGATCAATCAGTTAGGGAGATTGTGCAGGGTGATCCAGGTGAGTACGCGAGACTTTTTTCCAAAGACTAGTCGTTGTCTTTCGAGTCTTTTGTGTTAATATTTCATATGTGATTATATGAATTGTTTGGGCACTGCGAGTTGCCCCTCAGGTATGATCTTTCCTTCTTACTATGTGTTATATTTGAGATCCATTACTATATATTGCGATGAGTATCGTGGGAGCTGTGTAGCTCTGTTCGACCCTGCGAAGGGTTCCCATATATATATATATGCGGCCGTTATTCCTGTTAGCTTCCACGGGCGTGGTTTGGCTCCAGGGGGGGGAGGGATTCCCCAAGTGAGATGAGTATCTCTTTCTGTGTTGGATCTCTAGGGTCTCTGAGTAGAGACTCGCTGGCATGTGTTATGCCGTGTAGTGTAGGGTTGCCATGTGACATGCGATATGTGATTATGTGTACTGTGCAGTGTCTAACCCTTGTGTACTCACGAGCTGCGAAGCTTACGTATTCGAGTCTGATGTGTGTATCAGGGGGACCGAAGATAGGACCGCCAGCTCCCGAGCGACGATAGGAGCTTGACTTGCTGCGATCGGGAGATTGTGCTTTTGTTATCTGTACGTGATACTTTGCTAGAAACTTTGGGACAAACGATACTGGGTTGTATGTGAATATTTGGGTCCGGGTCGGGTTTTGTATGTCGGGTTGACTTCGGGATATTACGGTTAATGTTTGTGTAAAATGTTTTAATTAATCAGTGTTTGTGTAAACCTTGACATTGGGATATGGATTGTGATTGCGTTAATGCCACATGTGTATTGTAAATGACGTGGCTTTTAGTTGGGATTAGAGGGTGTTACATGTATGGTATCAGAGCTTGTGGTTTTAGTATTGAGTATCAGTGGATGCTTGAGCTTAGACCGTGTTCAGATTCTTGGGGAGTATTCCGGTGACGGATACTAGAGGATTTAATTATCCTGGCTTAGTGTATAACGCTGGGAGACCTATTTCTTGTGCTTAATTGCCTTGTTTTGTGCAGATTAGTATGGCAGACCAGGGAGAGGTGTTGGTACATCCCGTGTGACGATAGCAGTCTAAGTTGTCTTACATTGTGATTTTGCATATGTTTGGTATATATATATTATATATGATTGATGTTTATCAGTGTTTGTATGTTTGAACTTGATGTAACGTATTACAAGAAGTTCAAACATAAAACTCAAAGATAAAATCAATCATAAGGTAATATTATAAGTTTCATCACTTAAGTGTTTAAGTGTATTGGTTAGATTCGAATATGTAAAGGAAGACATTCGAATCTGTGATAGATTCGAATGTATCCTTAGATTCGAATAGGTTAGATTTGAATCTGTCAGATGGACAGATTCGAATGAGGCCTTAGGCCAGATTCGAGGTTGGCCCACAACAGACTCGAATCAGGGTCTATAATTAGGGATAGACTCGAATGATTAGCAGACCTTTGGCAGAATTCGTGAGGAATTAAGCAATAGGCGATCTCGAGTTTATCAGCTAGGTGAGTCCCATTTCGGAGAGAATTAGTACGTAGGATCGTTCGTGTGTCGTTCGTTCAGCGTCTAATAGTCTCCGTGTTTCCGTTGGTTGAGAGTTGTCCGTCTGACCGTCAACGAGGATTCCGCACTCGTTAACGGATCCGCGTCTAGATAGATCTGTCAGTGGTAGACCTTACAAGTGGTATCAGAGCCTACGGAGTGTTCGTGGTGTTCTTCGTGTTCATCAGATACATTCTAGGTTTCTTGACGCTAGTTGGACGGTTTTTCTCTCAAAAACGTGTTTTTGAGCTTAGCAAATTCATATTCGGGAAACACTTTGTCGTTTTTCACATTTTTGGTCGAAATCATTATTTTTCATTTGAAAAATAGTGATTTAATCCGTAAAACGTCAAAAAATCAAAGTGTTAGCCGTTTTTCGAGTTTGCGGCGCTCGAATCTATAGGGGTAATTAGGGTTTTACTTTATTTTCGAGTCTAACCAAAATACGCTCCTTTCGAGTCAATTTCAGTCAGTTTCGAGTCTGTGTTGTTTCGAATCTGTTATTACATTCGAATTGGCTCTCGAGTCTATATTGTTTCGAGTTTGTTTCGAGTGTGTTACTGTTTCGAGTCTGTGCTTCGATTCTGCTGAATTTCGATTCTGTTGTGCCTTCGATTCTAAGGGTCTTCGAGTCTAAGGGGTCCTTCGAATCTGTCTTGTCTTCGAATCTAAGGAATTGCTCGAATCTGACATAATTTCGAATCTAATTGAATTAAATTACTTAATCGAGTTTAATCCCAAATAAATTGGAATCTAATTACATTCGAATCTATCTAGATTCGAAAGAGTTAATTCACATTAGTTTCGAATTAAATTAATTAAGTCTAAATTCAATTTGTTTCAGAAAAGATGTCAAACCTTCAGAAATTCCTTGAAATGGATCACGAAGTCGGGAAGGCTAATGCACCTCCTAAGCTGATGAAAGTTGAGGATTACTACTGGTGGAAGGATAGATTCACGGATTTTGTACGATTCAACGACATGCGCATGTGGGTGTGCATTGATGAAGGGTACATTCCACCAGTATCTGAGGTAGAAGGCCGTCAAAAGGTTCTGTCATACCAAATGATGAAAGAGGATGACAAGAAACTATTTGAAGCTGAAAACAAGGCTTTCTCTATTATCCGAATGGCGTTACCTCAAGATATCTTGCACACATTTCGGACTCAGAGGACGTCGAAAGAGCTTTGGGAGTCTCTTCAGAAACGGTGTGAGGGTAATCCACGGGTACGTAGAAAGCGTACAGAGCTGTTGACCCAACAGTTTGCAATTTTCAAGGCTCTTAAGGATGAACAGTTGGATGATATTATCACACGATTTTATCATCTGATAACAGAGCTTGAAAGTCATGGTATTGAGTATTCTGACACAGACAAGAACAATAAGCTTCTTGATGCCCTACCGGCCAAATGGGCTATGTACGTGGCTATGATTAAGCTGAATGAAGATAAATACTATGCTCAATCACTGGATGACATCGTGGGAACGTTGAGGGCATATCACTTCGAAATGATAAAGGCTGAGACTGATTATGAGCAAGTCCAAAATCCGGCGATGTATTTTGGAAAGACATCAAAATCATCAGTGACAGCTGATCAGAAGAGTGCTACAGCGTTTTTCACCGGAGAAACGTCATCACCACCAGAGTCCGAAGACTCTCTAAACCGCGCGTTCTTAGGATTAGGAAGGTCGGAGGAACCGCAACCTCAAGTTCAACAGGCATCGACCAGTCAGAGCTATTCTAAGATGCCAATGAGCGCAAAGTCGGCGGAAGAACATCTGAATCTGCTTGCTTCGTTTGTGGCCGCATACGGAAATTGCGTTCAAGGGAAGATTAATGATCCGGCTCTTTGGGATGAAGACTACGATCAGGTCGACCCTGATGATCTTGAGGAGATGGATCTTAAATGGCAACTGGCCATGGTAACCCAGAGGGTTAAGAGATTCATAAAGAGAACTGGGAGGAATCTCCAGATGAATAACAAGGGGATAGGATTTGATAAGTCCAAGGTCAAATGCTACAACTGTCAGGGATTGGGACATTTCGCGAGGGAGTGTCAAAGACCGAAGGTAGAATCATACCAAGGACAGAGTCAGCATCAAGGACAGTACCAAAGTCAGTCCCAACAGAGATATCTTCCGAGTTCTTCGTCTGGTCAAGCCAATCTAGCGGGTCTGATATCCAATGTCACTTCTGACAGACAGCTAGATGGTTCTTATGACTGGAGTTCACATCCGGAGTCCAATGCTAGAGCTTTTATGGCTGAAGTTACGGAGAATGGTTGTGAAGAGGATGAGCAGACCACAAGGGACAGCAGTCCGATGTGGGTAGAGAAAGCGAATGATCAGACCGTGCTGGAGTTTGCTGCTCAGATGGCCAACGTGGAATCTGATAACTCTAAGGTTAGTCTTTCTATTTCTCTATTTCGTGATTTATGTGCTTTATGTGTTAGTTCTAATGATAGGTTAAATCTAGTTTTAGACTCACATAAGACCATAGCTGCTCAAAATGAAAACTTAAAAATAGAAAATGCTAGCCTAAATGACATAAAACAAGATTTAAAAGAAAAGCTTAAGGCTGATGCTCAAGATGTAATCGTTCTAAAAGACAAACTGAGTGAGCAGTGTGTTAGGATAGAACTTATGTATGAGCACGTAGAGGCCTTGACCAAAAGTCTGAAAGACAAGGACATAGAGCTAGCCGAGACCAAGGTTAAGGTAGCAGAGGCAAATAGCAAGCTGGAAAAGTTTAGGAATTCGAGCCTAAACCTAGGGAAAGTCTTAGATGCCCAAAGACAGTCTAAGAAGCCTGTAGGTCTAGGTTTTCACGAAATTCCTCCACCGTTCAATGCAAACTATGTGCCTCAGCCTCAGGAGAAAACTGACAACTCAGTAGACTTAGAGGACCTACCTGAACCGACACCTGAGCCTAAAGTTGAAAATACACCTAAGGTGACTGACTCAACCGTCAAGGTCAAGAAAGTGAAATTTGTGTCTTCCTCCAGTGAAACACCTGCAGGAAAACAGAAGATTTCATGGGCTGACCAGGTCGAAGAGTCAGACACAATAGATGTACCAAAGGTAATAGACACTAGTGAGACACCTAGATCTAAGGGACCAACCAAAAAGTCCATGGATAAGATGTCTTGCTTTAGATGTCACGAGAAAGGGCACGTTGCTTCTCACTGTCCAAATAGGAAAGCTGATGTTACACCTAAGACAGTGAATCCAACACCTGTTAAGCCCTCACCAAGTGTGGCGAGCACTAGTAGTTCTCAGAGTACCGAGAAAACTGTGCAGGCCGCACCAAAACCTGTTGTGAAACAAACACCGGTTAAGGTTGGACCAAAAGAAGTGGTTAGGACAAATTCACCGAATCGTGTCTTTAATCAATCTAGGTCAGCACCTCAACAAGTCTATAGGAGCACCACACCTAGCAGGTCACACACTCCAGTTAGGTCACATACTCCTGTTAGACAATATGTTCCGGTAAAAGCTCAGGGATCACAGTCTGAAATGCATTATAATAAGACTTATTCTAGAGCACCACAACAAATGCCTACTCAAAGGCAAAGAGTGAATCTAAATCACTCGGCACCACAACAGAATTCAGTTCAAAGGCCCAAGTCACCTGAAAGGCGAGATGGGTACTTGAAAGAGTTCAAGTATGTGGACGAGAATGGTATTACCAAGTCAGTCATGGCTTGGGTTCCCCGTGATAACTAACCTATTTTTCTTTCATGTGCAGGAGATAACTACCGGTCCAAACAACAAGTGGTTCGTCGACAGTGGTTGCTCCAGGCATATGACGGGGGAAAGAAGTCTTCTCACAGACTTCAAGGGGGGTAATAGGGGATTTGTATCATTCGCGGGCAACAAAGGAGGAAATATCACTGGAACTGGAGCAGTCACTAATGGGACGATTACATTGGATCAAGTTTATCACGTTGATAAACTGGTTCATAATCTCATTAGTGTATCTCAAATCTGTGATAAGAAGAACTCGGTGTTATTTACTGACACTGAGGCCTTAGTGCTCAAGCCGGGATTCAAGATACCTGAAGATTGGATATTGATGCGGGCTCCAAGGAAGAATGACTTGTACATGCTCGACATGAACAAGCCAGATAATTCGATGGGTCCGATCTGCTTACTATCAAAAGCTTCGGAGACGGAATCGGTTTTGTGGCACAGACGCATGGCTCACTTGCACCTAAGGAAAATAAACTACATAACGAAGAATGGTTTGGTGCAAGGTGTGCCTCTGAAGAGCTTTCAATTTGAAGACAAGTGTCTACCGTGCATGAAGGGCAAGCAACATAAAAAGACACACAAGTCCAAGAAGCTGAATTCCATAACCTCGACATTCGATTTGTTGCATATGGACCTTTTCGGCCCAATCAACAAAAGGAGTATTGGAGGTAGTTGGTTTTGCTTAGTTATCACCGACGATTACTCACGTTTTTCTTGGGTTTTCTTTTTAGGTACGAAGGACGAGACGGCTACAAAGCTCATCGGGTTCTTAGACCAAGTGGAGAATTCCTACGGAACAAGGGTTAAAAATATACGTAGTGATAATGGGACTGAATTTAAAAACTCTGTAATTGGTGTATATTGCCTATCAAAGGGCATCGTGCATCAATTCAGTGCACCATATGAACCACAACAGAATGGGGTGGCCGAACGTAAAAACAGAACATTGATTGAGGCTGCAAGGACTATGCTTTCGGATTCAAAGCTTCCTACCATGTTTTGGGGGGAGGCAGTGAATACCGCGTGCCATATTTTAAATAGAGTCCTTACAGTTAAATCATTGAACAAAACATGTTATGAAATTTTGAATAAACGGCCACCTAACTTAACTGGATTCGAACCGTTTGGAGTACCATGTACACTTTTAAGAACAAAACATCAACCGAAGTTTGGTGAAAAGGCTGACGAAGGATACTTCCTAGGTTATGTGCCAAACTCACCAAACAAACGGGTGTTTAACAAAACAACTGGTACTGTGGAGATTGTGTATAACATTGAAGTCACAAGTTATACACATGAACCCCAAACTGGTCTGGAATGGATATTTGACTATGATAAGTTATTTGAGTCATTTAACATTCCTTTGGATGATACTGCAGGTACAATCGATAAAGACATGGCGACGTTGCACCTAAATGACGATGGCCATATTTTTCCAAGGACCACGTTCGAATCTACGTCCGACCCTACTGCGACTGTAGATGGGTCTCCAGAAGTTGCTAATCCAGAAGAACCTAACACTGAGAATCAGACTCAAGCATCAAGTTCTGCCTCTGAGGAAAACGTCCGTGAGGAAGAGAATGTGGAAGCTGAGCCTGTTCCCCCTTTAGGTGAAATAGGATCCAACTTAGGAGATAATCTAAGGGTAGACGAAATAGAGACCTCTAGGATTAACAAGAACCATCCTATAGATAGCATCATAGGAAATCCTAACGAGGGTGTGAGGACTCGGAGTAGTGTAAATAACAACACTGTGTTGTTGTCGATGATAAACGACTCCGAGGCATATCATACATGTCTATATTCGTGTTTCATATCGCAAGTAGAGCCCAAAAATGTGCAAATGGCACTTAAGGACAACTCCTGGGTTGAAGCGATGCAGGAAGAACTGTCACAATTTAGGAAACTAGAAGTGTGGGAGTTAGTTCCGTTACCTCGAGGGGAGATTGCAATAGGAACCAAATGGGTTTTTAAGTGCAAAAGAGACGATCGGGGTATAGTCACGCGCAACAAAGCGAGATTAGTTGTAAAGGGTTTCAACCAAGAGGAGGGAATCGATTACAATGAAGTGTTTGCACCTGTAGCAAGGTTAGAAGCAATTAGGTTGTTTTTAGCTTTTGCCTCCTTCAAGGGATTTAAAGTATATCAACTGGACGTTAAGAGTGCTTTCCTGTATGGGAAAGTGAAGGAGTTAGTGTATGTAGAACAACCGCCCGGGTTTACAGATCCTAAATATCCTGATAGAGTATATCGATTAGATAAGGCTCTTTATGGATTACATCAGGCACCTAGGGCATGGTATGAGACTCTATCCAACCATCTTTTAGAAAATGGCTTTGAGAGGGGTAGGATAGATAGTACTCTTTTTGTGAAGAGAAAGGGAGATCATTTTATCTTGGTACAAGTGTACGTAGATGATATCATTTTTGGATCATCAGACGAACAGATGTGCAAAGATTTCGAGAAGGTGATGAAGTCTAAGTTCGAGATGAGTGCTATGGGGGAGTTAAATTTCTTTTTGGGGTTACAAGTTGACCAGAAGAAGGAAGGGATGTTTATCCATCAGACTAAGTATGTCTATGACATATTGGAACGTTTCGGGATGGAAGGAACAAAGTTGACTGCCCATTTCAGCACGCCGATTCAAGTGAATCACAATCTCGGGCCGGGTACTGATGGTGATACCGATGTGGATCCGACTTTATATCGGGCCATGATTGGATCACTTATGTATTTAACTGCTTCAAGACCTGATATTATGTTTGCTGTTTGTATTTGTGCTAGGTTTCAAGCGAATCCGAAGGAGATGCATCTGAAAGCTGTGAAGCGGATTCTACGATACCTCAAGTCGAAACCGAAGCTGGGACTTTGGTATCACGCGGAGGGAGATCTAGAGTTGGAAGCGTTCACAGATTCTGACTACGGAGGATGCAGCTTGACGCGCAAATCAACAACTGGAGGTTGTCAGTTCCTAGGAGGGAGATTGGTGTCCTGGCAATGCAAGAAACAAACGTCGGTAGCCGTGTCAACGTGCGAGGCCGAGTATGTTGCTGCTGGTAGTTGCTGTTCACAGGTTCTGTGGATACAACAACAATTGCGGGATTACGGTTTGGCTTATACTCAAACTCCAATTAGGATAGACAATCAATCTACTATTGCGATAACAAATAATCCAGTTAAACACAGTAAAACAAAGCACATTGACATAAGGCATCATTTTATTCGTGATTCTGCTGAAAAGAATTTGATCAAACTGGTAAAGGTGGCAACTGAAGATAATAATGCTGATTTATTTACCAAAGCGTTTGATAAGTCACGTTTTGAGTATTTAATTCAACTTAATGGAATGCGCAACCCAGAGTAAATTGACCTTAGTAGTATTTTATTTCCTTTTATAGTTGTTATATTTCTTTCTTTTTAGTGTAGTCTGCTAATTTAGGAAAGTTTCTAATTTAGGAAAGTTTCTATTTTTAGTAAGTTTCTATATTTAGTAAGTTAGTAGATTAGCTTAGTTTAATACGTTTTGCTATGAAAACAAAAGAAAAAAGAGAGAAAATTACAAAAATACAAAAAAAAGAGAATATCAGAAAAGGAGTTAAGTCTTAGATACAGAGGTTCAAAGTGACGAAAATTAGCACCGTCGTTACAGACTCTAAGTGTTTAGGCTTTCACACATAATGCAACTAAATCCTAAGTGTTATACTTTATTTAGTTTGATGTGTTGGTAGGCATAATACATATAGGGTATCTAAATGCTAATAAAATATTCTAGAAAAAGTCAAACGTGTCACTAGCTTAGATGTATGACCAATCGGTCTTAATTTTTATGTACAAGACATACAAACATTGAGTCTAAATGAGGTATGCAAACTTTCTGGGGATGTATAGCAACATCAAATACGTCTGAAAATGGAAAGAATAGAAATATCATGAAAAACTGAGAGTCGAAACCATGCAACTCTGTTGTACGTAAGTACAGACCTGTTGTCTCTGTTTAGATTCGGGTTAGCAGACATGTCGCTTTGTTGTACGTCAGTACAGACCTGTCACCGCTATCTGCTAACTTTAAAGTTAAACCTTAAGTCGAACTAAGACACTTTGTTGTATGAAAATACAGACCTGTGTCCGATGTTTGTCTTTTAAAGAAAGCTTGCAAATACCAACAAGTTAGAATTTTGTCTGTGTGCCTTGATCATAAAAGTATGTCTATGTCTGAGTCACGTAAGATAATTTCCTGATAAATAAAAAGGCCAAGGGATATTCCGAAATGTAGAGTGTTTAACAGGGTAAAATACCAACAATCGGCTAAGTGGGTATGTCACGACAAACAATCAAAGGAATTCAAAAAATTCCTAAGTGTGAAAGTTTAAGTACTGAAAGTAAGTATCGGACATCGCTATCTGATTGAACCTTTCTTAGACTATACTCATCAAAAATATGTTGTTTGGTATTTAGCGTAGCCTGTAAATTTATTTTTATAACTTAAGTCTAGATTAAATTTTTTAGTCAAAATTTTATTTTATTTTATTTTATTTTATTTTTACCTTAGCTTATTTTATTTTACTTTAGTTTAGTTTAATTTTTACTTAGGTAAAAGGTCAAAAATTTCTGAGGGAGCATTCAAAGTTGAATAAAATATACAATGCGTGAAATATCTGAGCTTAGGGTAAAAGATTTGGCATAGATTATCTGGTTACACAATACCGTAGAAAATAGTTGGAAAAAGTTGAAATTATTTCAAAATTTCCGAAATTTTTCTAAGTGTTGGAAATTTCGAATCTAAGACAGACTCGAATGTGAGATACTTCGAATCTGTCAGTAGACTCGATATTGCATAGACTCGAAGGTAGTTAGTATATAAAGGTCCACAGAGAAAGCATTTACTTCTCACTGTTCTCGAATCTGATATCTCGAATCTGTTCTGGCGATCTCGAATCTAATCTCGAGTCTATCGTATTTCCACTAAACGACATTTCGTCGATTCTAAAGCTTTTGTGTTCGATTCTAACTTCAAATCTAGGTATAAGCAACATGATTGTACAAGATTTTGGTGGTTTAATACACAAATTTGGGATTAAACATCACATTTTGATGTTTTATAGGTCAAAATAGGGTTTTTGCAAAATTACCAAGTTTGGACTAATAAAAGATCAAATTAAAAGCATAAATCTATGATTAGAACCTAGTTGAACTAATGTATGTGATTTGCTACGTTCAAAATGGTTAAAATCTTGGATTTTTATTGAAAAAGGGGTGTCGGCCTTTCGAATCTGATAATGGTTTCGAATCTGATCATGGGTTTCTCGAATCTATCAATAGATTCGAGATGACCAGATATTCGAATCTGTCCATCAGACTCGAATAGGGTATATTCGAATCTGTCCATTACATTCGAATATGGGCACTTCGAATCTGTTACTCTCGATTCTGTACTTCATTTATTTTGTTGAATTTAAATTTTATTAAACTTGTGAAAATTTAATTGTGTTAGATTTTGTATTTAATCAAATACAAGATAAAACAAATTTGAATTTAAACAAGTTTATTGATTTTTTAATAATAATCTAACAATTTTATGTATTGTGCAGATATGGCGCTTCGTGCTTTTGTTCCTAAGCACAATATGGTTCTTAATCCAGATAATCATATCCCTGAGGCGCAGGGTTTTCGTGAAGTGTTGGACTTCTTAGCTGAATCCAGAATTAGCTACGCTTTGTTTCAGAACATTCCGATTGTAATCTCATATGTGCGGCAATTCTATGATCATTTACAAGTTGACTGCTCTGTCACCCCGACAGTGCTGAGAACAAGGATCGCAGGGCAACCGTTGGTATTCTCTGCCGATATGCTGCGTCAAGTGTTGCAGCTAGGATCTGAGGAAGAGGAGGCTGGGCCTATTGATTTTCCACTAAATATTAGGCAAGCGGCTTTTCAACGAATGGGTTACAGTCTAGATGTAACAAAGTCGTCATATATGAAGAGTGGCCTGATTGGGCAATGGCGTTTCTTTGTCCATGTCTTCATGGTCTGTTTTGCACCGAAGAAAGCTGGATTTGATTACATTGTATCAAAAATCCAATCAGCAATGATCGCGATGGTGTACAATAAGAAGTTTAGTTTCTCGCAGCTGATTTTCTCAGAATTTATTCAACAAATCACGGCTCCTGAGAGAGAAAGGTTCCTGTTGTATCCGAGGTTCGTGATGATGTTGATACGTCACTTTTTGCCAAGTCTGCCACAATCAAATGATTCTTTGAGCGTGAATGTAATGGAGAAACGCATATTCGCTGATTGTTCCTCACACCGAGGAAGATTGGCTGTTCCTACTGCTCGTCCGTTGTTTGGAGCTATCTTAGACAGGAACTTTGTGGCACCTGATAATGCCAACTGGGCATGTGAAATAGAAGTTCAACAGCAACAGCAACAGCAACAGCAACAGCAACCGCATCAGCAACCGCATCAGACTCGTGTGCGTCCCCGTGATCCAAGGCGAAGACAAAGAGATACTGCAAGTCAGTCTCAGGCGTCTAGGCCTTCTTCGAGTCAGCAACCAGAAATGCAGGAAGCCGGGCCGTCATCTGTCCCAAATGAAGCTGATCAATTGTGCCAAACATTAAATGAAATTTGGGAGGCGGGTCCACATGCAAATGAAGATATAGCGGCTGCGTTAGTGGGAGAATTGCTTGAGCCTCCAGAGGGAGAAGAAGATGTCTTCAGAGATGTTGACGAATATGAGCCTGAGCAGACTGCCAATGATGAGTCATCATCTGCTACAGAATCAGAAGAGATGGAGGAGATTGAAGTTGAAGCTCCAGAATCTGTTCAAATTGGAACTTACGGTTCACGCTTGATCATCAATGAAGGTGGTTCGCGAAGGCGAGAGGCCAGGGAATCTGAAGATTCGGATTTTGAAGAAGAAGAAGATGCTCCACTAATGACGAGGCAAAGGGCCAAACGTCATCGGTTCATGCAAGGGTCTTCCTCTGCATCCGCCAGTCAGTCAGACGTTCCCCAAACCCAACCTCAAACCACAGCTCCACCATCACCACCACCTCAACCTCATGAGCCATACATTCCCCATCCATTCAACCCTGCTCCCATTCAGTCCATCCCTTCTACATCAGACGCCTATACCGAAAATCAACAAATCATGCAACTCAAAAGCCGTGTCGACTTTCAGAACATTCAAATAATATCTCTCACAAAAGCAGTCGGTGAACTCCAACAGCATAACTCTAATCTTGATAAGGAGAATGCCGAACTGAGAACGATTGTTGAAAATGTAAGAGACGAGAACACGGAAATTAAATCATTTGTTGCTGATCAATCATCTGAGATCCGAGCAATGCGGTCCCTCCTAGAGCAGCTTATGAAAAATCTTCAAACTCAGGGGGAGACGAGTTGTAAAGATCAGGAAGTTCAGCGAGAAGATGATGATGATGAAGGCAATGATCCCAGTGCAAATAAAGAGATTGAGTCTGTAGATTTTCCTGCAGCTCAAGTTACTCAAATTCAGGGGGAGCCTAGTCAAGGAGAAGGACACAGGGGTGAAGCTAGTTCGTCTAAGGAGCCTACAGACTTTGAAATCAGTGAGATGATTGACGCGCTCATGGATCTTGATGATGATCCACTGGATGTAGGCTTTGATAACGAAGATGAAGAGCTTGAAGAAGGGGAGATTGCGCCAGAGGAGATAGTCGACTGGCGATCAGATGATGAAGTTCTTGCTGATGAGGATGATGAAGCTGACGAGATAATTGTGCAGCAGAATCCTATCACAGATACTTATATGATTGATGGACATAACATTGTCGATGCAGATATAATGAATGTTGCTTTAAATCCTCAGCCATCGACAGAGGAACCTGCAAGAGAGCTAACCAATGAAGAAAAACGAAAGCTATGGTTCAGGGCTGAAGAGAAGGAAGCTGCAATTAAAAGGACAATGAGAGTGCCAGGTACGGGGAAGCTGTCTGAGCGAATTTTAAGCTGGTTCTTTGACAGAGAACTGCAGCTATTCATAATTAAGAGAAAAGACGGGCTTCAGTACATGAGGCGAACCTTAAAGGCGTTTAACTCCCTGCCAAAGATTGAAATTGCAGATTTAGCATGGAAAGATCTGATAAATATTGGCAATGATCCCTATGCGGACGTTATCGCAAGAATAATAAGAAAGGAGGGAAGATCGAGGAAATTTGAGCGCCTGAGTCCAAGAGTTGGGAAAAGAGTAGAGGATCCATCACGTATCGACCCTCTAACTGGTAGACCTTGGATGAGGATTCATTATAAGCCAGCCAGGTGTCTTAGGAAGGTACCTCTCAAGCCAATGCCACAAAACATTCTGAAGAATCTGAAGTGGTGGTATGCTGACACAGAAACTGGGGAAGCGGTTATGGAAGACTTAGAAGAAAAGGTTATTCTTAGAGTCTATGACCCGCTTCACCTGGTGAACTTATCTAAAGAAGACTTGCAGATCTTGTATAACTGTAAGATTTCCAGTGACGCACATATGGATGCTGAAGCGAGTAAATATGAAAATGTAGTCAAGGTATGTGTAGAAAAAGGTCTGTATGCTGGTAGTATTTTGAATCAATAATAAACCATGTTCTTAAATCAAATGTGTGAATTATTAGAAGCTATCATCAAGGGGGAGTCTGTTGGTACATCCCGTGTGACGATAGCAGTCTAAGTTGTCTTACATTGTGATTTTGCATATGTTTGGTATATATATATTATATATGATTGATGTTTATCAGTGTTT
>JAANYP010002759.1:236673-499967 GCA_020465985.1 Centrapalus pauciflorus
TTGATAAGTCACGGTTTGAGTATTTAATTCAACTGAACGGAATGCGCAACCCAGAGTAATTTGACCTTAGTAGTAGTAAGTTTATTTTCTTTTAGAGTCGTAGTATTTCTTTCTTTATAGTAGTCTGCTAATTTAGGAAAGTTTCTAATTTTAGTAAGTTTCTATTTTTAGTAAGTTAGTAGGTTAGCTTATTTTACTGCTCTTTCTTATGAAAAACAAAAGAAAAAAGAGAGAAAATCAGAAAAATACAAAAAAAAAGAGAATATCAGAAAATGAGTTAAGTCTTAGATACATTGGTTCAAAGTGACGAAAATTAGCACCGTCGTTACAGACTCTAAGTATTTAGGCTTTCACACATAATGCAACTAAATCCTAAGTGTTATACTTTATTTAGTTTGATGTGTTGGTAGGCATAATACATATAGGGAATCTCAAGGCTAATAAAATATTCTTGAAAAAGACAAGCGTGTCACTAACTTAGATGTACGACCAATCGGTCTTAATTTTTATGTACAAGACATACAAACATTGAGTCTAAATGAGGTATGCAAACTTTCTGGGGATGTATGGAAACATCAAATACATCTTAAAATGGAATGAATAGAAAAATCATATAAATCTGAGAGTCGAAAACATGCAACTCTGTTGTACGTAAGTACAGACCTGTTGTCTCTGTTTAGATTCGGGTTAGCAGACATGTCGCTTTGTTGTACGTCAATACAGACCTGTCACCGCTGTCTGCTACCTTTAAAAATAAACCTTAAGTCGAACTAAGACACTTTGTTGTATGAAAATACAGACCTGTGTCCGATGTTTGTCTTTTAAAGAAAGTTTGCAAATACCAACAAGTTAGAATTTTTGTCTGTGTGCCTTGATCATAAAAGTATGTCTATGTCTGAGTCACGTAAGATAATTTCCTGATAAATAAAAAGGCCAAGGGATATTCCGAAATGTAGAATGTTTAACAGGGTAAAATACCAACAATCAGCTAAAAGGGTATGTCACGACAAACAATCAAAGGAATTCAAAAATTCCTAAGTGTGAAAGTTTAAGTACTGAAAGTTAGTATCGGACATCGCTATCTGATTGAACCTTTCTTAGACTATACTCATCAAAAATATGTTGTTAAGTAATTAGCTTAGATTGTAAATTTTTTCTTAAGTCTAGATTAAATTTTTGGTCAAAATTTTATTTTACTTTATTTTATTTTATTTTATTTTTACCTTAGTTTATTTTATTTTATCTTATTTAGGGTTAGTTTAATTTTTACTTAGGTAAAAGGTCAAAAAGTTACTGAGGGTGCATTCAAAGTTGGATAAAATAAACATTGCGTGAAATATTTGTGCTTAGGGTAAAAGAATTGGCATAGTTTATCTTGTTAAACAATACCGTAGAAAAAGGTTGGAAAAAGTTGAAGTTATTTCAAAATTTTCGAAATTTTTCTAAGTGTTTGGTGGTTTCGAGTTTAGGACAGACTCGAATATGGAAGGATTCGAATCTGTCAGTAGATTCGAGTCAACCCTTAGACTCGAAGGTTGGTAGTATAAATAGGTCAACAGTGAAGTCATTTATTTCTTACTGTTTTCGATTCTACTTCCTCGAATCTAAGATCAGCGATTTCGAATCTATCCTCGAGTCTACCGTATCTCTCCTAAACGACAATTTGTCGAGTTTCAAGCTAGTGTGTTCGATTCTACTACTGTATCTAGGTATAATCAACTTGATTGTACAAGTTTCATGTAGTTTTATACACAATTTCAGGCCAAATCGTCGATTTTTGAAGTTTTATGGGTCAAAATAGGGTTTTTGCTAAATTACCAAGTTTGGACTTATAAAAGATCAAATTAAAAGCATAAATCAATGATTAGAACCTAGTTGAACTAATGTATGTGATTTACCAAGTTCAAAATGGTTAAAATCTTGGGTTTTTGTTGAAACAAGGGCCGACGGGGCTTCGAGTCTGTTCTTGGACTTTCGAATCTGTTCATGGGTTTCTCGATTCTGTCATTAGATTCGAGATGACCATGCTATTCGAATCTGTCCATTAGACTCGAATAGGGACTCTTCGAATCTGTCCATTACATTCGAATATGGACACTTCGAATCTATTACTTTCGAATCTGTACTTTATTTAATTTGTTTAATTTAAATTTTATTAAACTTGTGGAAATTTAATTATGTTAGATTTTGTATTTAATAAAGTACAAAATAAAACAAATTTGAATTTAAACAAGTTTATTGATTTTTAATGAGTCTAACAGTTTTATTTATTGTGCAGAGATGGCGATTCGCGCTTTTGTCCCTAAACATAATATGGTACTTAATCCAGACATGAATCTACCTGAGGCGCAAGGATTCCGCGAAGTACTGGATTTTCTAGCTGAATCAAGGATAGGACATGCACTATGGCATAATGTGCAGCTAGTGTTACCCTACATCCGTCAATTTTATGACCATCTGCAAGTAGACTGCTCGGTCACTCCGACAGTTCTACGCACTCGCATTGAAGGACAACCGTTAGTATTTTCGGCTGATATGATTCGTCAAGTGCTGCAATTGGGCACTCAGGAACAAGAAGCTGGTCCTATAGAATTTCCGTTGAATATAAGGCAAGCGGCCTTCCAAAGAATGGGGTACAGCCTCGATGTGACGAAAGTGTCATACATGAAAAGTGGTTTGATAGGACAATGGAGGTTTTTGGCGCATGCATTTATGATGTGCTTTGCTGCGAAAAAGGCAGGATTTGACTATATTGTAGCGAAGATTCAATCGGGGATTGTCGCAATGGTGTATAATCGCCCATATAGTTTTTCTGAGATGATCTTTTCGGAGTTTGTTCATTAGATATCTGCTCCCGAAAATCAGCAGTTTTTGCTCTATCCGAGATTCATTATGATGTTGATCAGACACTTTTTGCCGAACTTGCCAATAACGAATGACTTTCAAAGTGTCGCCATCATGGACAAAAGGATCTTTGCTGATTGTTCCTCACACCGAGGAAGATTGGCTGTTCCTGTTGCTCGTCCTTTGTTCGGAGCTATAGTAGACAGGGAATTTCAAGCCCCAGGTGATGCCAACTGGGCAGGGGTAGTTGATATTCAACAACAGCAACAGCAACAGCAACAGCAACCGCAACAACAACAACAACAACCACGTGCACAGCCACAAAGGCGAAGACAAAGAGCTACTGCGAGTCAGACTCAGGCATCAAGGCCTTCCATAAGTCAACAGCCAGAGGTACAGGAAGCAGGGCCTTCAAGTGCCGTTCCAGAATCCGAGCAAATAGCCCAAACTTTGGAAGAAATCTGGGCGTCTGGACCTCATGCCAATGAGGAAATAACTGCAGAGTTAGTTGATCAGTTATTACAGCCTCCGGAAGGAGCAGAAGATGTGTTTAGGCAAGTTGAGGAATATGAACCTGAGCAAACTGGTACTGACTTGTCATCTTCAGCAACTGAGTCAGAAGAGATGGAGGAGATAGAAGTTGAAGCTCCAGAGTCAGTGTCTGCAGTTCCTGAAGTTCAAATTGGAACTTATGGTTCGCGATTGATTATAAATGAAGGTGGTTATAGGAGACAAGTGGACAGGGAATTGGAGGAGTCTGATTTCGAAGAAGAGGAAGTTCCTCACCTAGTGACAAGGCAACGGGCCAAACGTCACAGGTCCATGCAAGGATCCTCTTCAGCTTCAGCAGAACATCCTGAAATTCCTCAACCTCAGGACCCTCAAACCACCATTCCACCATCCCCACCTCATGATGAACCATACATCCCATCGCCGATCATTCAAACTCCAATTCAATCCATCCCATCAACCTCATCCTCATACGCCGACAATCAAAGGTTTCTGCAGCTAAAAGCTAGAGTTGACTTCCAAAATATCCAGATCTTAGGCCTAACAAAGGCAATCGGTGAGATTCAGACTCATACTGCAAATCTTGATAAGGAGAATGCCGATCTAAAGAAGATTGTGGAAAAAGTTCAGGAAGAGAACTTAGAGCTAAAAACCTTTGTTTGTGATCAGTCTGCTGAGATAAGGTCGATGCGCTCCCTAATTGAGCAGTTAATGAAAAATTTACAGGCTCAGGGGGAGACATCGTGCCGAGATCAGGAAGTGCAGAGAAGAGATGATACTGAAGGCGATGATCCCGGTGCAAATAAAGAGTTTGAGTCTGTAGATTTTCCTGCAGCTCAAGTTACACAAGTTGAGGGGGAGCCTAGTCAAGGCGAAGGAGAAAGGGGTGAAGCTAGTTCATCTAAACAGCCTTCAGACTTTGAGATCAGTGAGATGATTGAAGCACTCATGGATCTCGATGATGATGCACTGGATGGAGGTTTTGATTATGAAGATGAAGAGCTTGAAGAAGGAGAGTTTATTCCGGAAGAGATAGTAGATTGGCAACCTGAAGATGAAGTAGTAGCTGATGAGGATGATGAAGCTGACGAAATAGTTGTACAGCAGAATCCTATCACTGACACTTATATGATTGATGGAGATAGAATTGTCGATGTTGACATAGTGAATGCTGCTTTGAATCCTAAGTCATCGACTGAAGAACCAGCAAGAGAGCTAAGTAACGAAGAAAAAAGGAAGCTATGGTTCAGAGCCGAAGAGAAGGAGTTAGCAATTAGGAGTTCAATGAAAGTGCCTGGTACAGGGAAGCTATCTGAGTGAATCTTAAGTTGGTTCTTTGACAGAGATCTTCAACTTTTTATAATTAAAAGAAAAGACGGGCTTCAGTACATTAGGCGAACATTGAAAGCATTCAACACCCTTCCAAAGATTGAAATCACAGCGCTTGCTTGGAAAGATCTGATAAATATTGGTGATGATCCTTATGCGAATGTGATTGAAAGAATAATAAGAAAGGAGGGGAGATCTAGGAAGTTTGAACGGTTGAGTCCAAGGGTCGGAAGAAGAGTCGAGGATAAGTCACGTATAGATCCTCTTACAGGCCGACCTTGGATGAGGATTCAGTACAAACCAGTGAAATGCCTGAGGAAGGTACCTCTGAAGAAAATGCCACAGAATGTTTTGCGAAATCTGAAGTGGTGGTATGCTGACACGGAAACTGGGGAAGCGGTTATGGAAGACTTAGAAGAAAAAGTTATTCTTAGAGTCTATGACCCGCTTCACCTGGTGAACCTATCTAAAGAATACCTGCAGATTTTGTATAACTGTAAGATTTCCAGTGACGCACATATGGATACTGAAGCTAGTAAGTATGAAAATGTGGTCAAGGTATGCGTTGAAAAGGGTCTGTATGCTGGTAGTGTTTTGAATCAATAATAAACTGTGTTCTCAAATCAAATGTGTGAATTATTAGAAGCTATCGTCAAGGGGGAGTCTGTTGGTACATCCTGTGTGACGATAGCAGTCTAAGTTGTCTTACATTGTGATTTAGCATATGTTGGGTATATATATATATATTATGTATGATTGATGTTTATCAGTGTTTGTATGTTTGAACTTGATGTAACGTATTACAAGAAGTTCAAACATAAAGCTCAAAGATAAAATCAGTCATAAGGTAATATCATAAGTTTCAAACACTTAGTTGTTTATGTAAAAGGCTAGATTCGAATTATATATGGGTTGACATTCGAATCTGTGATAGATTCGAATGTAACCATAGATTCGAAAATAGGCTAGATTCGAGACTGTCAGATGGACAGATTCGAATGGGCCTTGGGCCAGATTCGAGGTTGGCCCACAACAGACTCGAATCAGGGTCTATAATTAGGGATAGACTCGAATGATTAGAGGACTTTTTGCAGAATTCGTGAGGGATTAAGCAAGAGGCGATCTCGAGTTTATCAGCTAGGTGAGTGCCGTTTCGGAGAGAATTAGTACGTAGGATCGTTCGTGTGTCGTTCGTTCAGCGTCTAATAGTCTCCGTGTTCCGTTGGTTGAGAGTTGTCCGTCTGACCGTCAACGAGGATTCCGCACTCGTTCACGGATCCGCGTCTAGATAGATCTTGCAGTCGTAGACCTTACACACGGCTTAGTGCTGATGGTCCTGAATTGAAAGCTTATGAATCCACTGATGTTGCCTGCATGGGATATAGAGAATGGGTTGAACTTGGTGTTGCTCTGAGCAGATCCAAATCTGAAACTGCTAAGACTGTCAGGGCATACGTGAAGAAGCTTGTGGAAAAGGTTAAGGATCTACGCTTGATCCCAGAGGAAATAATCAAAGGCACCTCACAAATAGTACCTATGATTAAGCCTAGAAAACAAAAGAATGATACAGAGCTTGAGGAGCTGATCACGATGATTGAACAGGGTATGTATGTTGTTAATATCTGAGGGATCAATCATAGCCTGCTCAAAAGAGTTGAACCTAAAGAAGGCAAATTTATTGAAGAGCCTGAAGTAGGGGTATTCTTTATGGACCCCTTGACAAAGAGAATGTGTTTCCAGAGAGCTTCAGATCTCCATAAGGCTGGTCTTAAGCAAATCATTGCCTTCAGACTCTCAAATGCTTTTGAACAACATGCAAGATGGAGAGTCATTATTTGGGAACAACTTAAGGTCTTCTACGAAAGAGGAGAACTTGAGAGTCTAGACTTCATGTTCCACAGAAGTGAGTTAGAGGACATTGATGTCAGTCTGGAACGAGCTCGTAAGAAGGCTGAACAACAACAACAACAACAACAACAACAACAACAACAACAACAACTTCAAGGTCCATCTACTGGTGATGAGTAGATGAAGAATGGAACTTGTCCATTAGTTGGACAGGCTTACCATTATTTGCTCCCAACTTAAATAGTCCAAATGTGTTGAATTTTCCTTGTACAATAGTTGTACTTAATTACATTTGTTGTAATCCATTCTAGTACACTAGTTGTACTTATGTAAACATATTTTGTTTAAATCAAAATCAGTATATATAAACTGATATTTTACTTTACTTTATTGTTGTATTTTCATTTCAGCAACTGTAATGTAAAAAATATATAGTGATCATTGATAGAACAGCTTAGGCTGATTATTGCAAATAGGGGGAGATTGTTTGGCACAAAAAGGCCTCAATCAAACCTGTTCTATATCATAGGGGGAGATTATAAATCAAACCTGTTTGATACACTTAAGGGTATAATTTAAGGCATTTTAATGTCTTATTGAAACCTGATAAGTGATTTGGAATACAAGCCTAAAGTTGTTTACCCTGTTACATTAGTTGTAACTTGGCAGATTGCCCAAGCTGTCCTAAACTGTTGGACAGGTTTGGCACAAACTGTCTACGCTATTCATGCATGTTGAACAGCTTTGACTCAATCTAAGTGTTCTGTTCTTTGTGAACAGGTCTTATACCTTATGGAATGTGTTTTCATGTCATCATGTAAAGTCTTGGACGCGAAGATCAGTTTGCAAGTCGAAGACAAAGTGGAAACTCAGAAGCTGCTTTCACCGCCTAAGTTGTTCTGATACATGAAGACAAAGTGGATATTTGAAATGGGGACAGACCATTTCTTATATCAAAATGGCTATACATGAAGAGGAAAGGATTAAAGTTGACATTCCTCTTTAAGGTAAACCAGCATGCAACAGAGACAAAAAGGAAAAGACAAACATTCTGCTACAAAGGGACAAATGTTGTTTTGTCAAAATGTGCAGAAAAGTAATATTGTATTTTTGTAAAGGCACTCCACTATCTCTTTGTCCAATGTGGAAGTTACACTGGGATTCTCTGAGTGAGTATAAAAGGAAGCTTCTAAGGAATGAGAGATAATCAAGAGAAAGATTAAAACGTGCAAAAAGAATTGTGTTTTCATGCATGCAAGTTCCGCTCAGAAAAAGAATAGTTAGTGTGTACAAGTTGTTCTTATTCTAGGATGTCTGTCTGTCTTGTAAAAACAATGAGTGCGTCTTAGTGAGTGAAATTATTGTAACTAGTCTGAGTGAGTCTTAGATTAGTTGTTCATTTGTTGTTCTGTCATCTCTATTTGAACCATTCCGCAGTTCAAACCTGTTTGTAATTAACACTTGTTAATATATGCATACAAACTTTGAGAAAGTGTGTTGACATTTTAATTAGTGGTATTCACCCCCCCCCCCCCCCTTCTATAGCTTACTACAACATATTTGGGAAACCTGTTGGGACCTACATGTCTCAACCAGAATCAAGCATGTAAAGTTGAATGTCTATAACTCACTGTTTACTAAATTGAGCTGAGTTGCTGACTTTAGCTTTATCAAGCGGATTACTCTGCCACCTGAGTTATCTCAGGATTTAATCTTTGACTTTCTGAACTTGGCTTGGCTTTACAAACTCTGACCCACTTTTAATAACTTTAAACTTTATTACTTTGTTCAAAATTATCTGAATCTGTCCAGAGTTTATCATTTGCAAGAACATTAGCTTTAAGGCTTTTCATGGCTTATCATGTCATATTAATCTCTGTTGGATCGTCATTGAACTTTGATCATTAATTGACATGATACTGATAACTCATAAGCTTTTATGTCCTTTTTCATGGACATGTGTGAGTTTAGGTTATTTTAGACTTTCATTTTGCATTTTAAAACTCATAAAAATGCAAGCTATGTCATGATACAATTAAACACATAATACTTACATGCATGTGTATTATTCAAAACCTGCTGCACTTTTCATTCTGTTTTTCCTTCGTTTCAGCAGCAAAATTGATACAATTAAACACATAATACTTACATGCATGTGTATTATTTCAAACCTTTAACACTCAATTTGGTCCAATTTGAAATCGAATTTGGTTGTTCATAACCTATATAAACCGTGGATGAAATTTGAACTCAATAACAAAATTTAAGATGATGATTTACCTTAATCTTTGTGGAATCTTGTTGCTTGATGTTTGATTGTTGGATTTATTAGCCTAAATCTTGATTTCTTGTTACAAACTTGATAATCTTTGATGAAGATTGAAGACGGGAACTGATAAGTCTATAATTTATATGGTTTCAGAGTCATATTATGATCATTTTAAGCACCGATACTTTGAAAAATCCATATTATTACTCCAAGTTTGTGTTTCAGGGCCAAAGGGTATTTCCAAAAGTATCGTAACCTTGAGCTAAAAGGGTATTTCCAAAAGTGAGATACATTATATAAATTCTAAGAGAAGTATATTTTAACTGAAAATGTCTTCACTTTACATGTTAAGAATTTTAATGCATTAGTGCGAAGGCTAGGTTAACATAAAATTCCTAGAGTCACTGCTAATACATGCTCGTTACATAGTTAGTTCTAATTCCAAAAGCTTGTTCGGGGATGACCAAGAGTTAAGTTGGGGAGATTTGATAAGTCTATAATTTATATGGTTTCAGAGTCATATTATGATCATTTTAAGCACCGATACTTCGTAAAATCCATATTATTACTCCAAGTTTGTGTTTCAGAGCCAAGATGTTAAAAAGAAGCAATCTGAGAGAATTCAGAGCAAACTGAGCTGAAGGGGCGTAGGCCTGCGCCACCGTGCGCTCCACAAAGAGTCCCAACTATCCAGATACGTTTCAGCGCATGCCAGCTAAACCCTAGCCGCATCCGGGCACAGGGGGGCGCAGGTGTGCGCTAGTGCGGCGCAAAAACGAATTTTACAGCCTGTGGAACCCTAATCTCAACCTCCCTATAAATACAAGTCGAGGGGCAACTTTGGAGAAGAGTCCCGACGTGTGTGAAACTGTGCTGAAGCCCTGCCGGAGTGGATCTACGATACGAGAACGAAGACGGTGATTCGCAAGCTACCCAATGGCTCAGATCTATGATTGTGATGAGCATACGATGAGCGCCTAATCCTATTAGCCGTTTGCGGATGATCTACGGCTAAGTTTACTCTACTTTAATTTCTCGTGCTTTGATGTATTTGTATTAAATGAGAGCTATTATGTGTATGCAAATGATAAGCATTCGGTTATGATTATGATTGTATGTTTGATTGGTAAAAGAAAGATAGTTTATCGTGGTACTATTATTTGTGCCGAGTCCATTAGCTTAGGGATTAAGACAATTATTAATATTGCATACGCTATGCCGAGAGTTATTGGTTAAAACATGTTTGATTAATCTAGTCGCGCAATTAGTTATGTCTATGTGATCGTTGCATGAAATTATAGTGAGTAATACTTATGTCGTGGTGATCCCGTGAATGGTTATTCGTCTCTTGATTGTTTATCTTCTACGTTAGTTACTTCATCATTAATTTTAGTTACAAAGCGATAGAAAACCATTATTCTAAACAAATCATTCAAATTCACAAATTCACAATTTAAATGCTTTCAATAAATTTATAAGGCTAATAACCTAATCCTAAGTATAACCATACTTCCTATGGATTCGACCCTTACTTCTCTAGCTAAATCGTGGATTTAAGGACTAACTCTGCGGGTCACAACGACGGCCCGTCAGAATTTTGGCGCCGTTGCCGGGGAGTGTAACGGTAGTTAAGGTTTAAAGTTAGTCTGTTGCCTTAGTTTTAAGTTACTAAGTTTAAGTTCCTTTCTTTAGTTTTTTTAGTCTTTATTTTATTATTAAAGAAAAATCAAATAAAGAATTCAAAATTCAAAAAGCTAATTGTAGTCCTCTACTTTACCACGAAAAATATAGTTAGTTTAATTAAAGTATTCTATTTAAGTATTTTATTAGTGTATGCACACACGTCGATCGGCTAAAGGATTGCCGCTACAATTCGAACCTGAGATCGAAAAAGTAGCGAGATCGAACCGAAAGACTGTCAGGATTCAAAATCAACAATTAATCACGGAGAATTTAAACGCACAAGAGGAAGAATTTCCAGTTTTAGAAATTCCCAATTCAGAGATTCCTGATTTAGAAAGCCCTCCGATTTCACCACGAAATCGTGATCAAGAAGAACCCGAGCACATAGCTGCTAGAATGGGTGATCAACCAAGACGTACGGTTGAGTCTCATTACCGCCCAGGTGAGGTACTCGACCCGTCTCCAATCTGTTATCCTGAAAACGAGAACGAACCCGAAGTTCGTCCTCGATTATTCCAAATTCTTCCGATCTTTCGAGGGATGCCAAGTGAGGAACCCTATGAGCATTTAGCTGAGTTCACAGCTATTTGTAAAGCAGACCATGTTCGAGGTATAACCACCAATAGGTTAAAACTTCGATTATTTCCTTTCTCATTAAAAGAGAAAGCGAAGAATTGGTTCGTATCCTTACCAACCAATAGTATTACAACATGGGATCAACTGAAACGAGAATTCCTTAATGAATATTACCCCATTAGTAAAACAACCAAGAAAAGAAAGGAAATTACTGAGAGCTTGTCCACACCACGAGGTACCCAAATGGATGCT
Source organism: Centrapalus pauciflorus (assembly GCA_020465985.1). Taxonomy (NCBI): domain Eukaryota; kingdom Viridiplantae; phylum Streptophyta; class Magnoliopsida; order Asterales; family Asteraceae; genus Centrapalus; species Centrapalus pauciflorus. The sequence continues at coordinate 247,985 of JAANYP010002759.1, forward strand.
TATCAAAAAATTCTTTGATGGTGTGAGTCAAGAAAGTCATAATATGATTATAACTGCCACAGGAGGCACATTTTTAGGTAAAGAAGACGATGAAGCTTGGGAGTTGCTTAGTCAACTCGGTAAAGGTCTTAAAGTCCAAGCTGGTTCTGAAAATAGCATAGGTGTTCAAGTTATGGGCATAGATAATGCCTGGAAACGTGAGGTTAAAAATGAGATTTCAGAATTAGGAAAGAAAATGGATCAATTGATGAAGGGTCTTTCAAACCCCAGCGTATCAATTAATTTTGTTACATGAGGAGATCCGTCACATCATTCCGAAGCATGTCCTCAAGTGCAATCCACTAAGGAATTCGCTAATGAAGTTTATGGATTTAGAGCTCATCGAGAGAGGGATAATCCATTTTCGGAAACGTACAATCCGGGGTGGAGAAACCATCCCAACTTTCGATGGAAAAATGATCAGCCTACCGATCATCAATCCAAACCAAGATATGAACCACCAAAGAGAGAATATCAATATGGTTCAACTTCAGCAGCTAAGGATGAGCGATATTATAAGTCAAATCATCGTGATCACCACAATTCCAAGTGGAAACAAATATGACTTCTGCGCAATTTGCAGAGTTTGCTAAATTTATGAAACAGCAGTCAGCTATCAGTACTAAGACCATGGAGATGTTAACTCGCCAGTTGGGTCAGATAGTTGAGTCGCTTACTAGGCGTGAGGAGGGGAAGCTTCCTAGCAATACTGTTCTCAATCCTTCGCACGTTCATCATCATAACAAAGATAAGAAATATGAGATTAACGAAGTTAATAAAGTATCTAAGATAACCACATTAAGGAGTGGAAGAGAGGTAGACAATAAAATTGAGATGCCTAAAGAGAAAGAGGCAGAAGAAAATACCGATACTGAAGTCGTGTATGAGGAGAAAGAGGATCCAAAGAAGAAGGAGATTCCTGAGAAGGTTTCTTTTAAAAAGCCAATTAAAGCATATATTCCAACGCCCAAAGTTGGGGAGGCAGATAAGAGTCGGGACACTTCAATTCCTCCTCCTTATCTTGCTGCTTTAGAAAATCCAAAATCTTCTCCATACAGCAAAAGAGGCCCACAACCAGAGGATCTTTGAGACTTATTCAATCAAGTTAAGATCAATATTCCTCTGATAAAGTCCATTCAACAGGTTCCATCTTATGTAAAATTTTTGAAAGATCTCTGTACTGAGAAAAGAAAGTATAAGGTCTCGATCCCAAAGCAGATCAATCTAACTGAACAGTTGAGTGCAGTAGTTTCTAGTTCCCTACCTCCTAAGCTGAAAGATCCTGGATCACCATTGATTCCAGTGACAATAGGCAATGTGAAGATTAAGAAGGCACTGCTTGATCTTGGAGCTAGTGTTAATATTTTACCTGGAAACTTGTTTGATAAACACGATCTAGGTCAGCTACAGACAACTAATATTATCTTACAGCTGGCAGATCGGTCAACCAAGTGCCCAAGAGGTATTTTATCAGATGTCATAGTAAAAGTTGGAGATTTTTACTATCCAGTTGACTTCCTAGTATTGGACACCGAAAGTTCAATAGGAGATAATCAACCGGCTATTATCCTAGGCAGACATTTCTTAGCCACGATTAATGCACAAATTAATTGTAGGACAGGAGCAGTGGATATTGCCTTTGGTAATAGGAAATTAAGATTAAATATATTTAATGCTTCAAGTGTCTCTGCTATTGATTCAGAATGTTATCTTAGAGACATGGTGGATGAACTTGCGCCGCAGCATAGTTCGTTAATCAACACCATATATGTTACTGAGTTATTCTTTGCTGAAAATGAGTTTGCCAAGTTAAATCATACTGAGTGTGATAAAACTAGAACTAGTCACGGAATCCACATTAGAATCAAACAACCACTGTGGACCCATAGGACTGAAAAATTACCTACTGATTTACCTCAGTCATCCAAACCTTCAATAGAGCAACCACCTGTCCTAGAATTGAAGGAGCTACCATCGCATCTAAAATACACTTTTCTAGGTCAGAATGACACTTTTCCTGTCATAATTTCATCAGATCTGACTGAAGGGCAAGAGAAAGCTCTACTGCAAGTATTAGTCAAATATAAAGAAGCACTGGGGTGGACGATAGCTGATTTAAAAGGAATCAGTCTCACTTTGTGTATGCACTGAATCATTACTGATCCAGAAGCTAAACCAGCTCGGGATGCACAAAGGAGATTGAACCCTAATTTGAGAGAGGTAGTTAAAAAGGAAGTATTAAAATGGTTGGATGCTAGAATTATATATCCTATATCTGATAGTAAGTGGGTAAGTCCAACCCAAACTGTACCCAAGAAGTCGGGAATTTACTGAAGAATGAGAGAAGATAACTACTCGCCCTGTAACTGGGTGGAGAGTTTGTATCGATTACAGAAAACTTAATGCTGCTACTTCTAATGATCATTTTCCGCTACCATTTATAGATCAAATAATGGAAAAATTAGCAGGACAGAAGTTTTACTGTTTCCTGGATGGATGTTCTGGTTATAATCAAATCCCAATCCATCCAGAGGATCAAGAGAAAACTACATTTACTTGTCCCTATGGCACCTTAGCCTACCGAAGGATGCCGTTTGGACTATGTAATGCACCCGCCACATTTCAGCGCTGTATGATGGCTATCTTTTCAGAAATGGTGGGTGGTTCTCTTGAAATATTTATGGACGATTTTTCCATATTCGATAAAACATTTGAAGATTTAGAAAAGCCAACTTAGTTCACTGTCTGGGACATTTAGAAAAGGTCCTAAAGAGATGCACTGAAACCAACTTAGTTCTAAGTTGGGAGAAAAGACATTTTATGGTAAAAGGGGTAGTCTTAGGTCACATTGTGTCCGAAAGAGGAATGGAGGTAGATAAAGCGAAAGTTCAGTTAATTTCCTCACTTCCACCCCCTACCAATGTTAAAGGAACAAGATCATTCTTAGGCCACGCTAGATTTTATCGGCGATTTATTAAAGATTTCAGTGAGATCTCAAGGCCGTTATGCACTCTTCTTTCAAAAGATGTCGAGTTTAATTTTGATGATGTCTGTATGGAAGCATTTGAGAAGCTTAAATCAAAATTAACTGAAGCGCCAATTCTGCAATCTCCGGATTGGTCTCAACCGTTTGAGATCATGTGCGATGCAAGTGACTATGCAGTTGGTGCTGTTTTAGGATAAAGATTTGAGAAAAAGCCAGTGGTCATTTACTACGCAAGTAAAACATTTAATGATGCACAGATCAATTACACCACTACGGAAAAAGAATTACTAGTCGTAGTGTTTGCCCTAGATAAATTCAGATCATATATATGGGGAGCAAAACTAAGTGTGTACTCAGACCACAGTGCTTGAAGACATTTATTGGCAAAGAAGGATGCCAAGCCTAGATTGATTCGGTGGATCCTTCTATTGCAAGAATTTAACTTAGAAATTAAAGATAAGAAAGACACAAAAAATATTGTTGTCGATCATTTATCAAGCCTTCACTTAATCCCAACAAACTCAATTGATCAAATCAGGGACTCCTTCCCTGATGAACAATTATTATCTGTATCTAAAATCCCATGGTTTGCGAATCTAGTTAACTATTTCGTAACAGGAAGATTGCCAGAGCACTGGAACTCACAACAGAGAAAATATTTCTACGTCAAGTAAGGCAATACATTTTGGATGAGCCTGATCTATTTAAAATAGGAGCAGATCAAATTATAAGACGATGTGTCCCGAACTCGGAACACGAGGATATTCTTGATGTGACACCCTTGCCACAACAACCACCATTAAGAAGACACCCAGGATTAATCACCAATACATCAATTACATAATGATCTGATTACCTAATTAAAGTGCGGAAGCAATTAAAGTACAAAATAAAGTATTACAACAGTTTCAAAGTACCCTATGGTGCTACAAAGGTTACATATCTATATCTAAAAAAAAACTTCCATTACATTACATTGTCCCAAATTTATTACAACATTAATCTCAACAATAAGTTACCAAATAAGCAACTGAGTCTTCAATTCACTTCAATCAACAACCTAGCTAGATGGTCCCGCAGCTGATTTTCTTTTTCCTGTAAAAATTTCAACAACTAAAACGTAAGCGAATGCTTAGTGAATACATAGATTGCGCATATTATAAATATTTATGAAGCCCAAGAGTAACCCCGACGACAAACGTCGTATACTCTCTTCGTACACCAAGTACGGACCAGAGTCGCAGCCCCTTCGAGCCCAAAGCTCGGCATTTACACATACCATCTGAGACAAACGAACGATCGGAGATGACATACTGCCTACCGGACCTGGAGGGATCAGCTCCAGCGTCATATAGCACAGTAACATCAGAGTTAACGATGCGACCCACCGGTCCATCACTAGATGCACAACAATCGAACGGACATGCAACAAGTAAGAATGTGCATCTAAATCTACGCAAGTTAGTAGAATTCCAACCAAACAAATGAAACAACAGGTCTCAGCAGGCAACGCTTAACATAAATCAGATATAATCATGCGAAATCTACTGTACTCACAGTGGGTGCGTTATTAATCTTTAATCAATTTTATTTCTCCTCGGGCTTTCAACAGGATCCACAAAGTACCCCACTGTGGGTTAAACAACACCACAAGGGACCTGTAAGTCAGTTGTAACAACATATCGTGTCAATAACTGTTTATTTTCATAAAACCAAGGTTTATATGTTTTTGCAACATTTTACAAAAATTTCGGATCTATGTCCGAATTCGGTCCCCACCCGAATTCGGACCCCAGTTCGGATCCCACATGCATCCCAATTCGGATCCCACATAAATCCAAATTCGGTCCCCTTTAATTTCGGACCCAAGCTAATTCGGACCATATCCTGATTCGGTCCCCAACCGAATTAGGAACTCAACCGAAATATCAATACTTGGAAATTATTTTGCTAATCTGAAATCTGGGCCCATCCGAATTCGGACCAGATCCGAGTTCATCTCGGATCCGAATTCGGACCCCAACCCCATTCGAATTTGAGCCTCAACCGAAATTTCAACACTTAGAAATTATTTTGCTAATTTTGAACATCAACATTTCGGATCCTGTCCGAATTCGGTCCGGATCCGAGTTCCTGCCAGATCCGAATTCGGACATCCGAGTTCATAATGGTGCAGTCTTGATATTTTCCAGATTTAATCCAAGTCATTTCTGGTACTAATTCATTACGTGAAATAACTTATACCAACTAAAATACATCTATTTTCAACACTTTAACACCAATATTAACATCTTTATGTATCAAACTTCATCCTTTTTAACCCTTTTTCATCATTTTCGAACACACACACACTAAAACACACACAAATCTCAGAAATCATACATATAGTTCGAATCAGGAGCTGAAATTCAATATATAGCATCTCATATACTAGATTTAAACGAATCTTCAACTATATAACACATGCATCCATAATTGCAACTCCAAAATCAAATTTTCGGTTCATATAAAAATCGAACCAAATGTTCAATATTCTGAAATTTAAAAGATTTTTACCTTAAATCGATGATTGCAGTGTTTATAGATCCTTCTTTGTGACTTGAATCCAAACTTTTAGCTTCAAATTCCAATTTTTTTTTTTTTTTGTGACCTTTGATCGTTTTTAGAGAGAGAGAGAGCCGAGAGAGAATAGAAGTTTAGAGAGAGCAATATTTCAAATGAAAGATTATAAGTCTTTTATTCTCCTCTTTCATCTATTGGCACATTTCACCCCTTCACTTATCCGGTTCCATAAAATACTGATTTTTATAAAATAAAGAATTCCATCTTTATTTTATTTTCCTTAACAATTATTAATAATTTATTCACTTAAATAACTTTAAATTTCTCAATTTCTAATTAAAGCAACCAACTTTATAATCAACCCAAATTTCGTACCAACTTTCATAATTCAACTTAAATTACAAATTTAAACTTAATAAACTTCAAAATATAATAATTTAACTCCGAGGATGTTACAGCATGGGCTCCACCACGCTCAACTTCGTCCTCGAAGTTACTCGGATTCGAACAGTTTCGGATATTTCTTTATCATTTCAGACTTAGTCTCCCAAGTGTGATTCGCTCCTTTGTGATGCTTCCAACGTACAAGCACCATTTCTATCCCTTTGCTCCTTAATTTCTTCACTTTTGTGTCTAACACACACTCCGGCTCTTCAACATACCGGAGCCTTTCATCAATCTGCAACTCAGCGTGATCAGCCCAATCTTCATTTTCTGTAGTGAAAGACTTCCTAAGATTCCCAACATGAAACACCGGGTGTATGCCCGACATCCCTTCAGGCAATCTAACCGATAAGACTGATTTCCAACTTTTTCAACGATCCTAAATGGTCCGACGAATCTTGGAGCCAACTTTCCCCTCTTCACAAAACGAGTAACACCCCTCATCGGTGATACTTTCAGATAAACCCAATCGTTCACCTTAAAGCTGATTGGTTTATGTCTCCTGTCGTAGTAACTTTTCTGACGATCCTGGGCCGCTTTCATGTTCTGCCTGATCAACTGTATTTTCTCGTTTGTTTCTTGAAGCAAAGCCGGCCCGGCAATCGGCGTTTCACCCGTTTCTCTCCAACATGTAGGAGTCCTACATCTCCTTCCATATAGAGCCTCGAACGGAGCTTTCTTGATTGTAGCGTGGTAACTGTTGTTATACGAAAACTCTATGAGTGGCAGATGATCGTCCCAATTGCCACCGAGATCTAACACACACGATCTCATCACGTCTTCAAGCGTTAAGATGGTCCACTCACTCTGACCATCAGTTTGCGGGCGATAAGCTGTACTCATTGCTATCCTCGTACCCAACCCTTCTTGTAAAGCCGACCAAAAATTTGAAGTAAACCGACTGTCCCGATCCGATACTATGGACTTAGGCACTCCATGCCTAGAAACAATCTCGTCCATATAAGTTTTAGCCAACTTTTCTAAGGAGTAACTTTCTCTTATCGGTATAAAATGTGCGGACTTAGTTAATCTATCGACTATCACCCAAACTGCATCATGTTGGCGCCTAGTCTTCGGCAGTTTTGTAACGAAATCCATAGTAATGTGCTCCCACTTCCATTCCGGAATGGGAAGCGGTTGCAGACTGCCATAAGGTTGTTGATGTTCGGCCTTTATCAACCGACAAGTTCGGCATCTCTCCACGTACTGACCTATGTCTTTCTTTAGTCCGGGCCACCAAAAGTCTGCTTTTAGGTCATTGTACATCTTGGTGCTTCTGGGATGTACAGAATACTTTGATTGATGCGCTTCTTCGATGATCACATTTCGCATCCCACCAAACTTCGGCACCCAGATTCTCCCATATATACCTTTCAAACCCGACTCACTTGTTTCCATATTCTTAATCTGCGCCCTTATATCCTCAGCACCAACATTCTCGTCTTTCAAGGCTTCCTCCTGTGCGGCCTTGACATCATCTATAATTGTGGATGTTAACATAGTAGATGTCAACATGTAGCAGCAATCTTTAGCATATGTTTTGCGACTCAAAGCATCAGCCACCACGTTAGCTTTTCCGGGGTGATAAAGGATTTCGCAATCATAATCCTTTATAAGTTCCATCGACCTACGTTGTCTCATGTTAAGCTCTTTCTGACTAAAGATGTATTTCAAACTCTTATGATCTGTATATAACTGACACTTAGTTCCATACAGATAGTGTCTCCACAATTTCAGTGCAAAAGTGACAGCTGTCAACTCAAGATCATGAGTTGAGTAGTTCTTTTCATGCTTCTTAAGTTGTCTCGAAGCATAAGCAATTACTTTCCCGCGCTGCATCAGTACAGCGCCTAACCCTAACCTTGAAGCATCCGTGTACACCACAAAAACCTCATTGCCCTCCGGTAGAGCAAGTATCGGTGCTTCGCTTAACGTTTTCTTTAGAACCTCAAAGGCCTCCTGCTGCACAGTTTCCCATATAAACGGTGCATTCTTCTTGGTTAATGCAGTCAAAGGAACTGCAATCTTCGAGAAATCCTTAATAAATCTTCTATAATATCCTGCCAACCCCAGGAAACTTCTAACTTCAGTAGCTGAACGAGGCGATTCCCAGTTCTTTATTGCTTCAACCTTAGCCGGGTCCACCGAAATTCCAGCTCCAGAAATTACATGTCCTAGAAACTGTATCTGTTGTAGCCAAAACTCGCACTTTGAGAACTTGGCGTACAACTTTTCCTTCCTTAACAATTCCAACAGTTCTCTCAGATGTTCAGCATGTTCGGCTTCAGACTTAGAGTATACTAAAATATCATCAATGAACACAATCACTGATTTATCCAACATCGGTCTGCAAACTCTATTCATTAAATCCATAAACACTGCCGGGGCGTAGGTTAATCCAAAAGGCATCACCAGAAACTCGTAATGTCCATACCGAGTCCTGAATGCTGTCTTTGGCACATCTTCCTCTCGAACCTTCAATTGATGATATCCCGATCTCAGATCAATCTTAGAAAATACACTAGCCCCGTGTAACTGATCAAACAAGTCGTCTATCCTCGGCAGAGGATACTTGTTCTTAATCGTCAACTTATTCAGCTCCCGATAATCTATGCACATCCTCATCGAGCCATCTTTCTTCTTAACAAATAACACCGGAGCTCCCCACGGCGATGAACTCGGTCGAATGAAGCCCTTGTCCAACAATTCTTGCAGCTGTGTCATCATTTCCTTCATCTCGGTTGGGGCAAGGCGATAAGGAGAACGAGCTACCGGTGCAGCTCCGGGGATCAGATCAATTCGAAACTCAACTTGTCTCTCAGGCGGCACGCCAGACAAGTCTTCCGGAAACACGTCCCGAAATTGTGAAACAACAGGCACGTCTGCCAACGTCCTCTTCTCAGCCCTGGCATCAACAGCATATGCCAGATAGGCGTCACACCCCTTTGCAACAAGCTTTCGAGCTTTTGCAATGGTCAGTAAACACAGATCCCCACTTCTCCTATCCCCATATATACAGATCTCACGCCTCTCCGGAGTAGTTATCTTGATCATACGATTCTTACAAACTATGTGAGCTTCATTTTCGATCAACCAGTCCATCCCGATAATTACATCAAACTCACTAAATTCTATCGGAATCAGATCTAAATTGAAGACTACATCTTCAATTACTAGCGTGCAATTACGGTATACATGATCTACCTTGACTAAAGTATTGCTAGCCGTTTCAATATCAAGTATAGTAGACAACTTAGACAGTGGCATAGCAAGTTGTTGTGCAAAAGCAGTACACACGAAAGAACGGTTGGCACCCGAATCAAATAGAACTCGTGCAGGCATGGAATTTACAATAAACATACCCGTGACCACCTCTGGGTTTTCCCTAGCTTCCTCTGCAGTGATTTGAAAGGCACGAGCCGGTGCCCTTTGTGACTGACCCCGACCTCGGTTAACTGAACCACCGCTTGAACCTCCAGAAGATCGTGTTGATGATGGAGCAGCAGCTGCTGGAGCATTTTTCCTACAGTTTCTGCTATAGTGGCCCCACACTCCACACTTATAGCAAGCATCTCCTTTCCTTGGGCACTCACTCTGAAAATGGCCCAACTCCCCACAGCAAAAGCAAGCACGTCCGTTAGTGCACTTGCCAAAATGTTCCAGGTGACACTTGTTGCAGTATTGTGGCTCGGTGTTGATTGAGTATGCACGAGCACGACCACGATCAGATGTACCAGACGGTCGGCGATACGACTGCTGAGATGAGTACTGTGAAGACCGGGAAGATCCCGAGTATCCTCCCTCCCGTTGGCGCTTCGGCGGTGACGGCTGTGTTGGGTTGGTGGAAGCAGCAGCGGACCCAATGAATAACCCGACATGATCAGAATCTGTTCTACATTTCTGGCAGCCTCAAGTAAGCCAGCAAATGTAGGGTAGCGAACGTTGCTCATGACCCTTCTAATTTCAATATCTAGACCAGCCTCGAACCTGGTCACCTTCCTTTCTTCAGTATCAACTTGATGAGGCGCAAACAGACTCAGCCTCGTGAACTCCACAGCATACTGGGACACAGTCTTAGTCCCCTGCATCAGTGCCATAAACTTTGCTTCCAACCTCCAGCGCTCATCAACCGGACAGTATTGCTGAGTGAATAGATCCTTGAACTCAGCCCAAGTCATAACAGAAACCTTCTCCAATGTCAAAGCGTTCACCATAGCATTCCACCACATAATTGCGTCATTAGTGAACATTGTTGTAGCATACCGAACCATGTCCTTCTCAGCACAGTCGCTGATTCGGAATGTCCGTTCGGTTGCCGTTATCCATTCCAACGCAGCAACAGCATCCCCTAAACCGTTAAACTCCACAACACCATTTCCTTTGAAATCCTTAAACCGACAACCTCTGGGCTTGTTAGATGACCCAGTATTGTCATCTTGTTCCTCATTGTTGCCCCCTTCCTTTTCTTTGTTCTTTCTCTTATCTTCCCTTCGCTTAGCTTCGGCCTCATCTCGAGCCCGAAACTGATCTTGAATCATCTGATTTTGCTCAGCCATCAAGGCTAGCATCATTTCCCTCGTCTCTTCTGGTGTCATTCCTCCAGACATGTTCTGAAATATGAAACATATAACTTATTTAGTAACATGTCATTTATTTATAGACACCACCCAATTGTCCCGTATGATAGTCAATATTCTTATGATTACTAGATCGTAACCTATCTTAGTTCAGATCATTACTTAGAATCACTACATGTCAACACTTAATGTTTGAGACCAAGACCTCACGGACACTTGAATCTCAAACTACTGCTCTGATACCATCTCGTGTGACACCCTTGCCACAACAACCACCATTAAGAAGACACCCAGGATTAATCACCAATACATCAATTACATAATGATCTGATTACCTAATTAAAGTGCGGAAGCAATTAAAGTACAAAATAAAGTATTACAACAGTTTCAAAGTACCCTATGGTGCTACAAAGGTTACATATCTATATCTAAAAAAAAACTTCCATTACATTACATTGTCCCAAATTTATTACAACATTAATCTCAACAATAAGTTACCAAATAAGCAACTGAGTCTTCAATTCACTTCAATCAACAACCTAGCTAGATGGTCCCGCAGCTGATTTTCCTTTTCCTGTAAAAATTTCAACAACTAAAACGTAAGCGAATGCTTAGTGAATACATAGATTGCGCATATTATAAATATTTATGAAGCCCAAGAGTAACCCCGACGACAAACGTCGTATACTCTCTTCGTACACCAAGTACGGACCAGAGCCACAGCCCCTTCGAGCCCAAAGCTTGGCATTTACACATACCATCTGAGACAAACGAACGATCGGAGATGACATACTGCCTACCGGACCTGGAGGGATCAGCTCCAGCGTCATATAGCACAGTAACATCAGAGTTAACGATGCGACCCACCGGTCCATCACTAGATGCACAACAATCGAACGGACATGCAACAAGTAAGAATGTGCATCTAAATCTACGCAAGTTAGTAGAATTCCAACCAAACAAATGAAACAACAGGTCTCAGCAGGCAACGCTTAACATAAATCAGATATAATCATGCAAAATCTACTGTACTCACAGTGGGTGCGTTATTAATCTTTAATCAATTTTATTTCTCCTCGGGCTTTCAACCGGATCCACAAAGTACCCCACTGTGGGTTAAACAACACCACAAGGGACCTGTAAGTCAGTTGTAACAACATATCGTGTCAATAACTGTTTATTTTCATAAAACCAAGGTTTATATGTTTTTGCAACATTTTACATAAATTTCGGATCTATGTCCGAATTCGGTCCCCACCCGAATTCGGACCCCAGTTCGGATCCCACATGCATCCCAATTCGGATCCCACATAAATCCAAATTCGGTCCCCTTTAATTTCGGACCCAAGCTAATTCGGACCATATCCTGATTCGGTCCCCAACCGAATTAGGACCTCAACCAAACTATCAATACTTGGAAATTATTTTGCTAATCTGAAATCTGTGCCCATCCGAATTCGGACCAGATCCGAGATCATCTCGGATCCGAATTCGGACCCCAACCCCATTCGAATTTGAGCCTCAACCGAAATTTCAACACTTAGAAATTATTTTGCTAATTTTGAACATCAACATTTCGGATCCTGTCCGAATTCGGTCCGGATCCGAGTTCCTGCCAGATCCGAATTCGGACATCCGAGTTCATAATGGTGCAGTCTTGATATTTTCCAGATTTAATCCAAGTCATTTCTGGTACTAATTCATTACGTGAAATAACTTATACCAACTAAAATACATCTATTTTCAACACTTTAACACCAATATTAACATCTTTATGTATCAAACTTCATCCTTTTTAACCCTTTTTCATCATTTTCGAACACACACACACTAAAACACACACAAATCTCAGAAATCATACATATAGTTCGAATCAGGAGCTGAAATTCAATATATAGCATCTCATATACTAGATTTAAACGAATCTTCAACTATATAACACATGCATCCATAATTGCAACTCCAAAATCAAATTTTCGGTTCATATAAAAACCGAACCAAATGTTCAATATTCTGAAATTTAAAAGATTTTTACCTTAAATCGATGATTGCAGTGTTTATAGATCCTTCTTTGTGACTTGAATCCAAACTTTTAGCTTCAAATTCCAATTTTTTTTTTTTTGTGACCTTTGATCGTTTTTAGAGAGAGAGAGCCGAGAGAGAATAGAAGTTTAGAGAGAGCAATATTTCAAATGAAAGATTATAAGTCTTTTATTCTCCTCTTTCATCTATTGGCACATTTCACCCCTTCACTTATCCGGTTCCATAAAATACTGATTTTTATAAAATAAAGAATTCCATCTTTATTTTATTTTCCTTAACAATTATTAATAATTTATTCACTTAAATAACTTTAAATTTCTCAATTTCTAATTAAAGCAACCAACTTTATAATCAACCCAAATTTCGTACCAACTTTCATAATTCAACTTAAATAACAAATTTAAACTTAATAAACTTCAAAATATAATAATTTAACTCCGAGGATGTTACACTTGAACACTGCCATGCATATGCATGCGGTGGCTAACTGGCCACCGGATATTGCAGTGTGGGTTTTTCTGGCCCACTATATTTAAGGATGCTTACGAGTTTGTTAAAGGGTGCACAAGATGCCAGCAAACTGGTGGCATTGCAAAAAGAGATGAAATGCCTATGACCCCGATATTAATTGTCGAAATATTTGATGTATGGGGCATTGATTTTAGGGGACCGTTCCCTAAATCGTTTGGATATGAATACATCCTAGTTGCAGTAGATTATGTTTCCAAATGGGTCGCAGAAGCTACACAAACTAATGATAACCGGGTTGTGTGCAAATTTGTTAAAAGAAATATTTTAGCACGACACGGTATTCCAAGGGCTATCATCAGTGATGAAGGGTCACATTTTAATAATCAACATTTTGCTAAACTCCTTAAACAGTATGGAGTTAACAATAGAATAGCAACACCTTATCATCCGCAAACTAGCGGACAAGTCGAGATCTCTAATAGAGAGATCAAGAGAATCCTTGAGAAAACTGTCAGACGTTGATCGTAATGATTGGTCACAAAAATTAGAGGATGCTCTATGGGCATACAGAACCGCATTTAAAACACCAATCAGTATGTCCCCATATAGACTTGTGTATGGTAAGCTTTGCCATCTCCCAGTGGAATTAGAACACCGAGCTCTATGGGCAATCAAAAACACTAATTTTAATTTACATGATGCCGGTGTTGATAGGAAATTCTAATTGAATGAACTGGAAGAAATCCGTAGAGAAGCCTACAAAAGCGCCAGAATTTATAAAGAGAAAACTAAGGTTTTCCACGACAGAATGATTAAAATTAAAATATTTACCAAAGGAAATAAAGTTTGGTTATTTAACGCAAGACTTAGACTATTTCCCGGTAAATTAAAAAGTAAATGGAGAGGTCCATACGTTGTAACTAATACCCACCCACACGGTGCGATAGAAAAACAGGACCTAAAAGGTGGTGAGCCATTTAAAGTAAATGGACATAGACTTAAATTATATGTTCAATGGGCCACCAACGATATGTTAATATCTGAACTCATTAGACTACAAGATCCTAAGGTTAATAATTAGTTTAGGAGTAGTACGTCTGGCTGAAGACGTAAAACTTAGCACTTTCTGGGAGGCAACCCATAGTATTTTGATTATTTGAATTTAATTGTTTTTAAGTGTGTTTATTTGCTTATGTGTGTTACTTGTGTGTACCCAATTAAGTTGGGGAGGATTCATCCTCCCGAACTTAGTTCTATTTAGAAATTAGGATTTAAATCAAATAATAAGACCCTGCATCAGAAAATAAAATATTTAAGCACGTAGCAGAATTATTTTAACCCGATAATACGAGCGTAAGTTGGGGAGAATACCCGTAAAATTAAAAAATTAAAGAATTAGGGTTTCAAGACCAGTACACGGCCCAGATCGCGAATCCAGAGGCCTGGGCGCAGGCCTGCGCTTGCCCTGCGGCCCGACGTGCTTAAAATCTTATCAAAATGGTAGTGATCGTCCCCATAACTCCAAAACCCTAAATTCCAGTTCCAGAAACGGCGAATTTCGATTTCTAAGCCTAAAAACCTTCAAAAATTCATCTTTTTCACGTCAAATCTTCAATCCAACGTTAGTTCTTCTCAATTACTAGTAATGTATACTCCCTATAACCCCCTTAACTTCATTCTACCTTAGTTTCATATATATTTGTCATGCATGCATGGGTTGAGGTTTTTGGGAGTTACATGGTTTTTATAGAAAAAAGGGTTATTAATAATTTTCAAATATTCATTTAATTAACATAAAATTAATTTTCACAAAACTTTTATACAAATTATGGTTTTTTTCGTATTTTGAAACTTTTTGTCGTAAAAGGTTACGTTATTATTTATTATTAAAATTCATGCATTTGATAGGGTTAGATTGGGTTCACATTGTTTGTGAGACTTAGGATTAGTTTGTTTGTTATTGAAAAAGGTGTTTAAATAATCATGCATCATTTAAGTAAAAACCCCATATTTATAATCCTTTGTCTTTGCGTTATTTTTAGATGTCAACCCAGTTCCATGCAAACGGTAACCGTCCCGGAAATTCCCAACAACCTAGGATGAGAACCCACGACCCTAGGGATGTTCGTTTTGAGAAACCACTCAATGTGGAGTTTCCGGAAATTCCCCCGAACACTAACAATGGTAAACCCCCTAAGTTTTTCATAGAGCGTACTTTGAAACACCTGACTTTGATAATTTTGAAATATTAGAGTGTTTTGAGGGACTAGGTTGGGCTAGAGCTATACAATGGGAACTTCCATATATCCATACTAGTTTGATCCAATAATGGTTCGCTACTGTTCGAAAAGCAAAAGAGGAAGAGGACCATGACTTTGAGCTCACCGGAATAGTAGGAAACAAGAAAGTGTCTATATCTAGGAAAATCCTCTGTGAGGAATTCGGTATAGACGCAGATATTCCAAGGCCTAGGTAATTTTGGTCATCTTTAGACCTTCAAGGGGGTAGAGTGCGACAAATTGGTGGATTATCTAAGAAATGGGATGGGATGTTAGCCACGGTATTTGGAATGTCAATAGAGGAGGCGAGAGAGTATGTCCATTATAATAAGGGGGACTTATGTCTGCTAGCTAAGGTGTTGTGGAAGTTTGTTATCCTCAACTTGCTTCACAGAAGTCAAGACACCACTGTTGTTAGATCCCAAGAAATACTGTTAGTACATGCTTTAATGACTGGATACCCGACCATATCCTTAGGGTACATAATAATGGAAAATCTGTGGGAGTGTAGTTTCCCAGGTCAAGGGATGAATTATCCACACTGCTGTATGCTAACTGAGCTATTTATTATCAAGAAAGCGGTGTCGGAACAATTGCCAATTAAATACCTAAACCCAAACGAGATTTGGTTCACTAGACTCACAATGTTAGGGCTAGTTTTCGAGAAAAACCATTTAGGCTATCAAATTCATTGTCCAAAAACCTCTAAAGTAACCCAAATCCCATTCATTTGACCCGAACACCCTGAAGGACAAAACGACAAAGAGGATGAAAGATCATGGGAAAAAGTAACAATCGAAGACTTGATGAGATCTCAAATCAACATTCTGAAGGACGTCATGGGTAGCATACTAAATGCAAACAAAGAATAGGTGAAGAATATTGAAAAGTTGCAAGAGGAGCAAAACAAACATGCGAAACTGTTTCAAATTCACTCAGACTGGCTCACCAATCTTCTGATCACTGTCGGAGAGTTGGAAGAGATTGTCGCACCTCCAGCAGAATGTTGATTTTATAATTATTTGAATATTAATTTTAATTATGCGTGCTAAACATTAAGTATGGTTTGATTTATTTCTGATGTGGTGGTTTGTTTTGTTTGGTTTGGTTATTTGCGTTTATTTGAATTGTAATAGTACTTTATTTTTATTTTTTATTTTTAAAGTGTGATGTTTTTTTAAGTTGAATTATAAAAGTTGAATTTTGTTTGTTTATTATTTGTTTGTTTAATTTTAATCATTATGGATATGGAATATGTACCGATCTATCTTTCTATGATCGTAACCGATGAATTAATTTTGATGTGACGAGGACGTCACAAAAGTCTAAGTTGGGGAAAATAGGTTATAACGATAAAATTAATAAATTAATTTAGCCCTCACAAAAATTTTTAGACTACATTCTATATCAAAAATTAGAAAGATTTACAGCCCCGCGTACCAAAACAGTAAAAAAATGAATTTTCGGCAGAGTTGGGCACAGGGGGGGCGCAGGACTGCGCTGGCCCTGCGCCCCATCGACTTAAATTGCAGATTTGAGCCTCATTTCATCATTTTCACAACCCTTGTACATTAATCTACGCTTGGGTGTGCGGCTCCTTCAAAAAAAAACCCTACTTTTGTGCCCAAAATTTTCAAATTTAAGCTTCAAAACACCCACATTTTCATAAATATCAAAGATCTAGGCTAGAAATCACCTCCTTGAGGGTAGTTTCATCCATTTTGAAGATTTTTGGGTAGAGAAAGTGGTGAAGAAAAAAACTAGATTTGTACCGAGTTAAGCTTCAAATCACCAAGGTTAGTGTTTTTATTGAGTAATTGCAACTTATTTCATACTTCTTGAGCAAAAATGAAAGCTTGAGCTTCATGGTCATCCATGGAGTTTTCATGGTGATTTTGACTTTTTAGAGTCAAAGTATGTGAAATTGCTTGAATTTGATGATATCCTTGATGTATGTTTTATGAGATATGTGTTTATTAGTTAAGTTTGTTAATTTGTCATGGTTAATTTCTAGAAATTAATTTGAATTTAAAAAGTTGGTTGCCTAAATGTGCAAATATTATTAAAATCATAAAACTTGGGTGATTAGCTTAAAATTAATTTTATGTGCTAAATGGTTTTTATTTAAACATGATAAATGTTTAGTGCTTAAAATAATGGCAAATTATAGACTATATATATAGGATACAAAATGTGAGCGTAAAAGAGTATATATATATAAATGTATCTTTTAAGTAAGCGTAATTGTGCAGTTTGCAATTATAGGTTACATTACTTAATTTATCCCATACATATTGTGGTTGGTTGGCACAAATTGTAGCTGTCGAGGAGAACGAGGCAACGAACTCAAAATGTTAATGTCCCGATAGATTGGTCTCCAAACCTCCTATTATCCCAACACCCCGAACACATTAGAACACACTAGTTTTTGTATAAGAAATATTAAAATAAAGTGTTAGCTAAAAAGAGGGTTAAGAGGAGTGATTTTGAGGATTATGGGATCCCATACCTTTTTGACTATTTAGGGTGGGAAAGTGTGCTTGAGTTGGGCGGCCACGATATTTATCAAGCCGATGTAGTCGAGTGGATGTCTACCTTACGGAGGGAGACGGGTCGTTCAGCGAACGACTTTAGGTTGTTAGGTACCGTCCATGGTAGGGACGTGGTGATGGATGCACAAATCCTTCGCCAATTATTTAATTTAGATACTAGGGTAGGCTACGATGGATCTAACCAGCAGGGGTACGAGTATAGGAATGAGGCCCAATTGGCCTTCACTGGCATGACTTGGTCAGAGGAGTGGGTAGAGCAGGTAAATAGAGTTTTTATTCCATCCATTTTAGAGTCTGAGTCCTCCACTTCCTACAGCCGAAAGGCTTTGTCTCCGAGGTGTAAGGTGCTTCACAAAATTATTGTGAACAACATCTTGCCTCGTGATAGTGACCTGACCAAAGTCAGGCATAGGGATATCATAGTCCTTCACGCCCTTCTTAAGGGTAGGCCCAGACAGTCCTTTGCGTGGAAAATTATGAATGATCTATGGGCTATGTATGATATGAGAGAGAGGACGATCATCCCCCATGCTTGGTTGATATCCAAGTTCCTTGAGAGGACGGGCTCACTTTCGCCTGATTCCCTGCTATCCCCCATTTCGGCGACGTTCATTACGGTCGCCATGTTCCCTACCTTGATTTTTAGGGAAGTTGATGAAGAGTTCGAGATATTCAACAAAGAGACAAATGAGTCGTATATCGAGGACTACACTGAGGATGAGAGGGGAGAGAGAGAGAGAGAGAGAGAGAGAGAGAGAGAGAGAGGAGAAGGCCACCAATGAGGCAGGAGTTCGGCATGCTGAGCCGAACCTAGGTGCGTCTACCTCGCGCAGTCAAGGTAATGATAGTTTTGATTTTGACCGCATGATGAGGCGGATAGAGGATATAGCAGTGGGTCAGGGTGAGTTCCGAGAGGATGTGACCCAGAGATTAGATGAGATGAATGGGCGTATGACCCATATTTATGATAGGGTCGATCACTTAGCGGGTCGGGTAGATCAGTTTCAGGACGGGCAGAGAGGCCTGACATACCAAAATGCCTACTACCAGCACCATGACTGGGCATATTGGGAGGGAGTCCGACATCACGAGGACTCCGTAGCCGGTATGCCATATCAGTCTTATGAGGATTACACGATGCCCGACTACCAGGCCTATAACCCTGCCGTAGATACTTATCAGCACTATCCGGCGCATGGCAGGCAGGACCTCCCAGACCCGATGCCTCCGCACTTGGTTCCGCCGACTGCACAGTTCACCACCGGCCAGAACCCGTATAGCGACTTCTTCAACAGCGTCTTCGGTCCTCCTCTGCCGCCTCCTCCATTTGATTGATCAGGTACTATCCTTCCTTATTCTTTACTTTTCTGTCTTTTATTTTATTTTAGTTTGTTATGCATTTAATTTCTTTATCGTAATTTTCATTTATTTTTAGTTCTTAGTCGAGTCCTATTTAGAGTTTATAATGTTTATATAGTCTGTCATTTCTTCCCCATTTGAGTCTTGTTTGCCGATCAGGACTTGGAACATGATGATACTTAGAAAATACATGTGCGAGGGAATTGGCTAGTGTTGACAGGATATTTTATAATTAAGAAAAGATTCATAATAATAATTAAAACGTTTGCCATGTAAAATGAATTCAAGTACGTTAAAATTTATTTGGGCTTAAATATAAGTAATGTGTCAAAATATTTTGGAAACCCATGCAATAAGGGGGAGAACTTAATCAGGTTTTAGCCTCAAAAGTAAGTTATTTGTATCTAGATGGTTCGGGAAACTAAGTCCGTAGGGGTACTATTCATGCCTAATCCCCTAAAACCATTTGGTTTGGGAGCGGTTGACCGAATTCTCGTTACATGGACCATCTAGCTAATTTAGTTTTAAAAGAAAATAGATAGAAGCATGGTGTTAAAAGAAAATTTGTCGTAAACATGCAAAGAGGAAAAAAATGGTCGGAAGACCCACATGTTTTAAGTATCGTAACCTTGAGCTAAAAGAGTATTTCCAAAAGTGAGATACATTATATAAATTCTAAGAGAAGTATATTTTAACTGAAAATGTCTTCACATTACATGTTAAGAATTTTAATGCATTAGTGCGAAGGCTAGCTTAACATAAAATTCCTAGAGTCACTGCTAATACATGCTCGTTACATAGTTAGTTCTGATTCCAAAAGCTTGTTCGGGAACGACCAAGAGTTAAGTTGGGGAGATTTGATAAGTCTATAATTTATATGGTTTCAGAGTCATATTATGATCATTTTAAGCACTGATACTTCGTAAAATCCATATTATTACTCCAAGTTTGTGTTTCAGGGCCAAGATGTTAAAAAGAAGCAATCCGAGAGAATTCAAAGCATACTTAGCTGAAGGAGGAGCAGGCCTGCGCCACCCTGTGCTCCACAAAGTGTCCCAACTGTCCAGGTTCCAGCGCATGCCAGCTAAACCCTAGGCGCATCCGGGCGCAGGCCTGTGCTAGTGCGGCGTAAAAACGCGTCTTACAGCCTGTGGAACCCTAATCTCGACCTCCTTATAAATACAAGTCGAGGGGCAGCTTTAGAGAAGAGTCCCGACGTGTGGGAAAGTGTGTCGAAGCCCTGCCGGAGTGGATCTACGATACGAGAACGAAGACGGTGATTCGCAAGCTACCCAATGGCTCAGATCTATGATTGTGACGAGCATACGATGAGCGGCTGATCCCATTAGCCATTTGCGGAGGATCTACAGCTAAGTTTACTTTACTTTAATTTCTCGTGCTTTGATGTATTTGTATTAAATGAGATCTATTATGTGTATGCAAATGATAAGCATTCGGCTATAATTATGATTGTATGTTTGATTGGTAAAAGCAAGATAGTTTATCGTGGTACTATTATTTGTGCCGAGTCCATTAGCTTAGTGAATTAAGACAAGTATTAATATTGCATACGCTATGCCGAGAGTTATTGGTTAAAACATGTTTGATTAATCTAGTCGCGCAATTGGTTATGTCTATGTGATCGTTGCATGAAATTATAGTGAGTAATACTTATGTCGTGGTGATCCCGTGAATGGTTATTCGTCTCTTGATTGTTTATCTTCTACGTTAGTTACTTCGTCATTAATTTTAGTTACAAAGCGATAGCAAACCATTACTCTAAACAAATCATTCAAATCCACAAATTCACAATTTAAATGCTTTCAATAAACTTATAAGGCTAATAACCTAATCCTAATTACGACCACACTCCCTGTGGATTCGACCCTTACTTCTCTAGCTAAATAGTGGATTTAAGAACTAACTCTGCGGGTCACAACGACGGCCCGTCAGGAACCGTGACTTTGAAGGAGAGAAAGCAGGAGGTTTGTTTGCTGATAATGAGCAATTAACTCTCATTTGGGTATTTATATTTACATAAGTTTTATATTTCTCATTTTAAGCACCAAACTTTTGCTTTTCTCATTCTTTTAATTTTTGAACTTTATTGTAACACCCTACTTTTAACTCTAATACCACGTAGGACTTATAGTCCACGTCATCTAATCATAAACATCATCATCAAGGGTTAACAGCTAATTAACTACTAAACATCAATGTCACGCATAAGGTAACCACGAACGGGAACCAATCCCCGATCGTAAAGTCAATCAACCACATTAAGGTTACGGGTTACAATCATCCAAAATATCGCTGGCTGATAAGCCAAACCACAAAACATCAAGACTACTTAGGAAAGTAGTCACTAACTACTGTCCACGTGGTGGGTCTCTACTGGTGCCCGCAGTATCCCTAGCCTCTATCCTCGCACCTGAGATCCACATTTAAAACGGTCAGCGGGAAGCTGGTGAGTTACTATAAACAACTTTAAAACAATTTATAAAACAGTTAGCACCATATAACGAATAATAATCAACATGCGGCCGGCCTCAACTGCCCGACGCCTCATCAGGAGCGACCCGGGATAGCCTGCATAGCCCACTCCACAAAGTAGTGGCTAAGTCAGGACCTCTGGGTTGGGAATGACCCAACAGGCCTATACTATGCGTACGACAACTATACGCGTGATCCACGTGCTCTGCTATGTGCTAACAAGTATCAACGTATAAAAGGGATCCGCATTAGACCCGGATGATAAACAACAAAAGTAAGTAACTCACCTGAAGCACGACAACTAACCCGCTATCTATGGCGGTCTCGACAGGTCCCAGGCTCACCTTCAACTCCTTGCAACAATAAACACAACTACAATGTAACGACTAGCTAACGAACTCATATCAACTATACTACTAACTCATAAACTCGACATAAGTCAATTGACCAGTACCAACGAGCGCGGCCGGGATCGCGGTTGCGGTCTTCTCGTCGCGGCCAGGAAGCACGGTCGCGATGCCTCCCGCGATGTCGCTATCATCGCGATCGTGCCCACATCAGCACGGTCGGGATCACTGCCCCACGATCCAGATTTTGGTCGCGTTCCACTTTCCAGCGACCACCCTACGCCGACCCACCATAATCGCGGTCGCGACCATGGGAGCGCGGCCGCGATGCGGCGACGAACAGACAGGTTATACTCCGTTTTTCAGTTGTTATGGGAATCACTTTTCCAACTCGATTTCATGCATAACAGGGGCTATAAACCAACCCCAAGCTAATCTAACTACTTAATATAGCAACTCAACTCATTTGGGTCACGATTACTAACCTCAACGAGCTTCTCCTTCTCGAATTCACGTCTTCAATTTGAAGAGGATGATAAGACGTTGGAATTCTTTGGCTATGGCTGTTGTTTGGTGTAGCACCCTTGCCACAACAACCACCATTTACAATACACCCAGGATTAATCACCATCATACAATAACATAATGATCTGATAACCTAAATTAAGTGCGGAAGCATTAAAACATAAATGAAATAGTGCAACAAGTGTTAAACACCCTACGGTGCTATAAGGTATCAAGTCTAAGTCTACACACCCATACATTTATTACAATCATCCAGAATATTACAACATTGTCTCGTAACATAAATTACCGATAAAATAGTGCCGAAACTCCAAAATCTTCCAAACGACCTAACTAGAAGGTCCAGCAGTAGATTTTCCTTTGCCTGTAAAATAAAAATCAACAACTAAAACGTAAGCGAATGCTTAGTGAATACACAGATTGCGCATTTTATAAGTCTTTATGAAGCCCAAGAGTAATCCCGACGACAAACGTCGTATACTCTCTTCGTACACCAAGTACGGACCAGAGACGCAGCCCCTTCGAGCTCACAGCTCGGCATTTAAACATACCATCTGAGACAAACGTACGATCGGGGATGACATACTGCCTACCGGGCCTAGGAGGGATCAGCTCCAGGTCATATAGCACAGTAACATCAGAGTAATCGATGCGACCCACCGGTCCATCACTAGATGCACAACAACCGAAAGGACATGCAACAAGCAAGAATGTGCATCTAAATCTACGCAAGTTAGTAGAATTCCAAACAATCAATGAAGCAACAAGTCTCAGCAGGCAAAGCTTACATAAAACAAATATAAACATGCGAAATCTACTGTACTCACAGTGGGTGCGTATTATCTTTAACCGATATTATTTCTCTTCGGGCTTTCAACCGGATTCCACCAAGTACCCCACTGTGGGTTAAACAACACCACAAGGGACCTGTCATATTAATTACAACAATTTCCTCATATCATTAACCGTTTAACTCATAAAAAAAAAATCAAGTCTCGTAAGTTTTGCAACGTTTTCCCCCATTTCGGGTCTACATCCAAATTTAAACCATAACTAAGTTTGAAACCCATTTCAAGTTCATAACTTGTCCTTTGAATAATTCTTGCCATTTTATGTGTTGTTTATGAGTTTCATTCAGAATACACGAGTCTAGGGAGTAGTATTCTAAATTTTAAGCATTAAACTCGAATTTAATGGGTTAGATTCGAAATTAATCATCAGATTCGAACCCCTTGGTCATCAGATTCGAATAACCCTTCGAATCTAGGGTAGATTCGAACCCTTCATTCGAGTCTAGGGGTAGATTCGAAGCCCTCCCTTAGAATCTAATGGTACACACTCGAATCTAGCACCAAACTCGAGTTTGTTCTTGCATTTCGACTCTGTTCTTGGCCCATTCGAGTCTGTTCATCGTTTCAACTTAAATCCTTCATTTCTAAGGCAAAAATCACTAATATATCATGTATAATACCTAGATTCGATTCTACTATGCATATACTTTCATATTCCAGCAATATTTCAAGCAAAACAAGCTTAAATTTGCATAAAATGACAGATTCGAATTCTAGTTAACTTCAAAACCGAAACTATAAACTTAAAAGGTTCGATTCTTACCTCAATTCGCACGAACTCTGAAATCCGTTTGTATATTGTTGTTGTACTCCTCGATACCTTTCCGATGACGTATAATTCTCGAAAATCCGACGGTCGGTTTGTGATATATCTTAGAGAGATGTAGAGAGAAAACTTCTAGAGAGATAGAGTAGAGAGAGAGTGTAAACTAGAAAATGAAGCCTATTGCCCTTTATATACTACTTTCGTCATTTTGCCCGTTTCACCACTCGACTTAACCGGTTTCATAAAATACTGATTTAATCTTAAATATATCATAAATAACTTTTAAATTCATAATAATCCACATAATTGATTCTGAGTTCAATTTTCTCAAAAATAGCAACAAACTTTGCTAAATATCCAAATACATAATAATCACCCAAATTCAACTTAAATATAAATACATTTTCCACTTAATTAACCAAAATACATCAAATTAAATCCGTGGATGTTACAACATGGGCTCCACCACGCTCAACTTCGTCCTCGAAGTTACTCGGACTCAAACAGTTTCGGATACTTTCTTAACATCTCTGACTTAGTTTCCCATGTATGATTTGCTCCTTTATGATGCTTCCAACGTACAAGCACCATTTCTATCTCCTTGCTTCTCAATTTCTTCATCTTAGTATCTAACACACACTCCGGCACTTCAACATACCGGAGCCTTTCATCAACTTGCAGTTCAGTATGGTCGGCCCAATCCTCGTTACTAGAAGTAAATGACTTTCGAAGATTTCCAACGTGAAACACCGGATGTATGCCCGACATCTCTTCAGGCAATTCCAAACGATATGACTGATTCCCCACTTTTTCGGTTATCTTAAATGGTCCGACGAATCTCGGAGCCAACTTTCCCCTTTTTACAAAACGAGTAACACCCCTCATGGGTGATACTTTCAGATAAACCCAGTCATTCACTTCAAAATTGATCGGCTTGTGCCTCCGATCATAGTAACTTTTCTGACGATCCTGGGCCGCTTTCATGTTTTGCCTAATCAACTGTATCTTCTCGTTTGTTTCTTGAAGCAAGGCCGGCCCAGCGATTGGTGTTTCACCCGTTTCTCTCCAACATGTAGGAGTCCTACATTTCCTTCCATACAAAGCCTCGAACGGAGCTTTCTTGATCGTAGCGTGGTAACTGTTGTTATACGAAAACTCTATGAGTGGCAGATGATCGTCCCAATTGCCACCGAGATCTAACACACACGATCTCATCATGTCTTCAAGCGTTAAGATGGTCCGCTCACTCTGACCATCAGTTTGCGGGCGGTAAGCTGTACTCATTGCTATCCTTGTCCCTAACCCTTCTTGCAAAGCCGACCAAAAATTTGAAGTAAACCGGCTGTCCCGGTCCGATACTATGGACTTAGGCACTCCATGCCTAGAAACAATCTCGTCCATATAAATTTTAGCCAACTTTTCTAAGGAGTAACTTTCTCTTATCGGTATAAAATGTGCGGACTTAGTTAATCTATCGACTATCACCCAAACTGCATCATGTTGGCGCCTAGTCTTCGGCAGTTTCGTAACAAAATCCATAGTAATGTGCTCCCACTTCCATTCCGGAATGGGAAGCGGCTGCATACTGCCGTACGGTTGTTGATGTTCGGCCTTTACCAACCGGCAAGTCCTACATCGTTCAACATACTGACCGATATCCTTCTTCAATCCCGGCCACCAAAAGTCTGCCTTTAAGTCGTTGTAAATCTTTGTGCTCCCGGGATGTATAGAAAACTTAGATTGATGTGCCTCCTCAACGATCACATTTCTCATACCACCATATTTCGGCACCCAAATTCTTCCGTACACACCTTTTATACCAGACTCGCTCGTTTCCATATTCTTTAAATGTATCCTAACATCCTCAGCACCAATATTCTCCTCTTTCAAGGCTTCTTTCTGAGCAGCCTTGACATCATCAATTATCGTGGAGGTCAACATTGTAGACGTCATCATATAACAGAAATCCTTAGCATAAGCCTTTCGGCTCAAGGAATCGGCTACTACATTAGCCTTTCCGGGGTGGTAAAGGATTTCACAATCGTAATCCTTTATTAGCTCCATTGATCGTCTCTGCCTCATATTGAGTTCCTTCTGGCTAAAAATGTACTTTAAACTCTTATGGTCCGTGTATAATTGGCACTTAGTCCCGTAAAGATAATGCCTCCATAACTTTAATGCGAATGTTACTGCAGTCAACTCGAGATCATGAGTCGAATAATTCTTCTCATGCTGCTTCAACTGCCTTGAAGCATATGCAATTACTTTCCCGCGCTGCATCAGTACAGCGCCTAACCCTAACCTCGAAGCATCGGTATACACCACAAAGTCATCATTGCCCTCAGGTAAGGCAAGTATCGGCGCTTCACTCAAAGTTTTCTTCAAAACATCAAATGTCTCTTGCTGCACGGTCTCCCAAACAAAAGGCGCATTCTTCTTCGTTAATGCCGTCAGCGGAACTGCAATCTTTGAAAAGTCCTTTATAAACCTCCTATAATATCCCGCCAACCCAAGAAAACTCCTGATTTCCGTAGCTGATTGTGGCGGTTCCCACTTTCTTATAGCCTCAACTTTAGCTGGATCAACCGAAATCCCAGCTCCAGATATAACATGTCCTAGAAACTGTATCTGTTGTAGCCAAAACTCGCACTTTGAGAACTTGGCGTACAACCTTTCTTTCCTCAACAACTCTAGCAGCTCCCTGAGATGCTCAGCATGCTCAGCCTCAGACCTAGAGTATACTAGAATATCATCGATAAACACTATCACCGACTTATCCAACATCGGTCTACAAACCCTATTCATCAAGTCCATAAAGACAGCTGGGGCGTTGGTTAATCCAAAAGGCATTACCAGAAACTCGTAATGGCCATACCGAGTCCTGAATGCTGTCTTAGGCACATCCTCTTCTCGAACTTTCAGTTGATGGTACCCCGACCTTAAGTCGATCTTAGAAAAGACGCAGGCCCCGTGTAACTGGTCAAACAAGTCATCTATCCGTGGCAACGGATATTTGTTCTTAATCGTCAATTTATTCAGCTCCCGGTAATCTATGCACATCCTCATCGTGCCATCCTTCTTCTTTACAAACAGTACCGGAGCTCCCCATGGCGATGAACTCGGCCGAATGAAGCCCTTATCCAACAATTCTTGCAGCTGTGTCATCATTTCCTTCATCTCGGTTGGGGCAAGACGATAAGGAGAACGAGCTACCGGTGCAGCTCCGGGGATCAGATCTATTCGAAACTCAACTTGTCTCTCAGGCGGCACGCCAGACAAGTCTTCCGGAAACACATCCGGGAATTGTGAAACAACCGGCACATCGGCCAAAGTTCTCTTCTCTGCCTTAGCATCAATCGCATATGCTAAGTATGCATCACATCCCTTTGCAACAAGCTTTCGAGCTTTTGCAATAGTCAGCAAACACAGATCCCCGCTTCTCCTATCCCCATATATACATATCTCACGCCCCTCCGGGGTAGTTATCTTTATCATTCGGCTCTTACACACTATATGGG
Source organism: Centrapalus pauciflorus (assembly GCA_020465985.1). Classification (NCBI taxonomy): domain Eukaryota; kingdom Viridiplantae; phylum Streptophyta; class Magnoliopsida; order Asterales; family Asteraceae; genus Centrapalus; species Centrapalus pauciflorus. The sequence goes on from JAANYP010002759.1 coordinate 275,797, forward strand.
CTTCATTCTCGATTAACCAGTCCATTCCGACTATCACATCAAACTCGCTGAACTCTATCGGAATCAGATCTAAATTGAAGACTACATCTTCAATTACTAACGTGCAATTTCGGTATACATGATCTACCTTAACTAAAGTATTGCTAGCAGTTTCAATATCAAGTATGGCAGACAACTTAGACAATGGCATGGCAAGTCTTTGTGCAAACACAGTAGAAACAAACGACCTATTGGCACCCGAATCAAATAAAACTCGTGCAGGCATAGAATTAACTATGAACGTACCCGTGACGACCTCCGGATTTTCCCTTGCCTCCTCTGCAGTTATCTGAAAAGCACGAGCAGGTGCCCTCTGTGACTGACCCCGGCGGTTAACTGAACCACCACTCGAACCTCCAGACGATCGTGTTGATGATGGGACAGCAGCCGTTGGAGCATTCTTCCTACAATTCCTGCTATAGTGACCCCACACCCCACACTTATAGCAAGCATCACCCTTCCTTGGGCAATCATTCTGAAAATGTCCCAGTTCTCCACAGCAAAAGCAAGCACGTCCGTTAGGGCACTTGCCAAAATGTTCCAAGTGACATTTATTGCAATACTGCGGCTCAGTGTTGATGGAGTATGCACGCGCACGACCGCGATCAGATGAACCAGATTGTCGGCGATACGACTGTTGAGGTGAGTATTGTGAAGACCGGGAAGAACCAGAATATCCTCCCTCCCTTTGGCGCTTCGGCGGTGACGGCTGTGTTGGATTGGTGGAAGCAGCAGCAGACCCAACAGAGTAGCCCGACATAATCAAAATCTGCTCTACATTTCTGGCAGCCTCAAGTAAGCCAGCAAATGTAGGGTAACGAACATTGCTCATGACCCTCCTAATCTCAATGTCAAGACCAGCCTCGAACCTGGTCACTTTCCTTTCTTCGGTGTCCACCTGATGAGGTGCGAACAGACTTAACCTCGTGAACTCCACAGCATATTGGGACACCGTCTTCGTCCCCTGTACCAGCGTCATAAACCTTGCCTCTAATCTCCGACGCTCATCAATCGGACAGTATTGCTGAGTGAATAAGTCCGTGAACTCAGCCCATTTCATAACCGAAACCTTCTCCAATGTCAAAGCGTTCACCATGGCATTCCACCACATGATTGCATCATTCGTGAACATAGCAATTGCATAACGAACCATATCCTTCTCAGCACAGTCGCTGATTCGGAATGTTCGCTCAGTTGCTGTTATCCATTCCAGTGCAGCAACAGCATCCCCTAAACCGTTAAACTCTACAGCTCCATTTCCTTTAAAATCCTTAAACCGACAACCCCTGGGCTTATTAGATGACCCAATGTTGTCATCTTGTTCCTCATTAATTCCCTCCCTTTCTTTTTCTTTGTTCTTCCTTTTATCTTCCCTTCGCTTAGCTTCGGCCTCATCTCGAGCCCGAAACTGCTCTTGAATCATCTCTCTTTGCTCAGCCATCATGGCTAGCATCATTTCTCTCGTCTCTTCAGGTGTCATTCCTCCTCCAGACATGTTCTGAAATATGAAACATATAACTTATTTAGCAACATGTCATAAATTTAAAGACACCATTCATTTGTCCCGTATAATAGTCAATCTCTTATAATTACTAGATCATAACCTATCTTAGTTCAGATCATTACTTAAACCACTACATATCATTACCTAATGTTTGAGATCAAGATACCATCTCGTGTAGCACCCTTGCCACAACAACCACCATTTACAATACACCCAGGATTAATCACCATCATACAATAACATAATGATCTGATAACCTAAATTAAGTGCGGAAGCATTAAAACATAAATGAAATAGTGCAACAAGTGTTAAACACCCTACGGTGCTATAAGGTACCAAGTCTAAGTCTACACACCCATACATTTATTACAATCATCCAGAATATTACAACATTGTCTCGTAACATAAATTACCGATAAAATAGTGCCGAATCTCCAAAATCTTCCAAACGACCTAACTAGAAGGTCCAGCAGTAGATTTTCCTTTGCCTGTAAAATAAAAATCAACAACTAAAACGTAAGCGAATGCTTAGTGAATACACAGATTGCGCATTTTATAAGTCTTTATGAAGCCCAAGAGTAATCCCGACGACAAACGTCGTATACTCTCTTCGTACACCAAGTACGGACCAGAGCCGCAGCCCCTTCGAGCTCACAGCTCGGCATTTAACATACCATCTGAGACAAACGTACGATCGGGGATGACATACTGCCTACCGGGCCTAGGAGGGATCAGCTCCAGGTCATATAGCACAGTAACATCAGAGTAATCGATGCGACCCACCGGTCCATCACTAGATGCACAACAACCGAAAGGACATGCAACAAGTAAGAATGTGCATCTAAATCTACGCAAGTTAGTAGAATTCCAAACAATCAATGAAGCAACAAGTCTCAGCAGGCAAAGCTTACATAAAACAAATATAAACATGCGAAATCTACTGTACTCACAGTGGGTGCGTATTATCTTTAACCGATATTATTTCTCTTCGGGCTTTCAACCGGATTCCACCAAGTACCCCACTGTGGGTTAAACAACACCACAAGGGACCTGTCATATTAATTACAACAATTTCCTCATATCATTAACCGTTTAACTCATAAAAAAAATCAAGTCTCGTAAGTTTTGCAACGTTTTCCCCCATTTCGGGTCTACATCCAAATTTAAACCATAACTAAGTTTGAAACCCATTTCAAGTTCATAACTTGTCCTTTGAATAATTCTTGCCATTTTATGTGTTGTTTATGAGTTTCATTCAAAATACACGAGTCTAGGGAGTAGTATTCTAAATTTTAAGCATTAAACTCGAATTTAATGGGTTAGATTCGAAATTAATCATCAGATTCGAACCCTTAGCACAGATTCGAACCCCTTGGTCATCAGATTCGAATAACCCTTCGAATCTAGGGTAGATTCGAACCCTTCATTCGAGTCTAGGGGTAGATTCGAAGCCCTCCCTTAGAATCTAATGGTACACACTCGAATCTAGCACCAAACTCGAGTTTGTTCTTGCATTTCGACTCTGTTCTTGGCCCATTCGAGTCTGTTCATCGTTTCAACTTAAATCCTTCATTTCTAAGGCAAAAATCACTAATATATCATGTATAATACCTAGATTCGATTCTACTATGCATATACTTTCATATTCCAGCAATATTTCAAGCAAAACAAGCTTAAATTTGCATAAAATGACAGATTCGAATTCTAGTTAACTTCAAAACCGAAACTATAAACTTAAAAGGTTCGATTCTTACCTCAATTCGCACGAACTCTGAAATCCGTTTGTATATTGTTGTTGTACTCCTCGATACCTTTCCGATGACGTATAATTCTCGAAAATCCGACGGTCGGTTTGTGATATATCTTAGAGAGATGTAGAGAGAAAACTTCTAGAGAGATAGAGTAGAGAGAGAGTGTAAACTAGAAAATGAAGCCTATTGCCCTTTATATACTACTTTCGTCATTTTGCCCGTTTCACCACTCGACTTAACCGGTTTCATAAAATACTGATTTAATCTTAAATATATCATAAATAACTTTTAAATTCATAATAATCCACATAATTGATTCTGAGTTCAATTTTCTCAAAAATAGCAACAAACTTTGCTAAATATCCAAATACATAATAATCACCCAAATTCAACTTAAATATAAATACGTTTTCCACTTAATTAACCAAAATACATCAAATTAAATCCGTGGATGTTACATTTGACTTCCTTCCTCCCTTTCTCTCTTTGATCGGCTGAAACACACACATACACATATGCATTTGAAGTTTTGAAAGTGAAGGAAAAGGAAGATAGCCATGCATATATATACGTTTTGGGTCCGAAACGCAATTAAAACGGGTACAATACTCAATCTTCACTAGTCAAACACCTGTTAACTCAATTAATCTACAAATTAATACTTCAGGTTCAGAATGTTAATTAACTCATTAAAACAACCCCAAACCCATAATTACTACTAAACCGGTTATTATCTCAACCGATTAAGATTACACGTAATACGTAATAGCAACTTACTTCACCAACTCATGTGTAATTAACCAATTAAAGACCACCAACTCATTAAGATAACTCTTAAAGCGAATAAATAAATTACACGTACCTGCTGCTAGTCTCTGGATGTTACATTTATCTATAACATACATATAATTAACTTAATAATTATTACATGACATATAATCAACTTAATTAAATAAAATCTCATTACTTAAATGAAATTACAATACAAATAATGTAATTAAAATTACATTATTAACTCAAAAACAAAAATTTAAAGTTCGGTTAAAAGCTAGGTTGTTATAGGGGTGATGTTATGAATCGAAATAGAATGAATCCAGGTAGTTTAATTGTAGCTAGGTGAATCTTCCTATGGTTTATAAAAGTACAAACAAAAGAAACCAAAGGAACTCCTCAAAATTTGACTTGCTTTCATTCATGTAAATTCTAGAAAATCAAATGATAAAGTAATGGATTCTTATTGTGTAAATGATTAAAGAATGTTTATATATGTTATACTAGTTAAATATAGCATAAAAGAAGTTATTTCAGTGTTTATATAAGCTGAAAATCGAGTTTGGATGGAAGGGTGACGAGCAGGAAGCAAAACAGAAACTTAATGTGCAGTTCAGGGGTCGACTCGTCGAGTCATTCCCTTGACCCGTCGAGTCACCATCAGATGGGCCATTTTTCTAAAGATAAAAGTTGTAGCCCTATGTGTCCTCTTCGTCTGGGCTCTTGAATCACCTAAATCCGAGTTCGTATGCAAACGTTATGGCCAAAATATGAAAGTGCGAGTTAGACAATTTCCTTCGTTTCATGTTGATTTCTTCGTATACGAACGCCGAATGAAAAGTCATATTTGTGTAAAATAACTTCAATACATTATATTATAATTATACATTATATAACAGCTAAAGTAATATTAAATATCGCCCAAAAGTCCATAAAACTCAAAAAGAGGCGCAACAGTGTCGGTAAATTCGGAAACTTAAACCGAAAACGCTTAAACGCTTCAAATGACTTCCAAACCTTATGATATACTATTATAAGCTTATGAATGCTTTGAATATTATTATTTGATAGGTTTGGATCCGAAAGGAGTTCCAGTTATCTGTTTGAGACATTAAGAGTCTTATTGGCGATATTGCGACTTAAAGGTTATACTTAGCCTATTTCTGTGAGTTCTAATATTGCTATGTGTGTTGCATACATATTTTCATGTTCATTTAATTATGAAATTGTGCATATCTACTGAGCATCATTTTTATATGGCATCCTGTCTTAGTTGGCAGTTTATTATTTGATCATGGCCTATGGCCAGAAAACCTTATTTGTTACCTTCAACTACATATATTGACTTTTATGCTACATTTGATGATCATTCATTTCATGATTCATATGGTTACATTTAATTAACCCATTGTGAGCCATGCTCATTTCATTGACCTCACTGGACGTCCAGGTTATTATTATATTCAACCGCCTCTACGTGTTTGTGCGTATAAATTCCTACTTCCGAAAGCTTACGGAGTAGGTGGCCGGACTTCGGGCGCCGGTTGGAGTAGCACAGACTTCGGTTCTAATCCGGCTGGTAACGGCAGGTTAGCAGACTATGTTCACTACCTATGCATCTTTGTGGGCTATGCCCACACCACTTTTATTAAAAAGATATTGCAGTTGTCATTTCATAATCATTATAATATTACTACATGTTGTATGTTTTGCACTCCATATCGATCAAGCAACTCACTTAGCAAATTATATTTGCTAACCCCTCACAATTCATGTATTACGGGAGGAGTTATTAAGGGAATGAAGATTGTCGGGTTTGATCCCAAGACTTAGTTGGACAGACTTGAAGTATATTTGGTAACACTTCAGGTTTTTGGTTGAAATTTTGGGGTAGATTACCTACCAAATTAGTAGATGTGCTCTTGTATGCACTTAATGTCTCTTGGTGGATAGTAAGGATCGTAATTACTTAAAAATATCCTGTAAATTCATCATATGTTTCAAGTTATAGTTTATAATCAAACAGAGATTTGACTCGGTGAGAACGGGTCATGCCCGATTTTCTCTAAAAATCATATTAAATATTGTTAATCTAATGTAACCCCATTAATTATTATATTATGTTAAAATGGGTGTTTCAGTGTGCTAATAAGATGATTCGCATACCCATTTCCGACAGTGAGAGTGTCACGGTGTATGGGGAACGACGCAGATGTGAGAAAATGATTGTTTCTATGGTCGGGGCTCAGAGATATGTATAAAGGGGTGTGACACCTTCCTAGCTTATGTTGTTAACGCATGAAAGGAAAAGAAGACCATACAGGATATACTAGTAATTAGAGTGTTCCCCGAGGTATTCCCAGATGAGTTTCCTAGGTTACCGCAAGATCGTCAGGTCTAGTTTCGTATTGACTTTATTCCTGGGGCGGTGCCGATAGCTAAGACGCCTTATAGGCTGGCACCTACAGAGATGAGAGAGCTGATGTCTCAACTGCAGGAGTTACTGTATCGTGGATTTACCCGTTCGAGTTCTTCTCCGTGGGGAGCTCCAGTGTTTTTTTTAATAAGAAGGACAACAGTATGTGGATGTGTATAGATTACAGGGAATTGAATAAAGCGATTGTGAAGAATTGTTATCCGCTTCCACGTACCGATGACACATTTGATCAACTTCAGTGATCGAGTTATTTCTCGAAGATAGACTTGCGATCTGGTATCATCAGTTGAGAGTTAGAGATGAGGATGTACCGAAGACAGTGTTCTGGACGCGTTATGGACACTATGAGTTTCTCGTGATGCCATTCGGGTTGACTAACGCATCCGTAACCTTTATGGATTTGGTGAACAGGGTGTGTAGATCTATGTTAGATCGTTTTGTGATAGTGTTCATTGACGATATTCTGATTTATTCAAGGAGCGCCAAGGACCACGAGCAGCACTTATGAGAGGTTTTGACCGTGTTGCGAAGGGAGAGAGTATATGCCAAATTCTCCAAATGTGACTTCTGGTTGAGAGAGGCATAGTTTTTGGGGCATGTGGTGAGTGCTGAGGGTATTAAAGTGGATCCCGCGAAGATTGAGACCGTGATGAGTTGGGAGTCGCCCAAGACAATGCTAGAGATACGTAGTTTTCTGGGTCTTGTCGGGTACCACAGACGCTTCATCCAGGACTTTTCGAGGATTGCCATGTTGTTGACGAGATTGACACTACAGTCTGTACCGTTTGAGTGGTCCGAGGATCAGGAGCGTGCTTTCAGGGACTGAAGACCTGACTATGTCAGGCTCCAGTGTTAGCGTTGTCAGAGGGTATCGATGATTTTGTTGTGTATTGCGATGCTTCAGGGCCCGGGTTGGGCTGTGTTTTGATGCAGAGAGGGATGGTGATTACTTATGCTTCACGTTAGCTAAAGACTTATGAGAAGAATCATATTGTGCATGACCTTGAATTAGACGCCATAGTGTTTGCGTTGAAGATACGGCGACATTATTTGTATGGGTCTCATTTTGTTGTATATACGGATCATAAGAGTCTTCAATATTTTTTTAATCAGAAAGAATTGAATATGCGACAACGACGCAGTTTAGACTTATTGAAAGATTATGACTGTGAGATCCAGTATCATCTGGGCAGGGCGAATGTGGTAGCCCATGCTTTGAGTCATAGAGCGTGCGACCAGATAGTGATTTTCCGGGCTACCAGACTTGAGATTACATCGACTCGGAGTGACAGCTTGAGATTGACACGACAGGAGAGCCTGCGGGCTAAGAACGCAGAGAGGGAGCGACTTACAGGGCAGATTGAGACACTGGTCATAGATGAGAGAGGATTGTTTACCTTTCATGACGGAGTTTGGGTCCCTAGAGTTGAAAATCTACGACAGTTGATACTTCACGAGTCACACCGATCGAGACTGTCTATTCATCCGGGGAAGTACTAAGATGTATCGGGATCTTCGTGAGTTTTATTGCTAGCCATGGATGAAGAGAGACATGGGCATATATGTTGAGGAGTGTATGACTTGTCTGCGTGTGAAGGTAGACCATCAGAAGCCGCATAGCCATCTTCAGCCGTTAGAGATCCCTAAGTGGAAGTGGTATCACATTACGATGGATTTTATCGTTAGACTTCCACGCACGGTTGGAGGTAATGACATGATCTGGGTGATAGTGGATAGACTGACGAAGAGTGAACATTTCCTAGCTGTATGGGGTACTAGTACTATGGATTAGCTAGCACGGCTCTACATTAATGAGATTGTATTGAGGCACGGGATTTTGAAGTCAATCACTTCTGACAGAGATACTCGGTTTACTTCGCGGTTCTGGCAGAGTTTACAGCGAGAGTTGGGTACCAAGTTTCAGTTGAGTACGACATACAGACCTCAGACTGACGGGCAGACAGAGCGCACTAACCAGACTCTCAAGGATATGTTGCGAGCGTGTGTGATCGATTTTAGTGGTAGTTAGGACGGGCATTTACCGCTAGAAGAGTTTGTGTATAATAATAGCTACCACGCCACTATATAATGGCTCCGTTTGAAGCACTCTACGGGCGCAAGTGTTTGACCCCTGTGTGTTGGGGTGAGGTCGGTGAGTGACCTATTGGTGGGCTAAGCTGCTGCAGGAAACCCGTGATAAAGTGGCAGTGATTCGTGAGCATTTGAGGGTCGCACAGAGTGGTCAGAAGAGCTATGTCGATAGCCGTCTGATAGACCTTGAGTTCAAGGTTGGTGATCGAGTTATGTTGAAGGTGTTGCTGTGGAAAGGGGTAATCAAATTCAGACATCATGGTAAGCTAAGTCCGCGGTATATTGGGCCGTTTGAGATTACTGCTAGAGTCCGGGTTCAGGCTTACAAGTTGAGATTGCCTCCAGAGTTAGACGGCGTGCATGATACTTTTCACATAAGTCATCTGTGAAAGTGTTTGGCCAAATACGACCAGTATGTGCAGTTATCTGAGATTACCGTTGACGACCAGTTGCGATACGCTGAGTAGCCAGAAGCGATTACTGACCGGAAAGTGAAGAAGCTGAGAAATAAGTAGATCGCCTTGGTACTCGTTCAATCGAAATATCATAAGGGTATGAACGCCACCTGGGAGCCCAAGTCAAAAATGAGAAGTCGTTATCCCCATCTGTTTCAGAGTTCGTGTTAGATTCCAGGACGGAATCTCTTTAAGAGGGGAGAATTTGTAACATCCCATTTTCCAACAGGGTACGTGAATTTAATTTATTGGATTATTAATTTATTATTATTGCGTCGGTCCAATTATATCCCGATTAGTGGATTTATACGTGTCGAAATTGTGATATACGTGGCACCGGTTTATAACTTATTGATTAATTATATTTATAAGAGCACGAGATTAAATGGGTTGAATTGATATTAATAGTGAAAATACGACACCGGGTTCAGATTATTGGGTATCAGGTTACTATAAATGAATATATATATATATATATATATATATATATATATATATATATATATATATATATATATATATATATATATATATATATATATATATATGTATATATATATATATAGGCCCCTTTTGAATCTTTCGCTCCTTTCCTTCATTTGACAACTAAAACTAAAGTGTGTGTGGTGGAAACAACAGAGAAATCAAGAAGAGATCAGCAAACAACAACCGAATTCGTGGATTGAATTACTCACCTTGTGTTCTTGAGTTATAAGGTAAGAAATTATTGATTTTGGCTTCTGAAATTCGAGTTATATGTTGTGAAATCGTTGAAATGGATTCTGAGCATGTAAGGAGTCGATATATGTTTATATTATGTGTTTAGATTATGGTAATCGAGTTTTGGGGATGAAATTACCCCTAGTCAGCCATGAAAGACAAACAGGGAGACTGGCTCGCCTAGGAGCGCGGTCGCGATGGGTTCTGTGGTGATGCGAGTCGAGTATAGCCGAGATCTTTGGGCGTGGGCCACGATGGTCAGCACGACCGCAGCCTCGATAGGATGAGTACGGGTCGCGATCAGTCTGTTTTGGGCTGGGTTTTTTATTTTGGGCTTTGGGATCCGTTTAGGGTTATTGTTGGGGTCTGATTTAGTTATGGGATCATTATATGAATTGTTATGTGTATCTACTGGGTTTGAATTAACAGTATGGGATCCGTTTTGTATACAGTGACAAGCATACAACAAGACGGGCCGAAACAAGGATCACAAAATTAAGTGAATTGATCAGTCAGAGAGGTGAGTACTCAAGTTCTTTTTCTAACCGCGAAATCCTTTTACGAGTCTTAGCTGTGTAGCTATTGTGATTATATTTGATGTGTATGAGACAATGACGTGAACCTCAGGTATGATTCTATCCTTATTATGTGTGTTTCATGTGCATGAGATGATATCCATTCCATTATGTCTGTGATGAGTTCCACACGGACTGTATCTCGCGATGGGTGATCGCATGGGCTGACTGTCCCTAACCAGTCTTTCGAGTGTATATATACGACAGGGCCTGTAGCCAGGTCGCTCCTGAGCTACAGGGATCTGCTAACCACTGCTGCATGCGGTTTGTTAGCCGAGGAAGTGTCCCCACAGGGATTGTGATAATCAGGGTTTCCGGGTCTCATGTTCCCTCATGATCAAATCTGAGATGTGTGGATGATTGTCAGGGATTGGGATAGAGATATGTTTGTGTGCTATGTGCTATGTGTTTGTGTTATGTGTTTATTCTGCAGAGTCTAACCCTCGCGTACTCACGAGCTTCCCAGCTTGCATTTTCGAGTCTAGCATGTTCAGGTAGTCAGAAAGGGGAACTGCAGCCGCAGCCGCCGAAGTTGGATTTGGAATAATTTGGAATTTTGTATTGATTACTGTGCACTGACTGTGTCTTTTGGGATTTTGTAAATCAGTACTTGTGTATGTATTCAGTATGTATATCGGTTACTCAGTAGTAGTAGGTTAGCTTAATTGGGAAGTGTTAATTATACAGACATTGTAGATCTGTTGTTACTGTTTGTATTAATGTTTTAAACTATCAGTGATTTGTATTATTTTCTGACATGTGTAATATGAATTTTATGCGATATTGCCACTTATGATATTAATACGACGTGACTTTTATGTGAAAAGTGAGGGTGTTACAACCCTAATATCATTATTAGTTTCATAAATTTTACATATATAAAAAATTTTGCTACAAAATCTAAGAAAATACATCAAAACCTAACAGTTTGTTATACATTTAACAAATAATTTAAAAATACATGTGTATTGAACCTTCATTTATTGGACTAATTCATTTTTGGACACTTCACATATAGACTTGGACTAAATAAATATTATATGTTTCATTGTTACTTGTCTGGTGTTTGTAACAATGTTGATTGCTGTTTTAATCTTTTGAATATTTAGATTATTATTTGTTAGAGACTTTAATTGTTTAACAATTAACTTTAAGTTACATTTGTTTAATTGTTTTATTTCATTAAACAATATGAATCAATTTTTGAAAATTTTTTTCCGAAATTTGAATTTTCATCAAATGAAAAAGATTCTAATACTTTTCTACAAATTCCACAAGTAGTTGCGGAATTCAATTGGTGATGAATGATTGAGTGAATTTTGCACCATAAAGGAGAAATTACTCAATGTTACAGATGATAACGTAATAACTAGTAACTCATTTTCAAAAGTTGAAAGCTCATAACAGACAATTATAAAATCTATCTTTTAGTTTGTAACAATTAATGAGTTGACAGTTACACATTTATTTTATTATGTAATCAAGATGAACCGACCCGAACTTTTGAGGGGTAAATTTTTTTATAGAACCACAAAAACTCGTACTATCGCAGCGTAATAAGTTCCGACCCCTATAAAATACATTTTTGGATCCGCCACTGATACAAATAACATTAAATTAGAAAAAAGTAAACATAATACAATATAGTAAAATCATCTTTCATATCACTTTGTTTATTGTAATAAATTAGATATAATTATTACGTTATATGTAAAATTAAAAATTTAGATTATATTGATTAAATACATAGAAATTTTAGAAATGAAATAATTTAAAAAGTGTTAAAAGCATTAAATAATAATTATAATAAATAAAAAAATTATTGTTGTATTTTTTAATAGTATTTAATATTTATATGTTTATATAACCAATTATTATTAAAAGTAATCATTGTAACGCCAGGTTTATGATTAATTATAAATTATCTCTTTATATAAATACTAATAAAATAGTAACTACACTTAATTCTGGTGAAGTCACATGTCATCACCATGAATCGACACGTGAAATTTATAGGTTTTCAGAATAATAAAGAAATTTAAATTATATCTATCCAAATCTAATATAATCTACTTTTAAATTCAAATCAAATCAAATAAAATCTAATATAACTTATTAATTATAATATAATATAATAAAATATAAGAAGATAATTAACATTCATATATATTTAGAAATATAAAAAATTAATAGGTCATAATAAATAATAATATCATTCTTATATATTTTTTAGGGTTAATATCGAAAAAACACCATAAACTTTACTTATTTTTGTGATTAAGTCCCTAAACTTTTTTTTTCTGATTGTTTAAGCCCCTTAACTATTTTTGTCTATTCAAAAAACCCACTATATTTACATGTTTTAACGATTAAGTCCCAAAACTTTGTATTTTAATGGTAGTTTTACATACTTATCCGGTAGCCGGACACACATATTTTGAATAATACAAAAATAGTTTAGGAACTTAAATAATCGAAAAAAAAGTCTAGGGACTTAATCATGAAAATGAGAAAAGTTTATAGGATTTTTTTAATATTTACGTATTTTTTATTTAAAAATAATAATATTTATACATTTGCCCTCACAGTAAAGTAGTAAAAGGATCAAAGCAAAACAAATCCGATCACCTTCCGGTCGTTCGTACGTTTGATTTTGGAGGAGAAAGACGACAATTTCAAGATCCACGGTTTCATGCTGCAACGTATAGTATTTGACATACCAACAAACAAAGCCCAAATCCCCTTGACGACGATTTCTAAGTGCTGATGTTACGGCGGTGTTAACAAAGCACACCAAACTTCAGATTCTTTATGGGTTTCTCTCCTTATTCGATTCTACCCCTCTTTGTTAACTCCGATCCACATTCTTCATGTTCAAAATTCAACACATTTTGATCTCATACAACATTTCTCCTTTGGTTTTTTTTCTTTTTGCAATGAAAGGATTGGAGCTTTGGATGCGAGATTTAATCACATCACCGGGATCACATCCGGAAAGGTTTCTACAATCCATCGAGTTTGTAAATGGGGGATTGTTTCTTGAATCAGTTAGTATTCCTTCTTCATCCATAGCATCATCCTTCGTTTCGCTACAAAATGCTACTTCGATTGTACCGGTTTCTTATTCATTGAGGCGGCGGAGAAGTCGCCGCCGGCGACGTGGTGGAGTTGGGTTTTTGTCAGTGAGTTTGTCGGTGAAAGATGGTAATAGCGGCGAAGGGTTTGTTGGTGAATCTAGTGTTATTTTGGGAGGTGAAAATGAAAATGAAAACGAAAATGAGCAAAAAATTTTGAAGGAAAAGGAGATTAAGGTATATAAGCAAAGGGGTGCGTTGAATACTACCAAGCATCTTTGGGCAGGGGCTATTGCTGCTATGGTTTCGAGGTCAAACTTTTAAACTTCTGATGATTTTTAAGCCTGTGTGTTGTTGTTTATAAACATCAACTTTCTTTGGCTATGGTTTTTTTTTTATTTTTCTCAATTTGATCAATCCACCATCAATGTTTTTTCATACTGGTGAAATCAACCTATTAGTCTAGTTTGTAATATTGATATCGACAATCGTGATGATGTGGATGCCATGTCAATAGAAGAATAGAAACATTCTTATGACATCAAGATCATTTTTGATGTTCAAAGACAACGTTGTCCTTTGTCACTACTAATTAAAGAGAGCCGCTACATTCTAACCTCATAAAATGGTTTGTATGTGTCTTGATTTGAGCCATCGAGATTATTAGACATAGTTTATAGAGTAGAAGGACTAGAATGTAATTAGTCTAAACTAGATAGTAATCATTGTAATTAGTTTCTCTATATATACTTGCATTGTATTCAGTATTTTACACATCAATACACATTACATTACAAAGTCTATTGTGGTATCAGAGCCTAGGAATACAACCCTAGGTCCTCTAAACCCTAGCCGCCTCTCATTCCAAAACCCTAGGCGGCTGCTATCTTCTGCCACCCTAAACCACCGCTGCTGCTTACTTCTTCCTGCTGCTGTCGCCTACCTTCTGCCACCATACAACCACCGCTGCTGCTTACCCCTTCTCAGCCGCCTCTCCTCCCACCACCCTAGGCGGCGCCTACCTTTTCTGGTACTCCCAACACCCTAGGCGGCGCCTTCCTTTTCTGGTACTGCTGCTGCTTACCTTCTGCCGGTACTGCTGCTGCTTATTACTTTCTGTTCTGACCGGTGCTGCTGCTGACCGCCACCCTTCTGCTGCCACCTGCTGCCTCTGTTGCTGATATCCTTCCTGCTGCCGCCCACAATGGCATCTATTACAGCCCTCACTTCGGCCGAGAAAACCAGTCATAACTCACACAAGTTTGCATTTACTCTCTCCCCAACCAATTATGGCTATTGGAAAACTATGCTTCACCCGTTTCTTGTTACAAATAACCTGTTTGGATACGTGGATGGCACGCTTCTCTGCCCTCCTCCGACTATCATCTCCTCGTCTGACAAAGATGGTACCACAGTACCACAGCCACAATTGAACCCTAGTTACACTGCCTGGATCTCCAATGACGCCCACGTACGTATGCTTATTATTTCCACAATCTCTGAGGCCTCTTTTCAGCATGTTCAAGGCACCACCTCTCGAGATTTGTGGTTGTCTCTTGAACGTGCATATGCCCCACACACTTCTTCTCGGGAATACACCCTTAAAAATCAGCTGCTCAAGCTTCAGATGCAACCTGATGAAACTGCTACAGCCTATTTGACCAGGGCTCAGGAATACTCTACTGCTCTCGCCAACATTGGTGAACCGACAAAAGAAAAAGATCTGGTTTATGTGGTTATCTCGGGTCTTCGAGACGAATACAATGGTTTGAAATCATCTCTTATTGGCCGCCAGTCTCCAATAACTTTTGCTGAACTTTTTGCGCTATTATCAGACCATGATTACATGATCCGTGATCCACAAGTCTGCTCCAGTCATACCGCCCTCTCAGGCCTTCCTGTCTACTACTACTGCTGGTAATCCTCGCACCTCATCTTCTTCTGGTAATACTCCATCTCCTGATCAGCTTCAAGCTCTCCAGCATGCCCTCTCTCAGCTTGGTCTTCAGGTACAACCTATTGTTCCTCCTCTTGCACAGGCTAATTATACACACAGGTCTGGTAATTATCGTGGTCGTGGACGTGGAAATAGCCGTGGCCGTGGAAACTACAACACTAACCGCAGTCAAACAGGTGGTACTCGGGATCAATTTCCGTGGGCCTCTACTCAAAACACTGTGTTTGGTACTTGCAACAGGTGTGGAATTGGCCACATTCCATCTCAGTGTCCAAATCGCGATCCCTCTACTATTAGGTCCCGGCAGCCTCCGTCAGCAAATTTTACAGATCTGCGCTCCAACATGTCCACTTCTTGGATTCCGGATACAGGTTCCAATCACCATGTCTCACCAGACCTGTCTAGTTTCGATCACTCTGAGGCATACTCTGGCACTGATAATCTTCATGTTGGCAATGGTGAGGGCTTACCCATCCTTCATATCGGTTCCACTCAATATTACTCTCCTAAAAAAACTTTTAGCCTTAATAACATTCTCCATGTGCCTGATATTAAACAAAACTTACTTTCTGTTCAACAATTTTGCCTTGATAATGATGTGTTTTTTTGAATTTCACTCCACTTTCTTTGTTGTAAAGGACAAGTCTACACACACCATCCTCCTCACTGGTCCAAGTAACGGTGGTCTCTACTCCTTTCATCTTCCTACGAATCAACCTCTTCCTAAGGTCGGATTCTCCACTACCCGTGCTTCCTCCACTATCTGGCATCACCGACTCGGCCATCCTCATCAACAGCTGTTTCATTCTATGATTTCTAAGTATAGTTTACCTTTAAATAATGAGTCTTCTAGTAGTTCTTTTTGTAATTCATGTTCTGTTGGGAAATCCTCTAAACTACATTTGTTACCTTCTATTTATAAAAGTTCGAGTGTTTTGGATTTGGTATTTTGTGATGTTTGGGGCCCTGCTCCCGTTGCCTCGTTTGATGGTCACACTTACTTTCTATTATGTGTTGATCATTACTCTCGTTTCATGTGGATTTTTCCCTTAAAACTTAAGTCTGATGTGTATGCTACTTTTAAAAGTTTTCTTGTCATGGCTGAACGCCAATTCCAAACAAAACTAAAAAACAAAACTAAAAACAGTTCAAACCGATTGGGGAGGGGAGTTTCGGAATCTCTCTCAATTCTTCTCCTCTCTCGGCATCCTTCATCGCCTCTCGTGTCCTCATACCAGTGAGCAAAATGGCTTTGTTGAACGTCGTCATCGACATGTTGTCGAAACCGGTCTTACCTTACTAGCCGCCTCTAATGTTCCTCAACGTTTCTGGCATTTTGCCTTTGATACAGCTGTCTATCTCATTAATCGCATGCCGTCTAGAACTAACTCTAATATCTCACCTTTTGAATTTTTATTCAAACGTTCCCCAGATTTTTTCTTTCTTCGAGTCTTTGGGTGTCAGTGTTTTCCACATCTCCGTCCATACAACAAACACAAAATGGACTTCCGTTCCACTCCGTGTGTTTTCCTTGGCTACAGTCCACTTCATCATGGCTACCGTTGCCTGGACCCACAGTCTGAGCGCCTTTACATAGCTCGACATGTTCGTTTCAATGAACAGCTCTTTCCCTTTCACCAACCTTCCACCCCTCCTTCACCATCTACCTCAGACCCATACATCTCATCCTATCCCCAACCTGACCCCACTCCTTTCACTTCTCCCACTACTGATACACCTACCCATACCCCTACCCCTACATCTCCTGATACACCTACCCCCACTCCTCCCACTACAGATACACCTTCACCTACCAATACACCAACACCCACTCCTCTTCGCACGTATCATCGACGCTCTACCATTACCCAACCATCCCATCCTTCTGTTGATACCCATCACCCTACTCCCACTCCACAAACAACTACCACTGCCCCCTCTCGTCCTCGGCCACCTAATCTCCGTCCCAACCCTAAACAAACCAAACCCCACAATATCTCCTCCTTCCACACCAACTATACCAACACCGAACCACCGTACTTCTCCATTGCCAACAAGGATCCTCAGTGGCGTCGTGCTATGTCCGACGAGTATTCGGCTCTACTCAGAAATGGTACTTGGTCTTTGGTTCCTCCTGTTCCTGGTGCAAATGTAGTTGATTGCAAATGGGTCTATAAATTGAAACGTGACCCAACTGGTGCGATACAGCGTTATAAGGCTCGTCTTGTTGCTAAAGGTTACAGTCAGGAAGAGGGTGTGGATTATATTGAGACATTCAGTCCAGTGGTCAAATCCACTACTATCCGGGTTGTCTTATCTCTGGCCGTCACACAGAAGTGGCCCCTCCGACAGCTTGATGTGCAGAATGCCTTTCTTCACGGTGATCTCACCGAAACAGTATACATGACTCAACCATCCGGTTTTGTGGACCCTACTAAACCTAATCATGTGTGTCTTCTTCACAAAGCTTTATATGGGTTAAAACAGGCTCCTCGAGCATGGTTTCATCGCCTCTCTTCCGCTCTTCAGGCTCTTGGTTTTCGAGGCTCACGGACTGACCCATCACTGTTTATCTATTCTCACCAGGGCACGCTTTTATACATGTTGGTCTACGTCGATGACATTATTCTCACAGGCAATAATTCCCAGGCCATTGATACTGTAGTTAGCCGTCTTAGTCAGAGTTTTCCTCTTCAGGATATGGGTCCTCTTTCATACTTTCTTGGTGTTGAGGTTATTCGCAACAGCCCAGACTTGCTTCTCTCACAGAAAAAGTATATTCTGGAGCTCCTACAGCGTGCAGGTCTATCGAATGCAAAACCAGTTCCGTGTCCCATGACTACTAATGCGCACCTTGCTCTAGGTGACAGTGCACCCTTCACCGATCCAATTAAGTATCGTCAAATTGTGGGGGCCCTTCAGTATGTCAATCTTTCTCGTCCAGACATTGCTTATGCTGTTAACAAGGTTTGTCAGTTCATGCACTCTCCAACAGACAATCAGTGGTCCGCGGTCAAGCGCATTCTACGTTATTTGCTAGGTACCATTGAGTATGGTTTACGCCTTGAATGCAAGTCTGGTATGCTTCTTCATGCATATTCTGACTCTACTTTCACCACACTGACTGGATTCTCCGATGCTGACTGGGCTGGTTGCCCCGATGATCGTCGATCCACGGGGGGATATGTTTCTTGGTCTGCACGGAAACAAAAGACTGTTTCTCGCTCCTCTACGGAATCTGAATACAAGGCTCTTGCTGACACTGTTGCTGAACTTACTTGGCTTCAGGCCTTACTACGTGAGCTTCATGTTCCTCTTCAGACAGTACCTACTCTATGGTGTGATAATGTTGGAGCAATCTACCTTTCTGCTAATCCTGTTTTTCATGCCCGAACAAAGCATGTTGAAATCGACTTCCACTTTGTCAGAGAAAAGGTTGCCCGGCGACAACTCTCCATACGGTTCATATCTACAGATGATCAGATTGCTGATGTCTTCACAAAGCCACTCTCGTCTACACGCTTTCTCCTTCTTAGATCCAAGCTACAGGTCGTTCCCCGGCCTTAGCTTGCGGGGGGATATTAGACATAGTTTATAGAGTAGAAGGACTAGAATGTAATTAGTCTAAACTAGATAGTAATCATTGTAATTAGTTTCTCTATATATACTTGCATTGTATTCAGTATTTTACACATCAATACACATTACATTACAAAGTCTATTGGAGATTAAGTCCATTTTATCACGATCGTCCATGTTAGAGTTACAAAAGTGATTTGATTGATTGTTTCTGTGTAAATAAATCATAAGTGAAGGTAACCATTGATCATGAAGGGAAACACCACCACTGCGAAGGTAAATAGTTGTACAATACAAAAACTGATTTACAAAATTATTACTAAAAGTCAAATGAATTTTATATAGATGGATCGGTAAAACAAACTTTCAGCCAAATGAGTACAACAAATACTTTAATGTCTAAAAGAAAAAATAATAGAGAGTTTGTTGGTAAAAACCATGGTTTTTAAAAAGCATAGGTGCCAAGCATCTCGGAAGTTAAAGAATGAGGCAAAGGTGTGCGCATCATGAACACTAGACGCACTATTTGTAGAAAATGTATGTAACTTGTAATCACATAAATACATAAATATTTCAATTTCTTAATAAAAGTTGTAGTCTAAAAAACAAAGCAAATATAGCTTTTCTCTATTCACAAATGGCACATGACGAAACTCAATAAGATATATGATACTAAGTAGGAAAGCCTATGTAATGATAAACCAAAAAGCTTGGGTTGAATTAGGTGAGTAAAGAGTTCAGCTAGAATACTTTCTGTTGCTGTTTTTTTCCCTGTTAGGATTTAATAGGTGTTGAGAATTTAGAAGAAAAATGAGAGAGTTTTGTTGGAACTTTTATTGAGAAGTATGAAAATAAATCTGATACAAAATGAATTAATCCAGCCCCTATTTATAGGCTACTGGTAATTCACAGAATTACAAGAAACAAGAACAAGAACAAGAAAAACAGCAGCTAACTAACTACCAATTAAAGTCACATTTAACAAATCTCCACCTTGACTTTAATTCTACTAAAGTCAGCAAACTCTACCTCCACCTATCAACGTTTAGAAGATCTAAACAATGTCTAAACTTGTTTAATGTTATTGGTTTTGTAAGTGCATCAGCTGGATTATCTTCGGTCTTCACTTTCTTCACTTTAAACCTTCTTTTGGAATGTATAAAATGATAATGAACGTCTATATGCTTCGTTCTTTCATGATGCACTTGATCTTTAGCAAGACAAATAGCACTTAAGCTGTCACAGTAAATCACAGCCTGGTTTTGATGAAATCCGAGATCACAAAGCAACCCTTTCGGCCATATTCCTTCCTTGGCTGCTTCGGTAAGTGCCATATACTCCGCCTCGGTTGTGGACAACGCAACCGAAGGCTGTAACGTTGCTTTCCAGCTCACTATTCCTTCTCCAACAAGTGAAAACATATCCGGTCAAGGATCTTCGTGTATCTATATCAGCCGCATAGTCTGAATCTGAAAATCCAGCCACAACACAGTCTCTATTTCCTTCGAGTTGAACTCAGTAATTGTTTGTATATTGTTGTGTATAAAACACTGATTACAAGAGTTTATATAAGAGATACATTTACACTCTAAACCCTATAATAGTTGCATTCTACTCCCTCTAATATAAGGAAACATATAATATAAGGAAATACATAAAAAGGAAACATATGATATAAGGAAATACATATGTGTCTAATATTCCCCCGCAAGCTAAGGCCGGGGAACGACCTGTAGCTTGGATCCTAAAAACATAAAACGCTGCGAAAGAAGCGGCTTGGTGAAGATATCTGCAATCTGATCATCGGTGGTTATGAACTGGACCGAAAGCTGCTTGTCCGCAACCTTTTCTCGAACAAAGTGAAAATCAACCTCTACGTGCTTAGTCCGAGCATGGAACACAGGGTTGGCAGAAAGATAGGTAGCGCCGAGATTATCACACCATAGCGTAGGGGTCTTCTTAAGAGGGACTTGAAGTTCGCGCAACAGTGTTTCAAGCCAAGTTAGCTCAGCGACTGTATTAGCTAGAGCCTTGTATTCTGATTCTGTAGATGACCGAGAGACAGTCCTCTGTTTCTGTGCAGACCAGGATACTAGGTTTAAACCTAGGTAGATAGCATACCCTTCGGTGGATCGACGGTCATCTGGGCAACCAGCCCAATCAGCATCTGAGAACCCTGTAATAGCGTTATAGGCAGGATCAGTGTAGGCGTGAAGAAGAGTGCTAGAGTCACGCCGAAGCCGTAATCCGAAAGTAGAGGTGCCTTGCAAATAGCGAAGATTCCGTTTAACAGCCGACCAGTGATTTTCTGTAGGGCAGTGCATAAACTGAGCAACTTTGTTGACAGCAAAGGTAATGTCCGGACGAGTCAAGGTGACATACTGTAGAGCACCCACAATCTGACGTTACTTGACCGGGTCGGAAAATGTAGCACTATCACCAAGAGCAAGATTAGCAGTCGTAGTCATGGGAGAAGGAACCGGTTTAGACTGAGAAAGGCCGGCGCGTTGGAGAAGTTCAAGAGTGTACTTCTGCTGAGAAAGTAGCACATCTGTACCCATGCTAGTGACTTCAATACTGAAAAAGTATGATAGGGATCCCAGATCCTGAATGGGAAAGGATTGGCTGAGACTGTGGACCACTGTGTCGATTGCCTGCTGATTGTTACCTGTCAAGACAATATCATCAACATAGACGAGCATGTATAGTAGAGTGTCGTGGCGAGAATAAATAAATAAGGAGGGATCCGTTTTGGAGCCCTGAAAACCAAGCGAGCGAAGGACCGTAGATAGGCGATGAAACCAGGCGCGTGGAGCCTGCTTTAAGCCATATAAGGACTTGTGAAGGAGGCACACATGATCTGGTTTGGTCTGGTCAATGAAGCCCGGAGGTTGTTCCAAATAGACAGTCTCTGTAAGGGTTCCATGAAGAAACGCATTCTGAACATCGAGCTGCAGGAGAGACCAACCTTGGGTAACGGCAAGGGAGAGAACAACGCGGATAGTGGTGGCCTTGACGACCGGGCTGAATGTCTCCTGATAGTCGATGCCGGGTTGCTGCCGAAAACCTTTGGCGACCAGGCGGGCCTTGTAGCGTTGGATTTTACCAGTTTGGTCCTTCTTTAGCCGGTAGACCCACTTACAGTCAACAACATTAGACTTCGGACGGGGAACTAGCGACCACGTACCATTCCGTATTAGGGCCGAGTACTCTTCAGACATAGCGTGACGCCACCGAGGATCTTTGTTAGCAACGGAAAAAAGGCGTGGTTCGATATCGGTGTGGGTTGTGTGAAAAGAGGAGGCATTATAGGGTTTGGTTTGCTTGGGGTTGGGACGTAAGTTGGCTGGACGAGTACGGGTAGTGGGAGGGGCAGTAGTAGGAGTGGGTGATTGGGTAGATCTGGGGCGACGGTGATATGTGGAATAAGGGGAGGTGGGTCTGTAGGTGTAGGTGTAGGAGAGGTAGGCGGGTCGGAAGGTGAAGGTAGGTTAGTGGGCGTGGTGAGTAGGGTGGGGTGTGGATTAGGGTAGGTAGAAGTGTATGGCTCAGGAGGGGGTGTAGGAGAGGGAGCGGTGGAGGTTTGTTGAAAGGGAAACGACTGCTCATTAAAATGAACATGGCGGGCTATGTAAAGGCGATCGGACTGTGTGTCCAAACAACGGTAGCCATGATGGGTTGGACTGTAGCCAAGAAAGACACAGGGAGTAGAACGGAAGTCCATTTTGTGATTGTTGTATGGACGGAGATGAGGGAAACACTGACACCCAAAGACTCGAAGGAAAGAGAAATCTGGTGGATGTTTGAACAAGAGTTCAAATGGGGAGACATCGGAGTTTGTCCTAGACGGCATGCGGTTGATGAGATATACAGCAGTGTCAAAAGCGAAGTGCCAAAAACGTTGAGGGACATGAGATGCGGCGAGTAAAGTGAGACCTGTTTCGACAACATGACGGTGACGGCGTTCAACAAGACCGTTTTGTTCACTCGTGTGAGGACAGGAAAGGCGGTGAAGGATGCCGATTGAGGTGAAAATTTTGGAAAGATTTCGGAATTCCCCTCCCCAATCAGTTTGGACGGTTTTGAGTTTGGTTTGAAATTGACGTTCAACCATGACAAGAAAGCTTTTAAAGGTAGCATACAAATCAGACTTCAGTTTTAAAGGAAAAATCCACATGAAGCGAGAATAATGATCAACACATAATAAAAAATAAGTGTGGCCATCAAACGAAGTAACAGGAGCAGGCCCCCAAACATCACAAAAGACTAAACCCAGAACATGAGAACTTTTATAAGTAGATGGTAACAAATGCAGTTTTGACGACTTGCCTACTAAACATGAATCACACGAAAAACTACTAGAACTTTTATTAAGCAAAGGTAAACTATACTTAGAAACCCATGAATTAAGAAGTTGTGGATGAGGGTGTCCGAGGCGATGATGCCAAATTGGAAGAAGTACGAGGAGTAGAGAAACCAACTTTGAGAATCGGTTGACTTCGAGGAAGGCTAAAGGAGTAGAGACCGCCATTACTTGGACCCGTGAGGAGGTAGTGTGTGTAGACTTGTCCTTCACAACAAAGAAAGAAGAGTGAAATTCAAAGAACACGTTATTGTCAAGACAGAATTGTTGAACAGGTTTTGTTTAATTTCAGGCACATGGAGAATGTTTTTAAGGGAGAAAGTTTTGTCGGGTGAATATAGGTTTGTGGAGCCAATATGGAGAATGGGTAAGCCCTTACCGTTGCCAACATGTAGATTATCGGTACCGTAGTAAGCCTCAGAGTGATCGAAACTAGAAAGGTCCGGTGTAACGTGATGATTAGAACCTGTATCCGGAAGCCAGGACGTTGATGAGGTGGCACGAGAGTCTGTGAAATTGGCTAAAGGAGGCTGTCGTGGCCGTATAGTAGCAGGGTCACGGTTGGGGCACTGTGACGGAATATGACCAATTCCACACCTGTTGCATGTACCAAGTTGAACTCAGTAATTGTTTGTATATTGTTGTGTATAAAACACTGATTACAAGGGTTTATATAAGAGATACATTTACACTCTAAACCCTATAATAGTTGCATTCTAATCCCTCTAATATAAGGAAACATATAATATAAGGAAATACATAAAAAGGAAACATATGATATAAGGAAATACATATGTGTCTAATACTTCGTAAATGAGACCCACATCAGCTGAACCGTTAAGATATCTAAAAATACGCTTAACGGCAACCCAATGCTCCTTTCCGGGATAGGCCATGTAACGAGATCCAACACTTATAGCATGCGCTATGTCCGGTCTAGTACACACCATAACGTACATGAGACTTCCCACGGCACTTGAATACGGGACTTTGCTCATGTATTCCACTTCAGCCTCTGTTTGAGGAGCCAATTCTGCTGAAATTCTGAAATTTGCGGACGAAGGAGTATTCAATGGCTTCGCCGAAGCCATGCCAAACCGAGATAGAATCTTCAAAATATAGCTTTTCTGTGACAAGAAAAGCTTATGTGCAGATCTGTCTCGGACAAATCCATCCCAAGAATCTTTTGGGCAGCTCCTAAGTCTTTCATATCAAACTTGGAATTGAGTAGTTGCTTCAACTTAACAATCTCAGCCTTGTCCCGGGCTGCTACCAACATGTCATCGACATAAAGGAGCAAATATATGCATGAACCATGAACCATCAGCTACTTCCTTATGATATATACAACAATCATAGGGACTCCGATTGAAGCTATTACTCACCATAAAGCTGTCAAACCTTTTATACCATTGCCTTAGGGATTGTTTCAATCCATACAACGATTTCTTAAGCTTGCAAACATGATCTTCTTTTCCATGAACCACAAACCCCTCCGGTTGATTCCTATATATTTCTTCCTCAAGATCTCCGTGCAAGAACGCTGTTTTGACATCTAAATGTCCAGCTCCAAATTTTGTTGAGCTACTAGTGCTAAAAGCACTCTAATAGATGTATGACGCACCACCAGTGAGAATATCTCGTTGTAGTCAACCCCTTGTTCTTGGCTATAGCCTCTAGCCACTAAACGAGCCTTAAATCTCACATTTTCTGATTCTGACAGCCCCAATTTTCGCTTAAAAATCCACTTGCAGGTCACCACTTTCTGCCTTTTGGAAGTTTTACTGACTCCCAAGTCCTATTCTTATAAAGAGACTCCATCTATTCACCCATGGCACCTATCCAAACATCCGCCTCCTTAGATGCTATTGCTTCTTTAAAAGTTGATGGCTCATCATATTCCACCATTTTTTCAGCAACTTGAAGAGCATAGGCCACCATATCATCGTAACCATAACGAATAGGCTTATTCACTTGTCTCCGGGGCTTGTCCAATGCTATGGACCTGAAGTTTGGGACTGATTTGGTGACTCCATAGGATCTGTTTGAGTCGTGTTACTCGGCTGTACAGTAGCATACATGGGCTGTCCAGCAGCAGATGCTTCATCAACATCACTTATTTCATACTCCACTTCTTCCGAGACCCTCTCCTCTTGGTCTTTTGGAGTACATGAACGATTAGGACCTCCGAACATACTTCTCTCATCGAATATGACATCACGACTGAGAAGTACCTTCTTTTCATCGACTGAGGTAACCTTTAACTCCAGCCCCGTAGCCCATAAACAGCCCCCTTTTTGACCTTGGTTCCAATTTGCCGTCATTCACATGATAGCAACAAGGGCAGCCAAACACCGTCAGATTTGTGTAATCTGCTGGTTTTTCAGACCAAACGTCAATGGGAGTTTTGCAATCAATTGCCGTCGCCGGAGACCTGTTCACCAAGTAGCACACGGTATTCAACGCCTCGGCCGAAAAACCTTTAGAAAGTCCTGCACTTGACAGCACACATCTGACCCTTTCCAGCAGTGTTTTATTCATCCATTCGACACTCAAGGTTCGCACCACTCCATCGTACATCTTGACACTTATTGAACTTACTCCAGCAACCTTACATGGGACATCATTTCCCATCAAAACTTTCCCCGTTGTCACCTCTTCATAAGTGTCGAACCATGCCTTGTTGGGTGTCATATGGAATGAACACCCGGAGTCAAGAATCCAATCTTCTTGTTGACATTTTGAGTCAACTACAATGAGCACAAGATCATTTTCAGAATCAGAATCTTCTCTTCCAACAGCAGTGGACGCTTTGTCGTTTCTCTTCGGACATTCATACTTCCAAGTTCGCCACACTTGTGGCATGCATCTTTCGGACTCGCTTTCGATCCCCTACCCTTTGATTTTGATCGTCCTCTTCCCTTTTGCCACCTACTCTTTCCTTTCTCTCGGCCTCTTTCTCTTCCTCTATCTCCATTCACTACCGACAAGCCCATCGATTGGCTTTCGGTTCCACTTCCCGAAGCTTTGTGACGTAATTCACGTGAATGTAAACTTGATCTAACTTCCTCCATTGTAATTGTATCCCTTCCAATTACACAAGAATTTACAAAGTTTTCGTATGACGGAGGCAACGAAACCAGTAAAATGAGAGCAGCGTCCTCATCTTCAATCTTGACTTCCACATTCTTTAGATCCATAAGAATGGAGTTCAACTCGTCAAGATGTTCCTTCAAAGCCATCCATTCCTTCATACAGAGTGCGAACAAACGTTGTTTTAACAACAACTTGTTCTTTAGAGACTTTTTCATGTAGAGACCTTCAAGTTTTTCCCACAAAGAGGCAGCCGTCTCCTCTTCAGCAACTTCGTAGATCACCTCATCAGCCAAGGACAACAAGATGGTGGAGTGTGCCTTCTCATCTTGCTGTGCATAATCTGATTCTGCCATATCTGCTGGCTTCGGACCAGCCAAAGGGGTCCAAATCCCCTGCTGCTTCAAGAGAGCCCTCATCTTTATACGGCACAAACTGAAATTATTTTTTCCTGTGAATTTATCGATCTTGAGCATTTGTGGGACATTCTTGAATTCTTTAACACAAGATCAGAAACTTTCCAAGGCTGGGAAATTATTTCCCAGAAATTTGATCGCAAGAAAGAAAACAAGAACCTGGAACCTTGCTATAACACACCTTTAACAGCAGCGTCGTACCTCCGCTTTGAGCCAAACAACACCCGTCTAAAAACGATCTCCAATTGTTGATGTCGTTTTACTGATTCAAGGACTCCACCTTGATTTTATGGCCCACGTAATCTCTGTTCTCTGTTGTTTTCCAGATTCGATTTGAGAGAGAGAATCGACAGCAGGAATAAATCGCAAAGAAAGATTGAAACGAATTTTAGAAAACGATCGCCTGAATTAAATGAAGAAACTGTCAAGAAGATCGATAGGATGAATGATCAGGAGCGTGAATGATCGCAACCTGGCTTTGATACCAATTTGTTGAGGATTTAGAAGAAAAATGAGAGAGTTTTGTTGTAACTTTTATTGAGAAGCATGAAAATAAATCTGATACAAAATGAATTAATCCAGCCCCTATTTATAGGCTACTGGTAATTCACAGAATTACAAGAAACAAGAAAAACAGCAGCTAACTAACTACCAATTAAAGTCACATTTAACAATAGGTAATGGTAGAATTGTATTCCTCAAATTTACCTTTTCCTTCTGCTTTCTAAGGGTAGCATCATGCATCTTTGCCAATGCATATGCTTGTTGAATGGTAGACGGGTTAAACATTTTCACCAAATGTCTAACTTCTTCCTCTAGGCCAATATTGATATAGCTAAGTGCATTAGCAGGTGAGAATTGGGGCCTACTAATGCAATCGAAGCAATCATGGTAACACATGACTTTAGCGGTTTGCTTTAGGTGCATACTTTCGTTAATTCAGCTATGGCATCCTCATATACTTCTCCAAATCCGCCTATTATATCATTTACATATTGATCCCAATTAAGATTAATGTAATGCCTGCCTTCATATACCCTCGATGCCATTGAAGTACCCTCCTTTCTAAATGAATCGAAACTAATGGTACTTTAGTAGTTTCTGTAACTTGATCTAATTGAAAAACTGCTCCACTTTCAACAACCTAATTTTAATTTCATAGCCTCTAAAATGGGGAGAATGAATTTTCGTTAGTCTAGAAGAATACTGATTAGGATTTCTGATTAGCTCTTTCAAGTTTGGACCATAACTCCCTATTATATTTCCAACCGTGTACTCGTGAATATACTATTACTATTAACTGGATCCTTGCTTGCTCTACCAATGTGCCGCCGGTGGGATGTTATACCAAAATCAAGATTATCACATTGTAGTTTTGCAAATGTCAATTACAATGGAGATCCTATAATAGTTATCGTGTATTTCTTCGTAGTAATCTTCTTTCTTGGCAAAGTAAAAAACAAAGTGTCATATCTCGTTTAGTGCATAATCACAATACAGGGTAATGTCACAAGCCACTTGTGAACTTTATATGGCTATGTAAGCTTCTTGGTGAGATTTGGTTTGCTCAATCAAAACCAATGAACTTGTGGTGTGATAATGAAACAATTATTCATACTGCAAACAATCTAGGATTTCATGAAAAAACAAGCACATAGAAACGTAATGTCATTTCACTTGGGAGAAGCTAGAAATCCACTCCCAATGTACAGGAAGTCGGTTAGTTGATATATTCACTAAAGCATTACCTACGAATCAGATTAATTATATTTGTGATAAGCTGGGCATGGTCAATATCATGCTCTAATGTTCTTTATATAATAATGTAATTAGGTCAAGCCCTATTACGTTAATGGGCTTTTAGGGTTTAGATTTCATTAAATTATCATTTATCATTGTATCTTTTACTTTAGTCAATCAAATAAAGTACAACAACAAAACAAAACAAAATGCTTGTGACAAGACTAGTTCTTTATATATAACATAACTTGAAAAGATTATGATAGAAAGGTATTGTATTCAAGCAATGAAAAAAGAACACAAAATGTGTACAGTGTATGTGAAGGCATCTTTTAAATATCGTTATTAGGTGTGCCTTCTTTGAATTACGATTTTTAGAAAGGATTTGTTGGTGGAAGAAGAGAAATTCAAAAGAAAGTGTGGAAGATGAGAGCCGTAGTTGTGAAAGGTTCAAGGCGCAAAGGGGTCCTCGGCGCGAGGCGTAGGCACGGGCCTCATGAATGCAAGGCTCATCAAAATGAAATCGTAATATATGTGTGTGTGCGCGCACACACACGATATTAAAACAATTATAATATAAAAAAGCTATGTTCCATGTTGCATTGTCGGCTTGTCGCCTAGTTGCATAAGACATTTATTATATCAACTATGAGTTGCCTAGTTGCATAAAAACATATGCATGATGGTTAGCTATATAAAAATGTTCATGATATAAAGAAAATATATGTATGATGGCTACTTTTCTAGTTGTGTACTCTTATGAAACTCGCCATGTAACCGAGGCGCACTTTAGTTAAGAAAAACGCCTACACGCACGGCCTTATGAGCCTCAGAGCCTAAGCATGTCTGAGTCGCGTTTTTAACAGCTATGGGTCGTATGTTGATACTTCAAACAATCTATTCTCTTTATTAAGACTTTTTTTTTTCAAAACTAATACTAACATCTGAATGTGTATATACTCACAATATGTTAAATTACAAACAAGTTTGGATTGTGGAATTATCTAATACAAGTCTAAGACACACTCAAACTAGATACAATGAAATGACTCACTAAGACTCACTCACTGTTTACACACTCGGTGTATGTTTACAAGACTTGACTGAACAACTTTGGGAACACTGAACAACTTAGAGGACAATTCACTTAGAATAGCTTAGACACACTCAACTTTGTCACTAAGTTGAAGTAAGAAAGTGCATGCATGGATTGACAAACGCTCTTTGCATTCAGTTCACGTTCACTTTTGTTTTCTCTCTCCTTGGAAGCTTCCCTTTTATCCCACTGAGGATCCTAGTGAAGCTTTTTCATTGGTTGTAGAGAAAGCGGAAATGTCTCATAAAGAGACAAACTTACTTTTCTGCAATAAGATAAAACTGACAAAATTCATTTTTGTCTTCTTACTGTAGAATCTTTGTCTTGTTCTTTTGTCTTTTGTTGTTCTAACTTTATCCCAAAGAAGCAAGTCAACTTATAACCTTTAACCTTCTTATAAAGCTATTTTGATATAAGAAAAGGTCTGTCATTGTCTTCATGTAATTGAACAGCTTTGGCAGAGTTGCAGCAGTTCTGCTTTTCCACTTTGTCCTGAATCTTCAGGCTGATCCCAACGTTCTAAACTTTACATGATGACTTGAAAACATATTCCAATAAGTGTTAAATCTGTTCACAAAGAACAGGCTCTGTTCACAAAGAACAGGCTCTGTTCACAAAGAACAGACCACTTGACTATGTCAAACCTGTCCAACTAATGAGGACAGTTTGACATACTGCCAAGTTACAACGTATGTAACAGTGTAAAACAGACTTAGGCTTAGCATTGCAAATCGTCACAACGTTTGATTAAGGCATTGAACAACCTACCAGTCTCCCCTAAGTGTATCAAAAGATTTGATCAATGATCACCCATTAGTCTAGATATAGAACATGTTTGATTGATGCCTTTTTGTACCTAACATGATGTGAAAGCTAAATTTGGTTAAATAAAATTTTCTTATCACCGTATACACTGCTAACCTTTCTTTTCGCTTTATACATATGGTGATTATATCAGAACGTTTGTTGCACCACTTGAGAGACTTAAGCTGGAGTATATGGTTCGTGGAGAACAGAAACATCTTATTGAGCTTATCCGGTCAATAGCAGCCACTCAAGGGATTAAAGGCTTTTGGAAAGGAAATTTTGTCAATATTCTTAGAACGGCGCCATTTAAGGCCATCAACTTTTATGCTTATGATAAATACCGAAGCGAACTACTGAAGCTAACTGGGAACGAGGAAACAACTAACTTTGAAAGATTTCTTGCTGGTGCTGCTGCAGGAATTACTGCTACAATTCTTTGCATACCCATGGACACTGTACGTGGAACTTCACTTTTCATCTTTTTATTCCGTGCTTTGTTACTGTAGCTTTTAAGTATTGACCTTGTTTGTTTATGTTTTTCTTCTTTCTCGTGCAACCTCAATTTTCAACTTCTCTCCCTTCACTCTACACAAATTCATTACAAGATCTCTAAATTCAAAGATGGTGCCTCTAAAAACTAAATTAAAAGTCGTCTTATGTACATATTAGGCCAAGACTAGTAAAATTGAAGGCTACTTTATTATATTTATTGTTGTATTGAAGAGATGAATAATGATCGTTGGATCAAAACTTTAATTGTGGCCATAGAAACAGTAGAATTAATTTTAATGCACAACATACAATGATTTTAGGTGACAAAAAATTAAAATAGCCTCCATATAACATGGTCAACAGTAGAACATGAGCAGCTTTTGCGTCATAAATTTCCAATTTTTCCATCAAAGGTGAATTGTTTTAACATGGAATGCTTTGGATGATGGAAGTTTTCAATGGTATAAATGACAATTAACTACTTATTCAATTATTAAGAACAGATCATTGGGTTGGGTGGGGGGGGGGGGGGGGGGAGGTTATCGGAGCCATAAAATACCAAGTTTGCCGGTGACTTTTAACTATTTTAGCTATAAAAAGTTGGAGTTGCAACAGTTTGTATAAAAGAAACATTAGTTGATTCTTAGCAGTGAGAAAACAAACCTTGGAACATATTTTTTCTGTCAAATTCTATATTGGGTTACTTAATGGAACATATTTTTTTCTGTCAAATTCTATATTGGGGATTGTACTTTTGATATAAATGTTAATGCCCTATTTTATTGGTTAATAATAAAATGAAACACCGAGTTACCTAAAATAGAAATCAACTTTTGGTAAATGGATTTCTTCTTTGGTAGCAGGTACTTCTTTATTTATAGGGCTAATTGCCAAGAAATAGCAACATAATTTCAATATTTTTTCTTCCATTTTGTTACCAATATTAAGAATATGTTTCTATTATTAGTAAAAAATTGAAAGCATGTTGCTAATCATGATAACAAAATATTGCTATTATTGGTGACAAAATATATGTTGATACTATTTGTAATACAATAA
This sequence comes from Centrapalus pauciflorus, assembly GCA_020465985.1. NCBI lineage: Eukaryota > Viridiplantae > Streptophyta > Magnoliopsida > Asterales > Asteraceae > Centrapalus > Centrapalus pauciflorus. The sequence goes on from JAANYP010002759.1 coordinate 307,816, forward strand.
TATAATGTTACTACTAATGATACGTTTCATAGTACGTTGCTGTTTATCCTCAGTGAGATGAAAACAAGTTGCTATTTTGGACAATTAACCCTTATTTATAAACTTATAAAAGAAAGGGGAGGAAAGGGAGGGGGGTTTCCCACCTCATCACGGACAGTTCGTTGTTCATGCTTAGCTATCTTTTTGTAAACAGACAGAGATTTTCTTTCCATCTTATTTCTGACACTTCCTGTCAGTTGTATTTACAACAAATGTTACTGTTTGGGTGTTGTACTTCGATTCTGTTATGTGATAGAAGAATTTCTTTTTGCATGCTTGTGTTATCTTCTACATTTATTGTGCATTCAATTTGACGGTTCACATAAAATTTCCGTTGACAGATTAGAACAAAAATGGTGGCACCTGGAGGAGAAGCCTTGGGAGGTGTAATTGGTGCTTTTCGCCACATGATCCAAACCGAAGGATTCTTTTCGTTATACAAAGGCTTACTACCTTCCATCATAAGCATGGCGCCTTCAGGTGCAGTGTTTTATGGAATCTATGATATATTAAAGTCGTCTTATCTGCATTCACCGGGAGGAAGGAGACGACTTAAACATATGAAGGAGGCAGGGCAAGAGTTAAATGCTTTTGAGCAAATGGAACTGGGTACCATTAGAACATTGATATATGGTGCGATTGCTGGATGTTGTGCTGAGGCTGCTACATATCCATTCGAAGTTGTTAGAAGACAACTACAGATGCAAGTTCGTGCCACAAAAATGAGTGCAATGGCAACTTTCATTAAGATTATTGAGCAAGGTGGTGTTCCTGCTCTATATGCAGGACTGACTCCAAGCTTATTGCAGGTATATTGGCTGTTGAATAACAATTAAATGTTTACATTGCAGGATATTTACAAAATCCGGTTCTAGGAGTTTTGTATTCTTCAAACATAAATAGACATCGAGTTTATATAAATATATTTCAAACTATAAAATCCAAAGTTTGAATGTGTTTTACAGTCTGGTCAACCAGTACCAACTTAGTGGTGTTTGGAATTGTGTTTTGGAGCTGTTTATCGGCTTATGAGTTCTGCAAATGCAACACAGTGTTTGCCATTGTGTTTTAAAAACGTGATTATGTACTTTTTTGGCCTTCGAAAGTCGTTTTGGAAAAACACCTTTGACCCTGTTTTTGCAAAATATGGTTTTTAAATTTGGAACTAATAAGCAATCCATAACATCCCTTACATTCGGTTGAATTCTCAGTTCTAATGTTCTCACAAAGTTGGTTCTTGGTTTAAAATATTTATATTTTTTCAAATAACAGTTCTAGAATTTCTTATTTTTGAAACTTGAGAAGGCATCATTTTTGTGCTTAGATTTTTCAAGTATAAAACATCGTTTGGGCCGAAGTGGTTAGATTACCTAAACCCTAACTAGAAATTTTGAATGCTTTAGTACTACTAAGGACACATTGATGCAGGATCATCCATGCACTTTGCAAGATCAACCCATTTCATGTGTCCTGCTCAACTTGGGCCAGATTTAGGTTCATTATTCGGGTTCAAAACACTTGGTGGGTCAAGTGTGATTTTCTGGCAGCCCATATAGAAAGTTCATCCAGCCATAATTGAAGAGTCTTCATCATAATTAGTTCCATTAAAACATCCTTTAATGGTTCTTCAATTTTGTGTCAGCTTTTGGATTATCCTTTAGTCTTTTGATCTCCTAGATTTATTGTGTCTTCAATTTCCAGCCCTATATATAGGCTTCCAAGTTGTAATGGCAACTCATCTTTTGATTACTGAATTTACAATAGCTTGAGAAACTAAGTTGAGTGTTGTTCTATACACGAAGGAGTCGACTTTTGATTGTTTTTAGTGTGGTGCTACGGCTTTATCACTAATAACATCAGTTTCGCCAACTTAAATAATCTTGGTGGTGTTTCATTACTTTATCCTTGATTATTTAGGTTGTTATTTTTTTTTCCAGCCTTGTTGTTATTCCTCAGGTTCTTAAACACCCACTATTATCAAACTACCCAACCCGCTACGCATCACATATATTGGATTTCAAGTACTTTGCGACGCCATAAAATCTTCCGTGTTATAACGTGGCTATGGTAGCTTTCTTAGGCCATGATAAATCAATTGGCTTTCCCTTGTGTTTGTGCAAAGATGTTTGTTCTGCCTAGCATAAAGGGAAAATAGCAGCATTTAGCAACCAACTTTCACCTCTTTTATATTTTGCATAATTGACTTCTATATTTATCACTCAGGTCAATAAACTTTTGTCAGTATGACTTTTGAGTCCTGAACTTTTATTCGTCACATAGATCATTATTTTTTTAAATCCTAAATGATTTGTCAGTTAACCTGAAGGTTTAGAGGCCTAAATGACAAAAGTAAAACTTGATTACCCAAAGTAGGAAAGAGATGGAAGTTGGTTGCTATATGATGCTATCTGCTCTAAGATGGAGCATGAGAAGGTCCATACGAGTTGGTTATTGTTAAATAGTTTATATTTCTGAAGACACAACTATTATATTTTTTGATGGTTTTTTTCTTTGTTACGGCTATGCAGGTGCTTCCATCAGCAGCAATAAGTTACTTCGTCTATGAACTCATGAAGATAGTTCTCAAAGTTGAGTCTGAGTAACGGTTGCTGATTTTCTTTTACACAAAAAACAAATGCACCCTGCAACGCAACATACTTTCTGGTAGGAGTTCTTACACCATGTTGATTGTATAAACTTTTGTTGATGATTTACCTACTATGTAAGCATCAAACTTCTGTAGTGGATGGCTAGATTTCACACATGATTGATTTTCTAAGGCAATCCCTTATTTTCATAAAGTCTTTAGAATTTGTAGGTATACATGATCTTAGGAGATGGAAACCCAAAGAAGATAGGGGTTGCAGTCAAATTCTACGGATGATATTTGAATATGATTATAGCATGTTCCGATATAAATTGAGCATGGAAACTATTTTTTAGTTGATGATTTTTTGACTATTTATTATATTTGATTTGCTAAATTAATTACTTAGATACATTACTCGGCCAAATTGTTTGAAAAACTCAAATTTTATGACTACCGGTCGAATAAGGCAATGTGATACACAAGTGTTATTATTTTGCTTTTCAAGATCTAAATATTGTGTAATTATGTAATTGTATTAAGGGCTAAAGTCATACATATGTATGTTACTTTACTGAAATTACTCAAATGACTAATCTAGTTATTTTTTTTTATCCCATTGGTACTTGTACTTAAAATTTATTGTTGAGATGATACTTTTGATTACGGGTAGTGATCTTATATTTGTGTTTTTAGAAGTATGAAAAGGATCTATATGCTTATGTTGATTTTCTAAATTATTTATATAGATCAAAATCCACGTAAATCCACGTTGTACTCCAAATAACTTGTCTATATGGTACGTGTAACCATGGTAAATCCACGTAAGCATCCATTTGAATCAAGAAAAACTGTCATATCAACATAGTTACGGGTTACACGTACCATATCGACAAGTTATTTTGGAGTACAACTACCATCCGGTCAAAAAAAAAGTTAATTAGTCATTTAGGTAAATTAAGAAAAGTATGTTGCATTTGCACGACTTTAACCCTTGTATTAATGGTATAAAAGGTAATATATCTAAAATTGCTTTCTATTTCTAAGTTATGAAATAAGTTTGTTTCTTTAAAAAGGAAATGTTTTTTCAAGAGCAAAATTCAGAAAAATCAATTTTGAAAAGACTAAGGTGTCAAACTGACTGCAGTGCTGATTAATGAGTGATAAAGTTGAATATTAAATATTAGATGAATAATTATGTTTTTTTGTATGTTGAATCTATATTAAATTTTTTACTTTATAAAATATTGAATATGTTTATTTCACATAATCCTAAAGGATCTCTGGAATTGTAATGATAATTTCATTCCTTTGTATGTTTGGTTTGCTGAAGGAAAAGGAAAGAATTCCTTTTGACATAAATTTTCCTTCATCCATTAGAATATATTTTCTTACCTAATATGCAAAACATTAAGATTTCATTCATATAATACGTTTTTAATAGTCAATGTTACCAATCATACTGACGCTACATAACCTACACATCCCTACATAACCATATCCAAATTACCTTATCCCACCTGCCCTACCCACCCCATCTTATCCTCACATACCATACTCTATCTGCATCGTACTCCATCCCATCCCGTCCCACCCTAACCCCACCCACCCCATGCCAACCTAACATATCCATCCTACCCCACCCCACTCCATCCACCCTATCTTACCCTACCTAATCATACTCCATCCCATTCTACTCCACCCCACCCTATCTCATCCCAATCCATATAAATTTATGAATCGCAAAACATGTTATTGTCAAGTTTCTTTGTACGACTCAAAAGCGGGGCATTCTTTTCAAAACCGGAAACCTTGCTTTCTAGACACCAAAAGATTATTTTATATTTTTTCTAAGCTTTTGAACTTTTCTTTAGCACTTGTTGCACGACTTCGATTATAATCTCTGATCCAATATCCAACATTATGACATGATGCCATAAATCCCCGGGTGTGTTTGTATGCAACGTCACATAGATAATATTTACCTAAAAAACACAATTAACATGTTTGACAATAAAACACACACACACACACACACACACACACACACACACACACACACACATATATATATATATATATATATATATATATATATATATATATATATATATATATATATATATATATATATATATATATATATATATATATATATATATATATATATATATATATATTGAGGTTCTACGGGGCACCACGATGCATTGGGAACCAATGGGAACAAAAAATGCATAACATATTTACTAAGGGTGCAATAAGGGTAATACGACACTACTAATTATTTTAAAAAAATTAATTAATCTTTTAATTAATAGATTAGTTAGAAACTAGGAAACTAAATAATATCATTAACCTCTTTCCCTATTTTCTTCCACATTTCCCTCCCTCACCCACCTCCCTCTCTCTCTCTCTCTCTCTCTCTCTCTCTCTCTCTCTCTCTCTCTCTCTCTCAAATGATAAATGTTGATGTTTTTGATTCAAACATGATGCACATTAGCGGTGCATCAAGATGATGATGAACATGTTGAAGACGGTGATTAATACGTTTAAATTCCAGATATGCATCACGATGAACACGTTCCAGATATGCATCACGATGAACACGATGATGCATAAGATGAATACGAAGATGCACAGTATGACCACGATGATGCATAACATGGTGCCTCATGTGAACACGATGATGCATAACCTGGGAAAGATAAATACGAAAATGCATAGTAATGAAGATGATGAAATATCATGTTGGATTTTTGTTCAATTGAAATTTTTTAATTTTAGAAGTGTAATTTACAAATTTATTAGCATTTAATACTTGATTGTTGAATTAAATATTCAATCAACATAAAATTAATTTTGAGTTGACTTGATATATTACTTTTTCCCCAAAATACCCTTATGTACATCTAATATGTGAACCGTGCATCATGATGCATACACAAATTTCATGTTTATTACCATTCTGCAATTGTAATCTTAGCCATTCATTTTCTAGATCTAACGTTGTACATAGGTTCCTAAGTTGCACGATGCACACAGGTGCCTCATAGAACCTAACCCTATATATATATATATATATATATATATATATATATATATATATATATATATATATATATATATATAGATTTGGGTTCAAATGAGTACCACTAGTTTTGCGGAGTACCGGAGGTACCTCGCTTAAAACCATTTTTTTTGAAATTTTTTTTCATAATCATGTTTAAATTAATAATATAAGACTACTTGCAAAAAATCACACCTAAACACACACTAGAACTATGTGAAACGTGCAAGTTCACATGAACTGCACTGTTGTGAACGTATGTTCACAGCTAAGCATGTTCACATGAATTTTTTCACGTTCACATGACTTTTAAGAGGCTAGAAAGTGTGAATGTGTGTAATCTTTTACGAATAGGCTTATATTATTTGTATCTAAATTAATATGAAAAAATTACAAAAAAAAAAACTTTTTTTCGGAGCATGTTCACATCTTAAACCCGTGTGTTCACAGGTACTCACGGTACTCTGCATTTTTTAGGTACTCACACGAACCATATTCTATATATATATATATATATATATATATATATATATATATATATATTTATTTATTTATTGAGGTTCTACGGGGCACCACGATGCATTGGGAACCAGTGGGAACCAAAAATGCATAACATATTTACTAAGGGTGCAATAAGGGTAGTACGAGACTACTAATTATTTTAAAAAAATTAATTAATCTTTTAAATAATGGATTAGTTATAAACTAGGAAACTAAATAATATCATTAACCTCTTTCCCTATTTTCTTCCACATTTCCCTCCCTCCCTCACCCACCTCTCTCTCTCTCTCAAAGGATAAATGTTTGATGTTTTTTATTCAAACATGATGCACATTAGCGGTGCATCAAGATGATGATGAACATGTTGAAGACGGTGATTAATACGTTTAAATTCCAGATATGCATCACGATGAACACGTTCCAGATATGCATCATGATGAACACGATGATGCATAAGATGAATACGAAGATGCACAGTATGAACACGATGATGCATAACATGGTGCCTCATGTGAACACGATGATGCATAACCTGGGAAAGATGAATACGAAAATGCACAGTAATGAAGATGATGAAATATCATGTTGGATTTTTGTTCAATTGAAAATTTTTAATTTTAGAAGTGTAATTTACAAATTTATTAGCATTTAATACTTGATTATTGAATTAAATATTCAATCAACATAAAATTAATTTTGAGTTGACTTGATATATTTCTTTTTCCCCAAAATACCCTTATGTACATCTAATATGTGAACCGTGCATCATGATGCATACACAAATTTCATGTTTATTACCATTCTGTCATTGTAATCTTAGCCATTCATTTTCTAGATCTAACGTTGTATATAGGTTCCTAAGTTGCACGATGCACACAGGTGCCCCATAGAACATAACCCTATATATATATATATATATGTGTGTGTGTGTGTGTGTGTGTGTGTGTGTGTCATATGAAACGCTAGTTAAACTTACAGTGCAACTAAAGTTTAAGATAGTTATGTGTATCATGTGCTATTCCTTTCCATATAACCACATTGAAATAAAAAAAAAAAATGTTAAGTTAAAGTCACAAATTGCTCGTGCATTTTTGGTAACAATCTCTCTGTCCAACAATCTCTTAGTCCTGTTAAGCATACATTTTGTTGTTGTGCATACATTTTGTAGTTAGCAGATACTAGCAATCAAAGTTCTGACAAGTGCACCAATTGCTCCTAGTAAAAGTATAAACGATCAAGATAAAATTGAAACATAGTGATACTATAAACTATTAGTTATTACCTTGAAAACTCGACGTAGCTTTTATTAGATCTAGGAATGTATGGATTGGGACTAAAAGTTGTCGATACTGTAGTCTCCTCGTAAAATGCATCATTATATTCAAAACTCCATGAAAACACATATGAACAGTTTAAAGAAAATGTTGAAATGTATACTTTATGACCCCTTAACGTTAGTTGTGACCCAACATTATAAAAAATGACCATTTTTTCTACCACCGTTGTGTGGTTGCTAGCTTTTAACCAACCATGAACCATAACATGGGTGCATAGGCGAGCAAACAAATCTCTTGTCATGCGCAACATCTCAATATATTGTAATTTCTTTCGTGATATCTCCAACATATATTTAGATCCATAATACCGATGTATTATCTCTATTTCGTTTCCTAGTTCTTGTCAATAAGTGACGAAGTATAGGTAAATAAGGAGAATTAATGTAATTTTTTAATTAGCATCCATATTTAACGTGTTTATACCAGAATTATAACATATAAATGTTAATTACACATAAAGTCCAAATAGATAAAATATTATAACACATAATAAATGTTCAACAACACAATCACAAAGATAAATCATGAAATAAACATTGTGAAAGGTTAAGTGTGTATTTGACATCAATTTGAAGTTCATGTCTAATGTCATAAGTAATTATATGGTCACACACACATGCACCATGTGGACAAATTAAGAGGATTTAATCCTTCAATAATTATGTTGACCGAATTAAATATTAAGGGACTGATGTGCAATATTAGATATTGCAATGAGAGATTATTATTACCAGAAAGCAACAATTAAAGGGAGGTTAAGTAAAAATTACTAGTAATGGATAAGCATTATCTTGTTCTTATCTATAACTAACCTACTTTTAATGGGATAAGGATTAGACATTACATTAATAGAGATTAATCAAAACCCGATGTCACACCCCGTTAACCCGGTTGGCAACGAAGCGTGACGTCGCGGAAGCGTAACCATAATTATAATGAACGACCACTATATGGACGTTTTCAAAAATACATCGATATAGCTTGGAATATAGTAATGTTATACATAGCCTGAAATGATAAAGAGTAGTTCGCAAGATATAGAGATTTAAATACATAATTAAATTATCCATAATAACGCAAATAAATCTCCGATGGTTTGAAAATGAATGCGATTCCTTAAGTGCGGAAACTTGAAAATACTTGCGATGTGGCGCACTTGCCTTAATATCCTGAAGTTACACGCTAAAATTCGTCAACAAAATTGTTGGTGAGCTCATAGGTTTACACGTAAATCTGACTTGTATGGACAACAACAGTTAAGTTTGAAGTTATAAAATCATAAATTCCATATTATGTATTACATATAAACCATCATGCAACCGAAACTTAATTAAATGAGTTTGTCCTGTGTAGTATTCCCATACGTAATACCGTGTGTTGAATATATATACACCCGCTGTTAGCTGAGCTGAACTAAGCCGAATGGGGGGCATGACTCCCGATAGATGTATCCACAATATATTCGCGCTTACAAATAAATGCAATTAACGGTTCATGATTTGAGGGTTGATGGAACCACATATGTAATACATAATAGAAATGAAGTTGTTTTCGTGTCCATATGAAAACGTAGCATGTATTTCAACCCCAAAACATAACAGTGTGAAAATAGGGGCTATGTGGACTCACCAAGCTTGTGATGTCAAATATTGGCGTAGAATGCAAATTAGCGTAGATTGATGGGTGATGCACCGAATGTGTTTAATCGAGTCCTAAATGATAACAGGGACTTAATAATTCTCATATATGATAATATGTATATATATAGGTTTTTATGTCTTAAATCACCCAACATTACAAGTTTATAAATAAAACCCACTTAAAACGTCAAGTTTATATATATATATATATATATATATATATATATATATATATATATATATATATATATATATATATATATATATAATTTTCCAGCTTTTCGAAGGTTTCTCGGCCTACTTTGAGGCTGTTTTTTGACAAAGCTCCAAAACGATTTAGGCTTTGGTTTTCTTGGACATTAAACTACTATACACAAAGAATTTTTAAAGTCAAGAACGGCCATTTTTCGAGGTGTTTAGGTTGGGAAAAAAGCTCGTTAAAAACCCTATGTTGGCCGTTTTTGAGCTGTCAAACTTTCGGTTTCCCAAATAATTTCTGGGGGTCTTAAACTCCAAAATAAATTATGAAAACTTCCAGATTTTTAGTTAAGACATAGATCTAACTTTTGAGACAAGAATCAACTTATTTCGTTAAATTATGAATTAGTTATGATTTTTCAAAGTCGATGTAATTTTCTGCCGAAAATCCGTAGTTTATAAACTTAAAAGGATTCTGCCCACTTAAAAGGATTCCGCCCATGGAATCAAATGTCATCATCTCCGCCTTTGTTTCCCATGTCATTAGGGACCCTCTATGGTGTTTCCAATGTACCAACACCATTTCGATCTCCTTATTCCTTAACGTAGTTACCTTCTCACTCAAAATGGCTTTCGATTCGTCAACATACCAATATGCACGTCCTTCAACGGAATTGTCACCTCGTGATTTATTAGGCTCTTCTTCAGATAGCTTACACGGAAGGTGTCATGTATTCCTGCAAGTTCCACAGGTAACTCCAACCTATAAGATTGAGTGCCAATGCGCGCAGTGACCCTGAAAGGTCCGACATATCGTGGACTCAGTTTCCCATGCTTACCAAATCTCATCACACCCTTCCATAGAGACAACTCTCAACATAACTGAATTCCTGACAGTATGTTCTACATTCTTGTGTCGCTTGTCTGAATATGACTTCTGGTGATCTTGGGCTGCTTTGATTCGTTCTCGAATTATTTGCATCTTCTCATTAGTCTCCTGAAGCAATTTGGGTCCTGCCAATGGTTTCTCGCCAGGTTCTCGCCAACAAGTTGGGGTCCGTCATTTGCTGCCATACAACGACTCATAAGTTTCCATCTTTATTGAAGAATGATAATTGTTATTGTAGGCAAACTCTATGAGTGGAAAAGGCGTATCCTAGTTGCCTCCTAATTCAATCACATACGCCCGAAGCATGTCCTCAATAGTTTGGTTTGTTCGATTTGGCCATTAGTCCCAGGACGGAAAGCTGTACTCAAATTAACACGCGTCCGTATCTTGCATACTTTGCCAAAACCGTGAGGTGAACCGAGAATCACGATCGGAGACGATGGATTTTGGGATTCCATGTCACACAACAATCTCATCAATATACATTCGAGCCAAGCGTTCCCAACAGATAGTTCTCTCGGATTGGTAAGAAATGTGCTGACTTGGTTAACCGATCCACAATAACCCATATAGCATCATGTTGTTGTTGGGTCATTGGTAGATTTACCACTAATGTGCCGCTAGCACACCTTAATTTTAATTAAGAAATGGAAATAAATAAACTAGAACTAGCGGACAAATAGGCAAGTATTACCTATCGTATACTAGTATAGCTTACGTAAGTCCGGATATCGAACTCAGGGACAATCTGGTGGAATGATGATAATAAGTCGTCGGTTAATAATTAGCTATATATTTTAAATTGGTTTAACTATGAAAAATCTAAATTAATGACTAAAGATCTACCAAAACTACACACACAATCCTAAAGAATTGTTTACTAAGATTCTTGATAAAAGGAAACATGTAATCAAATGGGATCACTCCCCCTAGACATCGGAAAAACAATTTAACGTGCAAATCGGATAATATAATAGTTATGATTACAAAGCAACAAGCACACAAATCTCTAAGTTATGTTTGATACTAATTTATCATAACAACCAATATCATATCCACTCAAACCTCTTATACATGAATACAATATCGATTATTTAACGTATGAACAATGATCATCTAGCTATATAGATCTCTCACTATAGCATAATAATCCCATAACTCACGACGTGAACACGAAAACCTCTTTTAAATGTTCAAAACTTGAGTTATGCAAATCTGAATGTTCACAACAAGTTTACGTCTTTTGAAAGATTATTTGGTTAAAAGCCAAATACATAAAATTCATGCTATATTCTCATAAACACATAAATCCCCTCTCATTATTATGAAAACACCGATTAAACCTACTCTTTCACCATCTCTAGTAGAAAGATTCAACCTCACCAAAATGTTTGGTTTGTCAAAAACAAATACCAACTATTTCGAACTCTCGTTATGGAAATAATAAAGCATTCATAGCAAGTTGAACAAGTCTAAACATAATAACAAGATTTTCATTCAAAATACGCAAACTTCAATATATAATCCGATTACATACAAATATAAATCATCCAATGTCTAGGGTTTGCTACCCAAATGATTACATAGCAAAACTACTCCATGTTAATGAAGTAAAACACCATCATACAATAAGCAAGCATTTTCAAATATTAAGATGAACTTAAATACAAGAAAAACTCCCCTAATGACGTATGATAATGAAGATGCAATCCTTAGAAACAAAACTCCAAGTAAATGCCTTCCTTTGCCTTCCTTCTTGCTCAAGAAATCAGGAAATAAGTGTGTGTAAAAATTGGTAAAAGTTCGTCCCCTTATTAAATGAGCAGAATTCTCCTTTTATAGGCTGGGGAGAACTCGCCGAGTTCAAGGTATGAACTCCCCGAGTTCATGAGTTGTCAGCTCCTGATTTGATCTCAAACAGGGAGAACTCGCCGAGTGTGTAACATGAACTCGCCGAGTTCATGTGTTGTCGGCTCCCTATTAAATCTGGCAATTTTCAGGAATTTTCAGAAATAATCAGAATTCAGGTGAACTCGCCGAGAATAGTCTGAACTCGCCGAGTTCCTCTTATGAGTTTGGTTCTGGATTTAGGCGAACTCGCCGAGAATAGGATGAACTCGCCGAGTTCTTGGCAGATCAGGTATTCTGTTTAGGTTCGAACTCGCCGAGAAGACACTGAACTCGCCGAGTTCCACTGGTTTCAGCTCTTTTCAATCCAATTTATTCAACCAACACCTGAAATGACAACATAAACCTATAAGATTGAGTTTGGGACGAAAATCAACCAAAAAGCTATGTAAAACACCAGATATCGTCCGATAAAACATGTACAAATTGGACGATATCAAACATTCCCACACTTAACCCTTGCTTGTCCTCAAGCAACTCTTACACAAGCATATATATAGACTTGAATTTGAAAACGCATAATACTCGACAACTTTTGACAAAGAAAGAAAATCCTAAGGCATTTCCGACTTAACCGAACACATAACTAGGAAAACAAAAATAATTTCAAGAGCCAATTAAAACATAGAGTAGGGATAGAAGCTAAACATGCTAAACTTTTTGAGAACAAAATAAACATGGCAGAAACTAACTAAATGAACACTCAACCCTCGTGTTTAGGTTGACAAAGTCTCTCAATTGTAACACATTGAAATATGCATGAACATAAGCTTGCTAGAACCTCAAATCTACAACACTCGATCAAGAACTAGGCGAAAAATCAAGAGGGCTTGAAAAGGGGTAAGGTAAAGAGGGAAAAAGACTGAAAGAAAAGAAAGAGAGCGGCTAAAAACACGATAACCGGCTCGACTGGAAAACTTTTCTTTTCCAACGAAAGTCGAACAAAACATTAGATACTTTTATCTTGACAATAATTTAGCAAATGTCTCTATGAGACTTTCTTATTTGCTACACTTTCTTTAGAATTTTTTTTTTTTGACGTGGACTTTGCCCACAATAACCTAACAATGGCCACCTCAACAATAAAGGCATACGCTTTTTTCTTGATTTAACGGTAATTGGGCTAGGAAAGGAAAAACGGGAAAATTGGAAAGGGAAATGGAAGCCAAAAGAAAGGCTTCCTAAATGCCTCTATCAAACAACCGCCTAAAACTTGATCATTGTGTTTCCGAGATGCATCGCAAAAGCAAGTTCTAACATGCATACAACAACCGACAATATCACACATAAAACCAAACGAATTGTGAGCACCTAGATCATATATACTTAAAGCTCAATAAGGCTCAAACGCTCACGAATGAAAGTTCTTGGTTGGGTTAAAATGTGCAAGCCATGCTAATTTTGAAAACAAACCTTTCATCAATGAGTTTCTTTTATCCCTAAACATGCTTAAAAGGAACTCAAAAATTTTTTTTTTTGCCTAAAAATATGAACAAATAAGTAAGAAATGCCACAAGATTTAAATTCTAACAAAAGAAGCGATGTGTGGTAAACTATAAATATGCTTGATATAAGAATCACTCGAGAACCATCAATGGTTCGATTATTCCCACACTTGACAGAAATACATTGCCCTCAATGTAATAAACAAGTAAAAGAGCAAGTAAAGCAATGATAAAAGCAAGTGGGTCGAGAAATCTCCCTGAATGGCAAGAAGGGAGAACTCAAGAAGTGATGAACCGGACGGCGCACCATCTTGGACAAAATCTGTGCAAGAAAGAAATAGAATGCACGACAAGCATAAACAAAAATATAAAACAGGCATAAGAGAATAAATTACAAACCTAAGCATTAGCAACAAAAGACTAAATAACAGTACTGGCAAGTAAATTAAATAACAAAGCACAGAAAAATAAAAATTGTTCAAGGGCATCACGCCCGTACAGTACAGACAATCAAATAAATAAATGGGGAATCAAATACAAGTCCGTCAATAAAAAGCAACAAAACTGTGAGTCAATCATCTTCGGGCGGCGGCGGGGAATACTGGCGTGCGTCCCATGGCATGTAAGGAAAGTACTGATATGGGGACGGGGCCGGAGGCTGCTGAAGCTGGTACTCGGGAGGCTGGACACTAAAGAGACTGTTTACGGACGTCTGGATATGTTGCAGGTAACGTCCTGTCTCTTGGACCTGCTGATTATGCACCGACCCGAAGTGGTCGGTGTTGCTGAGGTTCTGCCGGAGCAGATGATTCTGCTCCTGCAGCAGGCCGTAATTTTCCTCAAGCCTATCCCGGTCTAAAGTCATATGAGCAAAGCAGTCATCCAGGCGATCAAACCTAGCATCCCAAGGATAAGGGCCCGGGCCGAAATTGAAGTAAGATGATTGGGATGATTCCGGCTGCTGTTGTGGCTCTTGCTGTTGCTGCTGCTGCTGCTGGAACTGCTGCTGTTGCTGTCGCTGGGGAGGAACATAGTTCGGGGGAAGGACCGGGCACATCAGTATCAGCTCTTCGCGTCCCATAGGCATCTGCGAGACCTTGGCTCGCCGGAAGTATAACTCATCCGTGTCCCCTGCCGGATCGCTCTCTCTGAGCCCTCGGAGCACCGAGGGGGTTAGCAAATTAAACGATTGAGCCAGGTGGGTAATAAACCGCCCGCCGCTTACGGCGCTGGCTCCAGTGCGACCCGTGGCGACGTGCAAAAAATACACCGCCAACTGGTAAGGGAGGGACACGAATTCTTCCGGATGAAGAAGGGAGTAAAGTAACCAAAGGTCAGGCTTTGTAATTTTTTCCTGACCCTCCTTCCTAATGAAGCCGTCAACAGTGATGAAACGATGAAGAAGCCGATGGAAGGGATCGCGAAGCTTGGACTCGTAGGCCCGTGATACATTGTAGTTACCCAAGGCGATATCGCCCCAGAAACCGGCATAATCAAAAGTCGCCGGTGCCTTCCTTATCCCCACAGACAGGTAGTCATCAAAATCCAGATTTTGGACATCTGAATCCGAGTAAAGATCCAAACGCCGACACAGCTCTAGCACAGACATAGCTCGGCTCGCTCCCCCGAGCCTGAAATGGACGGTGTCCCGGGCCTTCATATTGGTGATGGCGTCGTTAAAAGAGTATGTCGAGAAAAACTCTAAGCATAACTCGGCATACACGGGCTCTCTTATATTGACAAGATTAAACCAAGCCCGGGACGTGAATGCTCCATGCACAACGGAAAACGTGGCCTCCAATAGCTCCGGGAGGTTCGGACGGGGCGGATCGCATTGAACCCGATCCAGGAAGTCCCAATTCAGGTACCTCCCTGAGTCGAGTTCTCGACTCGCCAGGCTAAGCAGCAACTCCAGATACTCCCGCCGTTGCGCATTCGGGACTCCGGAAAAAGTCAAATACGGATGATTGGGGTTATAAATCATCCGCACTTGAAGTTCCTCGTTACCGGAGTCCGAATCCGGGGAGGGTGCCCGTTGGCGCGAAGTACTTGCTCGACCAAGTTTCGGTGCGCCCGACATATCTGTATCATAATGGAGGAGCGAGGGTGAGCATTTGAGTAACACTTTAGCATTAAAATTATGAAGGGCTAAAGAAAACCACAGCATTTAGTACAACCATTCCCACACTTATTTTTGGGACTACATCCCGACATCTTACAAAATAACCGAGATAACTACAACTACAAGACTCAATCAACATATCATGCGTGAAAAGCAAGAAGACATATGTCTTTCCAATTGGCAATTCCAAAGTGATCTCTCATGCAAAATTTAACTAAAAATAAGAAAGACTATCATCAAAAAAAATAAAAGAAACACAAAGCACAGAAAGCTAAACAAAAAATAAACTAAGCACTGAAAGAAGACAATAGGCATGCATGCACTAGACGACAAAAGACACAACCTATAGATAGCTACACGACAAAACATAATTGCATGCAATAACACGTACAAAACAGAACTCAATAATGTGAATTTGAAAACATGAAATTTTGAAAAACACAAATGATCTATGAGAACAAAAATAAAATGAAACATGAAACTTTGCAAGTTGACAATAATTACCAAAATATCAACTAACAATTAACGAACAAAAATAAAAATCTAGCCTAAACATACATACTTTAAAGTTACTAAACACAAAAATTATAAGAAACTTCTAAAAACAAAACAATTAAACTAACTTACTACACAATTAAAAATAAACATGAAAGTTTAATTACCTAACACATACGAAAATGCTAGATCTACCACAAAATTCTTCAAATCTAACAAATAAACTAACCTAAGAAAATAAAAATGCACTAACTAGCAAGAAAGTTATAAACTAAACACAACACAACACAAGAATGTAGAATATTGACATGAATATTCATCAAAAATACACTAAAAAGAAAGAAAATAAAACAAAATAAATATTTAGCATGAGAAATTCTTGCAATTTCGTTACAAGGAACAAGGAATGTACCGAGAAATAGATATGAGATGGAGGAGTAGAAGTTGTAGAAAATCCGGCGAGGCGGTGGCGGCGGATGACGGTGGAGATGTCTCAAAAACACCCGAAAACGATTCCCACACTTGTATTTGACAATAGGGAAACAAACCTACGAAGATTTGGGGAGAAAATAGCCAAAAACGGAGAACTTTGGTGGGTTTTGGGGGGTTGTCGGCGAGAGAGAAGAGAGGAGGAGGGGAGAGTTTTTTTTCAAAAAGTGGTAAAATTAAAACTGAAATTAGGGTTAAAGCCGGCGAGAACTCGGCGAGTAGGCCGAGAACTCGGCGAGTAGGCCGAGAACTCGGCGAGTTCCCCTGCGGATGTCAGACCTCGAGATGCTCTTTTTGACTGAAAATTAATTTTTTTTATATAAGAACCTCGAAATAGAATCTGCACAAACACCAATACTCGGCGAGTACAAGAGGAACTCGGCGAGTTCACTCGGATTCCAGACTGTTTATTTTGCGTAGAACTCGGGGAGTTTGTGACCTGAACTCGGCGAGTTCAACCAAATGCAGAATGCAAAATCAATGAAGGAACTCGGCGAGTATGTGATGAACTCGGCGAGTTCAGCCCAAAACTGCACTATTTAACCCAGAAAATTAAAACAAGATGAACCAAACCAACAATCCCGACTTTTTTCGATTTTTGAAACACGGAAAAGCAGAAACGAAACAACAACGAACAGAATCGAAAGACATGCTTATTTAACTTCGAGTCTTAAGCTTGACTCGGCCTCCGCTTTAATTTTCGATACGCAACAATGTGAGGGCTTCGACATCCTCACCAATAGCTTCCGAGTTTTCAAAGTATTTTTTCAACCGTTGGCCATTCACTTTAAAAGTTTCATTGCCGTTTGGATCAAGCAATTCGAAAGTGCCATACGGGAATACCTTATGTACGGTGTAAGGGCCGGACCACCGAGATCTCAACTTTCCGGGAAAAAGTTTCAATCTAGAATTAAATAGCAAAACCCGGTCCCCCTCACGGATGTCGGAACGATTCTTGAGACGAGCATCGTGAAAATTTTTGGTCTTTTCCTTATAAATGCTTGAATTTTCATAAGCTTGGAGTCGTAATTCATCCAACTCAAGCAATTGAGCCTTTCGTAGCTCACCGGATAAGGAAAGATCAAGATTGCATTCTTTTAAGGCCCAAAATGCCTTATGCTCAATCTCGACGGGAAGATGACAAGATTTCCCGTATACCAAACGAAATGGAGTGGTGCCGATTGGAGTTTTAAAAGCTGTTCTAAACGCCCAAAGTGCGTCATCCACTTTATCGGACCACTCCTTACGGTTATTTCCAACCGTCTTCTCTAGGATTCTTTTCAATCCACGGTTCGTGACCTCGACTTGCCCACTTGATTGTGGGTGATATGAAGTGCCGGTGCGATGTTTCACACCATAACGAGCTAAGGCCTTTTCCATTTGTGAATTACAAAAGTGTGTTCCACGATCACTAATTAAGGCCTTAGGAGCACCAAACCGGGAGAAGAGCTTTTTCAAGAATTTGAGTACAACTCGGGCATCGTTTGAGGGCAAAGCTTGAGCCTCGGCCCATTTGGAAACATAGTCAACGGCCACGAGAATGTACTTATTTCCACGAGAAGGGGGGAACGGCCCCATAAAATCGATCCCCCAAACATCAAAGACCTCACAAATTTGAATCGGATTTTGGGGCATTTCATCTCGTTTGGAGATGTTTCCGGATCTTTGACATTGGTCACAAGTTTGGACGATGGAGTATGAATCTTTATAAATGGTCGGCCAATAGAAACCCGAATCGAACACCTTTTTGGCGGTGTTACTTGGTCCCAAATGACCACCGGTCGGTCCAATGTGACAGTCATGAAGTATTTCTTGGCACTCTTTGCCAAACACACAACGGCGAATCACTTGATCCGCGCCAACTCGAAAAAGAAAAGGGTCCTCCCAAAAATAATATTTGCAATCGGAGAGAAGCTTTCGCTTTTGTTGGAACGACATGCCTTTGACTATTATACCACAAGCTAGATAATTGGCAATGTCGGTGAACCAAGGAGCCTCGGAATCAACAACAAGCTTCATCAGGGATTCATCCGGAAATTTGTCATTGATGGATGAATCATGAAGTCCTTCAAGATTTGGATTTTCAAGACGGGAGAGGTGATCGGCCGCGAGATTCTCGGCTCCTTTCTTATCCTTGATTTCGATGTCGAATTCTTGTAGAAGGAGAATCCAACGGATAAGACGAGGTTTGGCATCTTGTTTAGAAAACAAGAACCGAAGAGCCGAATGATCGGTGTAAACAACAGTTTTGGACAAAACGAGGTAAGACCGGAATTTATCGAACGCAAAGACAACGGCGAGAAGTTCCTTCTCGGTAGTAGTATAATTCTCTTGAGCATCCGTTAGCGTCTAACTTGCGTAATAAATCGGTTGGAAGTGATTATTGACTCGTTGGCCCAAAACGGCCCCTACGGCGAAATCACTAGCATCACACATAAGCTCGAAAGGTTGGGACCAATCGGGAGCTATCATGATAGGAGCGTGTGTGAGCTTATCCTTGAGGAGTTCGAAAGATTCTTGGCATTCTTTGGAAAAGACAAACGGGGTGTCCTTTTCGAGAAGTTGGGTCATCGGGCGTGTAATCTTTGAAAAATCCTTAATAAACCGACGGTAAAAACCCGCATGACCGAGAAAACTTCTAATGCCTTTCACATTTGTGGGGGGAGGAAGTTTCGAGATAGTGTCAATTTTTGCTCTATCTACCTCAATTCCCACACTTGAGATCTTGTGTCCCAAGACAATACCCTCTTGTACCATGAAATGGCATTTCTCCCAATTCAAAACGAGATTAGTTTCCTCACAACGAGCAAGCATGCGATCAAGATTTTCCAGGCATGAATCGAATGAGTCTCCATAGACCCAAAAATCGTCCATGAAAACTACCATAAAGCTCTCAATCATATCATGAAAAATTGCCATCATACACCTTTGGAAAGTGGCGGGTGCGTTGCACAACCCGAAAGGCATCCGGCGATAAGCATACGTTCCATATGGGCAAGTGAAAGTTGTTTTCTCTTGGTCATCGGGATTGATGGGAATTTGAAAATATCCCGAAAACCCATCGAGAAAACAATAGAATTGATTTCCGGCCAATCGTTCTAACATTTGATCCATGAACGGCAAAGGAAAGTGATCCTTACGGGTGGCGTCATTGAGTTTGCGATAATCGATGCGTACTCGCGATCCCGTAACCGTTCTCGTTGGTATGATCTCATTGTTTTCATTATGAACGATAGTCATGCCACCTTTTTTGGGCACAACTTGTACCGGACTCACCCACGGGCTATCGGAGATCGGATATATCAACCCGGAATCAAGAAGCTTAATTACCTCTTTCTTAACCACCTCCATCATGTTTGGGTTCAAACGACGTTGTCTTTGGACAACGGGTTTGTAGTCCTCCTCCATCAAAATCTTATGAGTGCAAAACGAAGGACTAATACCCTTGATGTCGGTAATTTTCCATGCAATTGCTCCTTTGTGGGCTAGAAGAATGTCGAGGAGTCTAATTTTTTGGTCGCCCGAAAGACTCGATGAAATTATAACCGGCAACTTAGACTCCTCAAGTAGGAATGCATACTCGAGATGGCTTGGGAGCTCTTTGAGCTCAAGAATTGGTGGGTCTTCTATAGATGACTTAACCCGACAAGAATTATGATCATGAGAGACGGAATCAACATCCAAGGGAAACAGGGGCGGATCAACGGTCGACAATGGTGTCGACTCTTCCAAAAAATTTTCAAAATTAACAATCTTTTTCCCTTCATCTATTGAGTAGATGTCCTTGGAGTTGTATGACAAAAGAGATGAAAAATCAAAATCAAAAGCTTCTTCAAATGCGTGCACGTGGTAACAAGTGTCATCCATAAATGATGCATGTTGCATGGCCTTATCAATCGAAAATGTGACTGACTCATTACCAACCTTCAATGTAAGCTTTTTATCAAACACATCAATGATAGCTCGTGAAGTGGCCAAAAATGGCCTCCCTAAGATAAGGGGTACACGACTATCTTCTTCCATATCTAGGATCACAAAATCCGCGGGGAACACAAATTTATCAACTTTAACAAGCACATTTTCAACTACTCCCCTTGGATACTTTATTGACCGATCGTCCAATTGAATGCTCATTTTGGTCGGTTGCGGATCTCCTAAATGCAATTTTTCATATAAAGAAGTGGGCATCAAATTTATGCTTGCCCCGAGATCCGCAAGTGCATTCGTGATAACTAAACTACCAATGTGGCAAGGAATAGTAAAACTCCCTGGGTCCGTTAGCTTTTGAGGTAGTTTGTTTTGAAGCACCGCCGAGCATTCCTCGTTCATTACCACAGCCGAGATTCCTTCCAGCTTCCTCTTGTTGGTGATGATATCCTTGAGAAACCTAGCATAAGTAGGCATTTGTGAGATAACATCAATAAAAGGTAAATTAATATGCAATTGCTTAAATAGCTCAAGGAATTTGTGAAATTGGGCCTCGTCCTTTTCCCTTTTTAACCGACTCGGGAAAGGTGCCTTCGGCTTGGCGATCAGGATTTCTTTTGCGATAGGAGGTTGGACTTGCACGGTACTTGGTGGGCTTGAAGATTGTGCCTCGTCCTTTGGTGCCTCCTCTTCCGGTTCAACCTGCACATCATCAACAACAATATCATTTGAAACCGAATTAGAAATAGGTACAAGAATTTTACCACTCCTCAAACTGATTGCTTTGACGTGCTCTTTTGGATTGACTTCCGTGTTGGAGGGCAATGTACCCTTCTCCCTTTCCTTATCAAGAAGTAATTGAGTGAGTTGCCCCATTTGCTTTTCGAGATTTTGAATGGAGGCTTGTTGTCCCCTCACTATGTCTTCAAGGGTGGGCTTGGTTTCGGTTGATGGAGCGGTAGTATTTGTAGCTTGGTATGGTTGTTGCGATGTTTTGGTTGGTTGATTGAGTTGTCGGGATTGGTATTGGGCAGTGTTTGGATGACGAGGTTGGTATGAATTGTTTCTTTGGTTGGGGTTGGAAGAACTAGCACCCTCAAATCCCGGTGGTACCGCCGGAGCTTGGTCGTTTGGTTGACGCCATCGGAAATTTGGATGATTCCGATTGTCAACATTGGGATTATAGTATTGTTGAGGTGGTGGTTGAAAAGCTAGCTTCCCCTTTTGATTGTCAACTCTATCACCATACGAATACAAAACATCCTCTTCCAATGTTTCTTCCGCATCGTCACTCCCACAATCCCTTGCCGTGTGTGGTCCTCCACAAAGTTGACACACTTCTTGAATAGACTTAATGGTGGATTGTCTACTAAGAAGTGTCAACCTCTTGGTGCACTCATTTGCGGTATGAGGACCGTCACACAATTGACACACATTACTTGCTAGTCTTGGGTTTGAAGTTGGACTATTTGTTTACCCATCCTAGCAACCTCCTCTTTAAGAGTACTCACCTCATCTCCATGCTTTAAAGCACCGCGTACAACTCTATGCCTTGAAGAATGCCACTCATGAGTGTTAGTGGCCGCGGTCTCTATCGCTTTGTAAGCATCGCTTGGCTTCTTATCCATTACACATCCACCGGCATTCAAGTCTTAAATTTGCCTCGTTGAAATCAAAAGACCGGTATAGAATGTGTACACTTGATTGTATGTGTCCAACCCGTGATGTGGACACTTCCTTAAAAGTCCCTTGTACCTTTCCCACGCTTCATACAATGACTCCTCGCTCTCCTGCAAAAAATTACTAATATCATTCTTTAAACGAGCAGTTTTAGAGGGAGGGAAATACCGCATTAGGAACCGGTCAACAAGTTCCTCCCATGTTGTGATTGATTGTGGCGCAAGTGACTCAAACCACGTTTGTGCGGCTCCCCTCAATGTGTATGGGAACAAACGAAGATACAAGGATTCTTCGGGCATCTCCCGAATCTTGATCATATCGCAAACGTCCAAGAACCGTGTAAGATGCGCATTCGGATCATCGGAGTCAAGTCCATCGAAAGGGCACATTTGATTCAAGTATTGGAGATAATTTGTTTTAATCTCGTAATGTGCCGCTTGAACCGGACGGCGTATGATTGCCGACGCCGACCCGATGTTGGTCGCCTTGGAACGTTCCCTCATGGTTCGATTGTCTTCCTCCGCCATCTTGGCTTCGACTTTGGGTTCGGTTCTTTGTCCCGAAGCCTCAAGATTTTCTATTATAATTGGAGACGCGGATGGTGGTGTTGATGGTGTTTCTTGCTCAACCGAGGGTTCTCCTTCCTTTTGCTTATTTTTCCTTCGAATCAATCTCTCCGGATCCGTCAATGGCTCGGTTAGATCCGAGTGGAGATTTCGGTTCATAAACTTCTATCAGAGAAAGGAAAACCAAACGGGTAATCTCGAACAAGAATTGATAATGCAATAAAATAAAGACAATGAAATTAACTTTCGGGGATAAATCCCCGAAAGGATCGCTAATATAGAAACGTTCAACCGTTTTCAAAATCACCGTTATTGTCCCCGGCAACGGCGCCAAAAACTTGATGTGCCGCTAGCACACCTTAATTTTAATTAAGAAATGGAAATAAATAAACTAGAACTAGCGGACAAATAGGCAAGTATTACCTATCGTATACTAGTATAGCTTACGTAAGTCCGGATATCGAACTCAGGGACAATCTGGTGGAATGATGATAATAAGTCGTCGGTTAATAATTAGCTATATATTTTAAATTGGTTTAACTATGCAAAATCTAAATTAATGACTAAAGATCTACCAAAACTACACACACAATCCTAAAGAATTGTTTACTAAGATTCTTGATAAAAGGAAACATGTAATCAAATGGGATCACTCCCCCTAGACATCGGATAAACAATTTAACGCGCAAATCGGATAATATAATAGTTATGATTACAAAGCAACAAACACATAAATCTCTAAGTTATGTTTGATACTAATTTATCATAACAACCAATATCATATCCACTCAAACCTCTTATACATGAATACAATATCGATTATTTAACGTATGAACAATGATCATCTAGCTATATAGATCTCTCACTATAGCATAATAATCCCATAACTCACGACGTGAACACGAAAACCTCTTTTAAATGTTCAAAACTTGAGTTATGCAAATCTGAATGTTCACAACAAGTTTACGTCTTTTGAAAGATTATTTGGTTAAAAGCCAAATACATAAAATTCATGCTATATTCTCATAAACACATAGATCCCCTCTCATTATTATGAAAACACCGATTAAACCTACTCTTTCACCATCTCTAGTAGAAAGATTCAACCTCACCAAAATGTTTGGTTTATCAAAAACAAATACCAACTATTTCGAACTCTCGTTATGGAAATAATAAAGCATTCATAGCAAGTTTAACAAGTCTAAACATAATAACAAGATTTTCATTCAAAATACGCAAACTTCGATATATAATCCGATTACATACAAATATAAATCATCCAATGTACAGGGTTTGCTACCCAAATGATTACATAGCAAAACTACTCCATGTTAATGAAGTAAAACACCATCATACAATAAGCAAGCATTTTCAAATATTAAGATGAACTTAAATACAAGAAAAACTCCCCTAATGACGTATGATAATGAAGATGCAATCCTTAGAAACAAAACTCCAAGTAAATGCCTTCCTTTGCCTTCCTTCTTGCTCAAGAAATCAGGAAATAAGTGTGTGTAAAAATTGGTAAAAGTTCGTCCCCTTATTAAATGAGCAGAATTCTCCTTTTATAGGCTGGGGAGAACTCGCCGAGTTCAAGGTATGAACTCCCCGAGTTCATGAGTTGTCAGCTCCTGATTTGATCTCAAACAGGGAGAACTCACCGAGTATGTAACATGAACTCGCCGAGTTCATGTGTTGTCGGCTCCCTATTAAATCTGGCAATTTTCAGGAATTTTCAGAAATAATCAGAATTCAGGTGAACTCGCCGAGAATAGTCTGAACTCGCCGAGTTCCTCTTATGAGTTTGGTTCTGGATTTAGGCGAACTCGCCGAGAATAGGATGAACTCGCCGAGTTCTTGGCAGATGAGGTATTCTGTTTAGGTTCGAACTCGCCGAGAAGACACTGAACTCGCCGAGTTCCACTGGTTTCAGCTCTTTTGAATCCAATTTATTCAACCAACACCTGAAATGACAACATAAACCTATAAGATTGAGTTTGGGACGAAAATCAACCAAAAAGCTATGTAAAACACGAGATATCGTCCGATAAAACATGTACAAATTGGAAGATATCAACCACGAAATCCATAGTTATGTGATCTCATTTCCATTCTGGTATCTCAAGCGGTTGCATATGACCTGACGATTGCATTCTTCCCGCCTTGATTTGCAAACATGTCAAACTTTGTTCAACATGTTTACCGATGTCTGGCTTCATTCTGGGCCACCAATACTCCAATTTCAAATCATGATACAATTTGGAGCTACATTGATGAATAGAGAACTTCGAATTGTAGCCATCTTCTAGAATCACATCACGAACACCCCCAATCTTAGGCACCCAATTTCGATCCTTAAACAATTTCAAACCATTGTTTTCGTAAGTTAAATTGGCTCTTTGACCAACCATTCGTTCGACTTTCATATTTTCTTCCTTAATGGCTTCACCTTCCATTTTCAAATATCATTAATGATGGCAGAGGTCACCACCACATGAGTAAGGGCATAGCAAGTCACCTCAAGATATCTTCTTTGGCTCAGAGTGTCGGCAACAACATTCGCCTTTCCCGGGTGATAAAGGATTTCACAATAATAATCCTTTATTAACTCCATCACTCGCCTCTGACGCATATTCAACTCTTTAGAGCAAAAGTGACCGCATCCAGCTATAAATCATGTGTAGGTCGAACTTTTTCATACTCCTTCAACTGTCTTGATGCATAGGCTATCACCTTTCCCCCATTGCATCAACACACAACCCAAGTCGTTAATGGAAGCATCACTATGCACCGCAAAATCTTCATTACCTTTAGGCAAGGCAAGGACAGGAGCCTTGGCCAATCGAGTTTTTAGCATCTGGAATGCCTCCTCCTGCAGTTCATCCCATACGAACTTTGCGTTTTTACACGTCAAAGATGTAAGAGGGACCATTTTGATAAGTCCCGAATAAATCGTCGCTAATATCCTGCAAACCCAAGGAAACTTCGTATCTCCAAGGAATTCCGAGGTGTTTCCCAACACTTAATGGCTTCAACCTTGGAGGGATCTACCCAAACAACCTCACAAGATATGAAATGCCCTAGAAATTTCACCTTTTTTGGTCACATACCTAAGGTGTTGAAAAATGAAGTTCAAGTTTTACACTATAATAAAAAGGGTATTATAACTAAAGTTTAGAATTTCATACATATCATCGCCATAATTCACACTTGGAGAACTTGGCGTATAGCCGTTCCTTGCGAAGAAGTTCGAGTAGTTCTCATAGGTGAACGAGACGATCTGCTTCCATCTTGAGTAGACCAAAATGTCATGAATGAAGATGATCAGAGATTTATCAAGCATAGGGCGACATACTCGATTCATCAAATCCATAAATGTGGCAGGTGCATTGGTAACACCAAAATGCATCACTAAGAACTCGTAGTGGCCATACAGAGTTCTGAATGTCGTCTTAGGCATATCCTCATTTTGTACCTTAAGTTGATGGTAACTCGAACGAAGACACCTTCATGGCTTTAGCACAAAATTATTGTGGTTTCCGTTTCTTTCCATACACAAATATTTCTTTGCCTTCCGGGTTTCCAATCTGCTAACCCTTTTGGAACATATGATACTAGCATGTAGGTCCCAACAGTTTATCTCATGTATCTCATGAGTAATGAGTAACTGTAGAGAGGGGGGGGGGGGGGGTGAATAAGTTTATACAAAATCACTCAGATTTTTCTCAAATGTCTATATGTTTATATTAACAAGTATATTAATTTTACAAACAAGTTTAGATTCTGAAAAGATCCAACCTGAGAAAACAGATATCTCAGATTGAACAATAGATTACACTAGTCTAAGACACACTCAAACCATTTACACGACATATCTGAACAGCTTTCGGAACACTGAACAACTTTGAGGAAAAGTTAACTAAGAACAACTTAGACACACTAGTTTTTTCACTCAAGTTGAAGCAGTTAATGCATGCATGAAAAACAAAAATTATTTTGGCATTCAAGTTCTTGTAATTTCTTACATTCTCTTTCCATGGAAGCTTCCCTTTTATAGTCGCACAGAGAATCCTTGTGAAGCTTCTTCAGTGTTGTATTGAAAGTGAGAATGTCTCAAAAAGATACAATCATATTATTCTGAATCAGGACAAGACCGACAAAATTAACTTTGTTCCCTTGTTGCAGAATATTTGTCTTTTCCTTTTTGCTCTGTAGTTTCTAACTTTACCCCAAAGAAGAAACTTAGAATATAACAATGTATTCTTCTATGTAAATCTATTTTGATATAAGAAATGGCCTATCTCTCATTTCAGAAATCTCTTTGTCTTCATGTATCAGAACAACTTTGGCAGAGTTGTAGCAGTTCTGATTTTTCATTTTGTCTTGAATCTTTTGGTTGATCCAAATATTTAAAACACTATATGATGACTTGGAAACGAATATCAATAAGTGTTAAAGATGTTCACAAAGAGCAGAATCTATTCATAAAGAATAGACCACTTAACTATGTCAAACCTGTTGTTGGACATGAATAACTTAGACATAAACCGTAAAACCTGTTAAATTGATGAGGACAATTTTGACATACTTCCGGGTTACAACTTAGGTAACAGTGTAAAACAGACTTAGACTTAGTAATGCAAATCATCTTAAGGTTTGATTAAGGCATCAAACAGCCTACCAATCTCCCTTAAGTGTATCCAACAGGTTTAATCAAAGATCTCCCCATAAGATATATAACGGGTTTGATTGATGTCTTTTTGTGCCTAACATAGCACGATTTGCAGCTAACTAATCCATCTTAACTATCGCATCAAACTCGATAGTGTCGATTGGAACAAGGTCAATATCAAATTCATAACTGTCCAAGGAAACACAATAAATTTTCCATTTGCTACTTAATCAATGGTCATTATTAATTAATCAAAGTGATTAACAAGCAGAATCAATTTCATCGGTGTGATCCGATGAAACGACAAAGAAACTAATCCGATCAAATTACGATATGATAAATTAAATTAACTAGGTTGCACAATTTAATTAAGATTAGTAACATTAATTATGCATTAACAATCTTTCATAAACCTTAATTATGCAAGACAAAAACAATTCATAAGTATTTATAAAATTACATAAAAAGGAAAATACAAGAATATATTTTAAATTCTTTTATACAAAAAGATATAAATTCCTTGTAATACCTTCTTGAGGCCGGCCCATAGGTAGTACACACTACCATTGACTTTCAATTTGTTATTTCATAACCCATGCACCATCTACATCAAACATCTTCAGCTTCATCACCTCACTTTGCAAGATCTTCTCTCAACCTCCACTCTTTTAATCATTTCACCACCTTTTATCTTCTATAAATAGAGGATTCATTTCTTCATTTCATTCACAACTTGCAAAGAAAACTCTCCTTCCTCTCCCTTGATAAATCCGGCCACCCACACACAAAGAAACCAAAACTTTCTTCATTTTGTTCTTCAAGTTTTTCATGAGTTCTTTTGAGCAACATGTTCAAGATCAATTCTTCTACTAAATTGCTCTCTTTTATTTCATCAAAGTAAGTAAAAACTACTCTATTACTTATTTTATTTATGTAATTATAAGTCTTGCATAATATATATAAACACCAACACCAACAAGTGCATCAAAAACCAAGTTTATGAACAACTAACTTTTGTTTTTAAGTTGTTACAACAAATGTGTTTATAAAAGTATCAACTCATAATGTAGGCATAAATATTATGAGAACAGTGTTCATAAATGTGTTTCATAACCTTTTATACATGTGGTTTTTGAATAAACAACAAGAATCACAAGTTGTTGCAAGGTTGTGAAATTCGGATTTTTCGGCAGAAACCTTATATCAACTTTGAAAAATCATAACTAATTCAAGACTTAACAAAATGAGTTGATTCTTGTTTGAGAATTTAGATCATGTTTTAACTAAAGATCTGGAAGTTTTCATAATTTAACTCAGGAGTTTTGAACTCCCAAATACTGTTTGGGAACCAAAAAGTCTAACGGTTCATTTATGGCCAACCATAGGGTTTTTAACGAACATTTTCCCTAACCTAAACACCTCGAAAAGTGACTATTTTTATCTTGAAAAATTCCTTGTATATAGTAGTTTTATGATTATATATATCAAAGCCCAAATCATTTTGGAGCTTGGTTAAAAACAACAACAAAGTAGGCCGAAAAATTTCGATAAACCTGGAAAATCCTCATAAATAAACTTGAACTTTTTAAATGGGTTTTTGTTATGGACTTGTTGAGTTGGGTGATTTAAAGCTTAAAAACCATCATACATGCATATTATCATTTATAGACATTATTAAGTCCCTCATATCATTTAGGTATCAGTTAGGTCCGTTCAGGGTTCATTTCAAGTCAACGACACGATCTTCATTTAACGCTCACTTTTACGGTGAGTTTTCATAGCCCCCATTTTTTACTTGTTCATATTACTTTGGGGTAAGAATACATGCTCAACTTTTTATATGGACACAAGTACTTGAATCATTTTATGTAGGGGTAAAGCCATACAATAGTAACCTACTTTTGAAAATTTATCAATATGGTACGTCTACTTTTTTAAATATCGATATGGTACCTGTACTTCAATTTTTCATACCGATATGACCATATTTGTAAAAGACCCCTGTTTTTTCATACCATTAGAACCCTGTTTCGTATGTAAAAACCGGACTCTATTATGTAGAATGACCATATCGATACACAAAATTAAAGTACACGTACCATATAGACAATTAAAAAAGTAGACGTACCACATCGATACATTTTCAAAAGTAAGTTGCTATTGTATGACTTTACCCATTTTATGTATTACATAAGGTTACACTTCGCCACCGCCCTCAATCATGAACCATTAATACTACGTAAACGTGAATGTTGTTGATAGATCTATTTTGGTTGACGCCCCCATCCGGGTTAGTCTCACTAACTGTAAACGGATTTGTAATCATTTTACATTTATTGGTATTATGGTGTTGGATACCACATATGGCAAGCTTTGGAGTCACGGGGCATGTTTAAAATCAAACATGGAGATTTACTTGCATAATTAGATTATTATTTACTCCTGTCATGTGTTTTAATCTCCATTATTCGTGAACTCTATTATTCCCGTGATTGTAAAACATTATTCATAGTTAATGTATTTCGAAAACGTCCCATATATAGGTCGTTCATTATGATTGACTGATTATGACTTTGTTTCCACGACGTCACGCCTCGTTGCCAAGCGGGGTATCGGGGTGTGACAGATTGGTATCAGAGCCATGGTTATAGTGAACTATGTTGCATTAGTACCCTAGACTATAACTGTTACAAGAAACTAAACCATTTTATAAGTAACTAAAACAACTGTAAATGGACCTTAATAACAGAATCATGTTGGACAATACGGTTATTATCATTTTTGATTCCGAGGAAGAATATTGCACCAATGGACCAAGGTGACACTGAATTTTACTTTGAATCGAAAGACCATCAAGATCCGATCGACGAAGAAGAAGACCCTTCTGAACATTAGGAGGGTAACTCTAGTAATGTAGCACCAACTACGCCCCCCCCCCACCGCCACCACGTTTCCCATCATATACCCCATTCCGAAACTGTCCCAATGGTCCACTGATGATGTGCACACCCAGAAAAAGGGTAAGAATGGCACAACGAGAGTCTACCCCGGTTCCTACCTCCCAGCCAAGCCCGCCGCAGCGGCCCGGGTAAGTGCACGACAGTGGGGATGGATGCCTCACACTCTCCAAGAGTGGAGACATGAGGAGGGAATCTCCAGCTTTTTTGAGGTCGGAGGACCATCAACTCAGCAAGTTCCACCACTCACCCAATTACCCACAACTCAAACCATGCCTCTGTTGGTGGCAAGGGCCGCCTAACACGACCTCTAGTTTAGGCAGCTTAGCCAAGAGGTCGGGGAGATCACAGCAAGGATTGAGCGAGAGGAGATACAAAACACCAACATTTACTGGGCAAACCAACATGTTCACTCGATCCACCAAGACGGGATAGACGAGCTTCAACAATGCTTGGAGGAGTGCGAGGCGCGCAACACAGCATTGACACAGCGACTCAACGCCTTAGAGTACGGAGAGACCCCGGAGGCGTCTCACACCTAGTGCCTCCTCTATCCTTATATATGTGGTGTTTGTATTTTCTACTTAGTGTTTCGTTTAGTTAAGTAAGGCTTGAAATTTTTCAGGAAAACCCCGACCATATGTTTTAAAAGATTATGTATCAAGCTATTTTAATGAAAAATTCAGTTTAACTCTAGATTTGTGCTTGACGATACGTAGTATAACTATCTGCATTAGTAAAATTCAAACCCATAGACTTATATTCTTACATCATGTTAATTTTCACTGAACTTCAAGATCATGGCACCAAGACGAATGAACACAGAGGAGATTGAACAGCTAGTGGCTCAAAGGGTAGCTGACACAATTGCAGCCCTCGAGAGCAACTGCCACAACGGTTCAGGGAACAGTAGAGTTGTGGGAGGGGCAGAAAATAACCCGCGGGGTTGCACCATCAAAGGTTTCTTAGGCTGCCAACCCAGGTATTTCAATGGCACGGAATGTGCTGTTGGTCTTACCTGTTGGTTTGAAAAGCTGGAGAATGTTTTCCGCATCAGCAATTGCGCGGAGGACAACAAAGTGAAGTTTGCTACCCACACACTACAAGACGGTGCTCTCACGTGGTGGAACTCATATGTGCAGTCAGTCAGGATTGACACGACATATCAACTCTCATGGGCCGAGTTGAAAAGAATGATGACTGACGAATATTGTCCAAGAAGTGAGCTGCAGAAAATGGAGTCCAAATTTTGGAATTTGTCGATGAAAGGAACGAATATCGTTGAGTATACGAATTGTTTCCATGAGCTGAGTCTACTATGCCCCGGAATGGTTACTCTGGAATACAAGAGAGTCGAACGATACATCTGGGGACTCTCCCCCAGATCCATGGAAATGTGACCTCCTCAAATCTGACAACAATCCAGGATGTCATCCGTATGGCACAAAATTTAATGGACCAAGTAGTACGTCAGGGGGCAGCGGCTGCCAAGAGTTCAGATAACAAGCGGAAATGGGAAGACCGCTCGGGGAAAAATTTTGCGCATCCCCAGAAGAAGCAAGAGACTATCAAGGCCTACGTAGTTGGGTCGGAATCAAAGAATAATTACACCGGTAACAAGCCCTACTGCAACAAGTGCAACTATCACCACACGGGTCAATGTGGAAGCCCGTGTGGGAAGTGTAAATGATAAATTCATATGACCAAGGATTGTAGAGTCTCCAACACTAGAACCAACAACGGGCCTCAGAAAGGGTGTTTTGAATGCGGGAACGTGGGGCACTACAGAAAAGACTGCTCGAAGTTGAAGAATGTCCGAGGAGCTCAGGGAAGAGCTTTTGTCATGGGAAGTGGAGAAGCGAGGCAGAATCCCGACGTGGTCACGAGGACATTTCTTCTTAATAACTCTTATGCATTTACACTATTTGATATCGGTGCTGATAGGAGCTTTATATCCACTAAGTTTAGTAAGCAGATAAATGCCACTCTTACACCGTTAGATGCCACTTATGCTATTGAGGTTGCTGACGGTAAGACACTTAAAACAAATAATTCGAGGATGCTCCTTAGAATTAGTAGGTCAAATATTTGAAATAGATTTGTTGCGCATCAAACTGGGGAGTTTTGACCTTGTTATATGCATGGATTGGTTATCAGAACCGTGTGGAAATCGTGTGCGATAAAAAGATGGTGCGCATACCCTTGGCCAATAAGAAGATCCTAACTATCCAAGGCGAAAAGAGAAACACCAAAGTTAGCATCATCTCTAGCCTTAGGACCCTGAAGTGTCTGCGAAAAGGTTGTCAGGCAATCCTAGTCCACGTGACGGAGAAGGAGCCGAAGGAGAAGTGGTTCGAAGATATTCCTATTGTCTGTGATTACCCCAACGTCTTTCCAGAACACTTGCCTGGACTCCCACCATCAAGACAAGTCGAATTGCAAATCGACTTAGTGCCAGGCGCGACACCAATGGCTCGGGTAGCATATCGTTTAGCCCCATCAGAAATGCAGTAGAAAGATAAGGTCTAGCCTATGCTTCACGACAACTTAAGGTTCACGAGGTGAATTACACAACGCATGACTTAGAGCTGGGAGCAGTAGTTTTTGCCCTTAAAATTTGGAGACATTACTTGTACGGTACAAAAGGTACCGTATTCACGGATCATAAGAGCATCTAACACATCTTGAACCAGAAAGAGTTGAATATGAGGCAGCGCCGTTGGATGGAATTACTGAGTGACTACGATTGTGAAATTTGTTACCATCCAGGAAAAGCTAATCTAGTTGCCGACGCTCTGAGTCGAAAGGAACGAGCTAAACCATTAAGAGTACGAGCCCTAGTCATGACCATTCAACCAAACCTTCCTTCCTTTGTTGTGTACAAATATAAATAGAGATGAAAACAATTAATTGTAATAAGTTCAGGGGGTTGTTTTGTAAATACTTTTTTCTTGTAAATGAATATAAATAAAATAGAAAAAGTAGAGGTTGATAGACAGTTGAGAAGAATTCAGATATGACATTTGACATTGTGTTTCGTGCAAAGAAAGTCAAAGAGAGAAACTGACATTACAATGTAATATTTCTATTTCTCTAAATATAATCATTCAGTAGATTGGTGATCTGTTCTTGTTGTTCTTATTGTTGAATTGCATAATTGTGTTGTTGATAATGAATTATCAATTGGTATCAGAGTCTATTATGACAAAAATTGAGTGTTTTTGAATTTGAAATTTTTTTTAAAACGACTGTTCTTCATCGAAGAATTTGAAATTTTTGAAAATTTCATTGGGATTTTGATTCTGTGGATGAAATGAAGTGATTTTTGGATCGAGTCTGTAGTTTTAAAGGACGAATCTGTTAATATAAGTCTCGGATTTTAACTCTAAACACATATTTTAATTGTAATTTTTTTGTTTTGACAAAGTCGTGTTCTTAATATTTTTGTCAAAATTAGGGTGTTTAATATGAAATTAGCGAAAAACACTTCCAAAAAGTGTTTCTGTGTGAAAAACGCCCCTTCGTTGTCATATGAAAAGCATTGATTGAGTTTCATCATGTATTGACCGAGTTTCATCATGCATTGACCGAGTTTCATCATGCATTGACCGAGTTTGATCATTCACCCTTCGAGTTTGATATAGCATTGATCGAGTTTGATACTTAAGTATCCGAGTTTGACCATTTATCAACCGAGGATAGAGTCAATCGAGTTTGGTCCTTAGTCATCCGAGTTTATTCATTAATCATCCGAGTTTCATTTTTAATCATCCGAGTTTGATACTTATTCATCAAATTTCATCATTAATCATTTGAGTTTCATTCTAACTTTTGAATGTATGACCTTTGCTGCTTAAATTGGTCATAACTTTTGACTGAAACATCGTTACATTGCCTACCATACGCCAAAACGAAGCTTGAATCGAGAAAAACGTTACGGGCATTTTTGAGGCCTAATTCGACTTTGGTGAAGCCGGTTCGTGAAAATTTTGAGGCCTAATTTGACTTTAGAAAAAAGTTACGGGCATTTTTCTACAGAAACGCTGAAATTTCATCGTCAAAAAGTTAATTCAGAGCTGATTTTCAACAAGTTATCATTCACAGATTCATCTTTCAGAGCTTCAATCAGTAAATCACTCATTTTTCCATAAAAGATCTTGGAAGTTCAATATCAACAATTCAAAATGGCAAATGATCATAATCAG
Source organism: Centrapalus pauciflorus (assembly GCA_020465985.1). NCBI lineage: Eukaryota > Viridiplantae > Streptophyta > Magnoliopsida > Asterales > Asteraceae > Centrapalus > Centrapalus pauciflorus. Next base: position 342,540 of record JAANYP010002759.1, read on the forward strand.
TTTTTGAATCTTACAAAGTCTGAGCTGATTGCAAAACTTACTTAATCTGAACAGATTCATAAGAGCAATTATGATGTTCTTGTTCAATTAAATACAGATAAAGCTTTTGCTTTACATGATGTCAAAAGATTGAAAGAACAAGTTTTAAATTTTGAAGAAAACCAGAAAGTATTGAATTCTGAGATTCATATGCTTAAATTGAGAATATCTGAATTATCAAAAGAACTTGACGATTCTAAACAAGAAAATTTTCAGAATGCAACTCAACTGAAATATATTTTGCCTGAACGATCTGATCTTTATAAGAAAGTTAAAGATCTTGAAACAACAATTTTCAAGACAAATCATTCTGATAAAAAATATGTTTCAAACAATTCTGAAGAATTATTTGCTCTTGAAAAGGAGTTTTCATTAACTAATGAATTATTTGAAAAGGAAAGAAATGAGTTTTTATTCAAAGTACAAGATTTCAAAGCGAAATCTAAATTCTTTGAAGATGAGAAAAAGGTGTTCTTAATTAAAGAAAAATATTTCAAAACTAATTTTCAATCATTTGATGATGACAGAAATTCGTATTTGGTCATCATCGAAGGATTAGAAGATCAAATATTTCATATTTCTAAACAATTTAATGTTTCCCCCATTTCAAATAAATTAGAGGTTAAGGTTTCTCCAGATTGTTTCAAACATAAATTTGATCATTCTGATTTATCTTTAGAAAGTATTAAGAATCTAGCTAAACCTCTTATGCTTGATTCAACTTCAGACTTTAAACTCAAGTATCTTTTAAATATACACAAAGGCAAAGATAACTTAATTGAAAAAATTTTGATCAATTTACCCTGGTGAATCTTCGAAATCAAAGATTTTAAAAGTTTCTGAAAATACTGGTTATTCTTATCAGAAAACATCTTCACAGAAAAAGACCAAGTATTATCAGAAACAGGCTAGCACCGGGCAGTTTTTCAGAAAGAAGAGTTTGTAAAATTCTGATCGTTCAAATTCAAGTTTCTTCGTAATTTAGATATTCAATTTCATCATACAAAAAGAAATTTGCTTTCTGAGTTTGAGAGAGAAGAAAAGAAATATAATCTGCAATGGGTACCTAAACCTGTACTGAAGTGGTTACTTAAATTTGTTTGAGATGGGTACCCAAAAGTGCTAACAAGTCTAGATCCAAATCGGTTTGGATACCAAAGACATCTTGATTTTTTTACAGAATAGAGGCTTTTACACCTCAAATGGTTTTTAGTCATATCAGACTAGAACCCGGTCTTCAACGGAAATGGCATCTGTACACATAAGTGCAGAAACCGATCTTAAATTCAAAAGGCTTTCAGTTATTTTAGACTGAAACCCGAGCTTCTGCAACAATGGCTTCTAATCATTTCTGATTAGAACTCGAGTCTAAAAGACGAATCTTTCTGAAATTTCTGCCCTGAATTCAACTCTGAAGCTGTATTGACAAAGAGAGAGTTTTATTTTTACAATTTTTAGCTCCTGATTTATTTTCAAAGAGTTGACTAACTGCGTGTGCTTATTTCTAGGGGGAATTTCAGATTCACTATGACGAGGATATATTTTGTTTTACAAAACTGTGTGTATTTTTCATGAAAATATTTGTGCACACAAAAAGATTTTTGAGCTGAAAAAGAATAATTTTTAAGATTCTTAATTTCTCATTCTCTGAGTATATCATTGAGGTTAATTGATCTAATCTCGTAGATTTTCATAATCTCATTGCTTCTGAGATTCTCTTTGTTAGAATTCTTCCTATTCCTTCATACTGGATTCTCCCATGATTTCTCATGAGCTAATTCTTTCATAAAAATATGATTCATTTCATATCTTCTATCAGATTTTTCATTTCATTATGGTATCTCCCAACTCATCATTCCCCAACATTCGTTTTGAATTACATCTCCTAATTCATCTGAGCTGAAAATTCAAATCATTTTTTGTATGATCTCTCATGAGCTGAAATGGTTAAGATTATATCTTGTTGACTTCGATTATGAACCTAACTGTGTGATAGGCATAAACATCACTTCTATGGTCTAACCAGAACCGGAAGACCTACCCAAAGAGCAAACCATCTATAATTTGTATGGGTGAGGGTTCTTTAGGTCTATTAGTTGAGAAGTGTCAGTTATCACGGGATACTTGTTGTAATGGAATCCCAATAATAATCAACACTTGTATAAATGATTTCAACAATATTTCAGACAAAAAGAAGGATTTCGCTCAATAATTGTAATGAATGTTGAATAAGAATGTCAGAGAGAATAAAGAAAGGTGGCTGCAATATTTTCAGAATAATCGTGTGTGTGTGGGAAACCCTAGGTTGGGTTTCCCTTACATCATTTAATTTAACTTCTAAAGTATTACAAAATCACCCCCTTGACTTCTATAACTAAGAGAATTACAATTAAAAGGAAAGACAAGAAATAAATTACATGGAAATAAACTAATTTATTATTACAAAATAAATTCCACAATATCGAAATTTAATATCTAACAACTTCTCCCTTTTTGATCATTGTGGAGGATGACAGGCTTTCTCTACGTGTTCCCTGAGGCCAAGGACGACTTCGAATCGTCGAGTCACTTGCCTAAGATGTAGCCTGTCATTTATAAATTCGATGGCGCAGAGCATGTCTTGTATTTCTTTTGGTTTTCTTTTGAGTTCAAAGATTGGTTGAGCATCGTCTTCTTGTAGTCGGTTGTTGAGCTCGGCTCTGACCAATCTGATTGTATCATCTGAATAGCAAGGCAGGTCTTCAATGCGCATGTACCTTTTCTGTCCCTTTTTGTTTACAAAAATAATTCCCTGTTGTCCCCCCATCAAAACTTTGTATGCTGGATAGTGGTCTAGGAGAAAAATATCTTGTTCTGGGGCTTTTAGACCAACTTTAACCTTAAAGCTCTCTATCGCCATTTGGAAATCTTTTAAGCAGATGATAATAGATCGGCGATGCATGCTTTTAGTAAGAGCGGCAACAGCAGTGACATGAGTTAATCGTTTCTTGATCCTGTTCTTCAGTTTGTTGTGCAGAAACTCAATGTCGTCTATGTTCACAAAATCCAGGTCATTTTCATGCAAAAACTGTACAAATCCATCTTCTCGGAGTACTTCAAATGCAGGAGTGAACATTCAAGCTCTTTTGTACATATGGATATTGTTAATCTTCACAATCTTTGATTTTGACTAGTATTCTGCCTTTGGCCTTTTTTCTTTGAGCATCATTTGATTGTATTCCGCTTGTTCAGCTCAGGATGCGTTAGACAAAACGATTAACAAACGTCCGCTGTATGACCCGAGTTTCTTTCTGAACACCATCTTGAATCTTTCTTCAAGATAGGGACTCTGTAATTCCTCAGCGGGGAATTTTCTCAAAAAGTCTTTCAAACCTTGAACCGGAGGTTCTTCTAACTCTGCGGTAGGAGCTTCAAGTAATTTCAAAATTTGACCCCTCCAGTCCTGCCTTAAATCTTCGAACAAAGATTGCACCTCACCCTTTGAGTATCATCGAACCCATTCTAGATCGTGTATATCCTGCCTTGGAGTTGCTTCAGGCCTAGTATCAAAGCAGTCCACGGTTCTGGGACCTGAAGACTCGGCAGATTGGGCTGGAGGGATTAATTGGGTTGTTCGGCTTGCTTGGACTGTGGGGGAAATTTGGACTTGTGGGGTTTCTTTGGGAGTAGGGGAGGTAGCTTGGATGGAAGAAAGGATTTCTTCTTGAGGTACGTGGGGTGGGGAATTTAGGAATTCAAAAGACGAGGATGATTTCTGGGGTAACTCAGGCTCTGGCTTGGGAATAGTCAAAAGATAGTCTTGGTCAGTATCAGAGTCTATATCAGACACCAATATGACCTCAACTTTTTCAAAAATGGGATCGTATTCAACCATGGTTGATAGTGGATCTAACGTTGCTGGGCCTTCAAAAATAGATTCCTATTCCACCATTTCCTAATCCCCTGAACTCTTTTCCCCAAATCCTTGTTGATATGTTCCCTCCGCTTCTGCTCCCCCTACATTTAACATCTCGCCCTCAGTCTGAACCCTTTGGCGTTTCTCCCCCTCATGACGATCAAGGTCGTCCTGATCTTCATGTTTCCATTTGAGGGTTTTTAGCCTGAGGACGACATTGAAGTTCAATGACCGCTGATTCCAAGCGGTCTATTCGGCCATTCAGCTACTCCTGGACATGAAGGATAACGCGAGTGAGGTTGTCCATCTTTTTGGAGAGATCAACTATCTGAGATTGGACTGAGCAGGTACCTTGTGGATGTTCCTCAGATGCAACACCCTTACCCTTGAGAAAAGAGAACAGGGCGGTGTGTCGCTCCTCGGAAGCTGCCTTATGGGCGTCCAGGTCAGCCTAGGAAATTAAACCAGCAGCACGTAAGGCCGCTGTTAGCATCTCGAGAGATATCTCGGGTTGGCCTGATGTTGATGACATTTGTTGGTTAACACCAGGTCTTCCTTCCATCATCTCTAGCTCCTCTACGTGAAGCTCAGATCCGAAAGTTTGGGAAGCCGCCACGAAGATGGCTTGTTCATGAATGGACACCACGGGGGCGTCGTGCGTTATGTGAGGGGGTGTGGTGTGAGCTGTGGTCAAAGGAGGCTTGGTCACAGGGGGTGACATGTGACCTAATTCAACATCACCTCTCTCCGAGTGAGAGGGTGATGGTGTGTGAGCTGATTCCCCGTGGAATGAAACTGTTTTCCCTAGAGGGGAGACCGAGTGGATGGTTGGGGTTATTTCGACCACTGGACTGGTGGTCTTATGGTGGGTAGTCCGGCTGAATGGGCTTTGAACACCCTCAGATGCGACACCCTCATCCCTCATTTGGACAGAGACGGTCCTTTCAGAGTCGACCGCCTCTTCCTGCTCACCCTCTACTCTCTCTGACCTCAGAAACCTCCCTCTCACCAGTACCCAGAATATTTTCAATCACTGCCTCTACACCCTCAATCTCACTCTTACGCTCCTCACCTTCGGACTGATTAGGCTCAGTCGGATCTGAATGAGCCTCATCCGGATATATGGCCCTGATATAATCCCTTACCCTCTCTGTTTGAACGGCCTGATGACGCAACCATAATGGAATGTCCATTATTTCAACGATAATAGAGGCCGTGAAGTAGACGTCAGCCTCGGGACGTTCATGTATGTCCTCGTCCTGATCCATTGCATATTGAATGATTGTTGAAGAAACCTTTGAAATGGAATGTATTTACGTCCTCTTCTGGTTCCTTCTTCTAGTACTGCTCTTTTTAACTCATCTAAGATGAATGCCGCATAATCAAAGTGGCGATCATAGGCGAAGGCGGAAAATATCGTAAGGTCTTGAATGGAGGCCGAGTCATGGCCAGAGTGTTTGCCTGTGAAGCATTAGTTGATGATGTCAAATAGGACCCTCCAGTGGGACTAGAGATGCTTGGTCCGGAAATCTGATGGCCTGGTGAGTTGGCCGTCATTCCTATGGTCTGGATTTCTTGAAGGATTTGGATAGGAGTAGGAATGGGGGAAAATGCGTATTTAGTGACGGAGAAGTTTTCTGATGGAAGGCGAATATTGTGGCGAATGGCTTCTTGGGTGAGTTTAATGGGAACAGAGTCGATTTTGGTTGTAAAGTGAGGTTCGCCATCACTGATGAAGGTGAGATGATGCCAGAACTGTTGGAGGTAAATGATTGGTACAGAAATGGTTGTGGTTAGGGCGTAGAATTGTAACGACGTGAACTTTAATCCACAACAATTAACAATTTCTCAAAGGTCTTAAGTCTAGGCCCAGTAGCAATGCAATATCAATAAGGAAACTAAGATAATAATTAACAGTGCGGAATTAAAGTTAATTACAAACAGAGACAAATTTAAGTAATAGGGTACATACTTCTATACTATTACATCAAAACACAAAATATAAACTAGCCCCGAACCCCAAAGCTCTATCATCAATCAAGTACCAAGGTGTTGAAACAGGTTCTAAAGCACTTCAAGCTCTTTCAGAGACCTATGAACTAGGTCTAGCCAATCCTTTGCCTTTACCTGAAAAATAATGCAACAACGGGGTAAGCTTAATTGCTTAGTGAGAATGTAGAATTTCACATTTAACATGCAATTATGAACGCGGAAAGCTCATGCACTGCACTCGGCTCATGCACAGCTCAGCTCTATTGCTCATGCACTGCACTATGCTCATGCACAACTCAAATCTCGAAGGAACATTGGCCAATTAAATGCTCTTTGATGCGCGTCTTTGCTCAGCTCCCAGTTATAAAACTGTTGTTGCTCTTGAGACTTTTAGACAAATTCATAAGAATGCTCGGATAATGATAACACCATACATACGCAACATTAGTGGGGATCAGCCACGTACTGGGCTAGCTACCAGTAATTGGTGTATGGGTATCATCAGAATGCTCAGCTCTAGCTACCCTCTGTGCTTTCATCAAGTAAATCAGCACATCATAAGCCTAACATTAACCTAACACTGAGCAATAGTGGTGGTGTCAAGCTTAACAATCACGTGACTCATCAATGAATAGAAGCTAGAAGAAGAAATGATCGGCTCAACAAATCATAGTAATCATGATAATTTATCAATATGCTCAGGATCAGAATGCCAATAAAATCATAATAAAGCAACAAAAGTCTCAATTCACATAACTTGCAGTTAAAGTAAAATATACAACTCACTAATTGTACTTTCTGGCTTTGACTCAGTTGCTCACAATCTGCAGTGGGTTAGAACCACTATCTGACTTATATCAGACGTACTGACAGCTTGCTACTTTGCTACAACCCTTACTGATGCTCTTTAATATATCTTTTAGCTTTCTTGCATTGCTCAATCTGTTAATCATATCGTTTCTGATATTTATTAGCCTTTGAATCATGTGAATAACATATTCAGTGTTCATTCGTTGGTCTTTAAATTCAAAGTCTCGTATATTGAGATGATTATATGTTCATTCAAGTATGTATTCATGATCATGGACCTTGTTTTTATTAATCACAAACTTATAAATGTACACTCAAAAGCAACCTAATTACTTAACAATAAGATGTTAAGGGCTGTTAGCCACAAACGAAATCACACACATACATGATCATACGCTCTCTAAATAGCACTAACCAGAGCAAAATGCTCTATCTATTTGGATATGCCTATATGATTGCTTACAAGTCATGCCATGTCCTTATTCTTTTATACTTAATATATATATATATATATATATATATATATATATATATATATATATATATATATATATATATATATATATATATATATATATATATATATATATATATATATATTCAGGAAAAGAATTGAGCTACTAGACATTTTAATTACACATCAAGGTACACGAATTATGTTTGTTGTTATGGACTGCTACTGCTTCATCTTAATTCTATCTGCACCCACACATATATGCATTTTCTATTACTGCACACAAATTATGCTCAGCACACACACAAATAAGAAATATAAGCATTCATATATACCTTTGCTTTAATTTCGACACTTACAACACACATACTGATTTTATGCAAGAATGAAAGTGAAAGAGTGGCTTGACATTTAATTTATATACATAAAAGCAATGTTGTTGTTTCTGCTTTACATCGACACACACACACACGTTTAGTAACTTGTGTAATCTATTCATATAAATGAAAATATATTGTTATTGGTGCTTTTACTGCACACACACTGCACACATTACACACACACCCAGATATATATATATATATATATATATATATATATATATATATATATATATAACAGGCTGATGTCTTTCTGTTTTCTGTTATAACTGGACACATATACATGCATCAATCGAGAAATCACAAGAAAAGAATTGGGCTGCTGGACTGTTTTGTTGTCCCTGGACACTTGCTTTCTATTTCTGTATTCAGTTTCTATAAAAAACATAGCACACACCTACACACTTTACTTAGTTATTTATGATAGAAAAGGAAAGAAAAAGACTGCTGCCTTTTCTGTTATTCTGTTACCTACGACAACACACACACACACTGATGCTGTTTTTGTTTTTAACTCACTGCACACATTCTACAACTGAGAAACAACAAGAAAAATAAAGAAAAGGCTGCTCAAATTGCTTTTATAAATGACCAAGAAAGGTAATGTAAAGAAAAGAAATCTGTTGCTGTGACTGATTTTGTTTGTTTCAAAATTACCGAAACCTTCCCAAGGTTTCGGTATTATGTGGGTCTCGGTAACTTTCAAATTACTCAAATGGTCTCGGTATTATCCATAGGTTTCTGAATCACTCTGTACTTCTCGGTATTAATCCTACCGAAACCTTCAAGGTTTTGGTACATGACAAAACACACGCACACATGCATATTTCTTTTCTACATTTGCAGCATTCAACTTAAATAGATAAAAGAGTGTTTAAGGCTCCTATATATTAGATAAACACACGCAAATGCATCTAACCTATGAACGAAGGCCAAAGGTTTTCTTGGCTTCTTTCTTTACTTTTTTTTTTACGATAAAACAGAAAGGAATTCACTTGGACATCACACTTTCTAAATTTCAGAACTTTATGTTCAGACATGGAATTAAGGTTACATTTTGCCAAGATGATCCATTAATCTCATAAAAATGACATGCATGTAATCATTTTCTGATTTCAAACCCTTAAGGTTGCCTGATTTCATGGTTTGTTGAAAGAACATATGAACACACATAAAATCCAGGAACCTTAGGTTCCATCTCACATTCCAAGAACAAATTTAGAATGAAATTTACCTTTAAATCTTGGTATTATTTTGTTACTAGATGCTTGCTTGATGCTTTCTTTGATTTTTGTTGAAATTCTTGATGAAATTATTAATGCTGAGAGAAAGAAAGCTGAGAATTTTGTTTTTGGTTAGATGAAATAAGTAGGTGCAACTCAAATTGGGTATAAATAAAGTCAAGAGTTCATTAAATTGCCAATTTAACCTCCTAATCTTGTTTTATTTCATCATTTGAAATTTGTTACTTTATAAATAATACACAACATATAATTAACTCAATTATGACTTTTATTAATTAACATAACTTACGTTGAAATTATATTTTAAATCATTTAGTATAAATGTCATTTAACTTAAAATTAACATCAAACCTTGTTAATTGTTGTGGATTAAAGTTCAGGTCGTTACAAGAATATAAGATGGCCTTTGAGAATATCAAACGTGGTATCCTCGGCTTCATGGCGTAGGGTAGAAAGATCTAGCTGCCAGTTGTGAGGGGTAAACTCAACAAACTGGGTGGAGGAAAGAAGAGATTCTTCTGGCAGCTGTTCATTTTTATTGGGTAGCGGAGAATGTGGAAGGGTTATAGAAATTTGAGGATCCATGAGTCCTTTAAACATGCAACAATGTTAGTATATCAGACTTGAAAGAATGAAGCATTGATACTAAGTCTGAGATAAACGTGAATTTGAAACTGTCTATTCTGTTTAAAGCATCGGGTCTTTTATATGTAGAATGTAAATTTTACTGAATAAAGTCCAAAGTCGATCGTTGAGAGACGAATGTTAGAATAGACATTTTCACTCAAACACTTATTCTAACTCTAATAAATGGCGCATAGGACATGAAATATTTTTGTGATTATTGATTTTTTTTGTAAAAATGCAAAAATGGAAAAATGAAAATTAAAAAAATTCTAAGTGTTGAATTTCGAATGGACCGAATTTCTGATGAATGAGTGATCCGAACTCGGGTCATGGGAAATTCGGATGAGATGATCCGAATTTCAAGTGGGATAGTAATTCAGATGGGAATGATGCATGAAATGAAAAACTAAGTATGAGACTAGAGGTGGGGGAATTGAAATTCGGATGGATCTGAATTTCGGATGATGAAAATGATGATACTTAGAAAATACACTGAAAAGATAAAATTCGGATGAAGAGCGAATTCGGATTGAGACCGAACTCGGACGGGGACCGAATTTGGATGGGTCCGAATTCAGATGGACCGAGACAAAGACTTAGTTGTATAAAACATACAATTGATATTACATGACTGCATCCGAATTTCGGATGATCCGAAATTCATTTGAAACACATAATATACTTGTATATTTTCTAAGTATTGTCTACTGATCCGAAGTTCGGATGGATCCGAAATTCGGATGGGTCCATATAAGTGAACAATTACACTGAAATTTTGTCTAAGTGGAAGCCATCCGAAATTCGGATGGTTCGAATTATGGATAATCCGAAATAAAGAATTAGTCAATATAGCAGTTTAATGTGGTCATGCACATGCAACGTGAACAGTTCTAAAAATGCTTAAAAACGCATGAAATGCATATCCTAATGCTAAAATATGTAATGAGCATTTTCTTGTACTACAGTAACTTAAAATGAGCAGGTTAATCTACCTAAAAATGCTAAAAACCGAACTTAAAATATAATTCAATTGTTCCCTTTTCTACATGATCTTTAATGAAATGATACCTGATGTCTATGTGTTTTGTTCGTGAGTGCTGCACGGGATTGCAAGAAATAGCAATTGCACTTCTAAAACCACAGTATATTAGGATATTGGTGAGCGAGAACCCAAAATCACGTAACTGTGTTTTCATCCACAACACTTGAGAGCAACAGCTTGCTGCTACTACATACTCAGCTTCTGTTGTGGATATGGAAACACAGTGTGCTTTTTGGAAGACCAACTCACCGGTCTGTCCCCCAAAAACTGTATTCCACCTGATGTGTTTTTCCTTTCAACTCTACAACCTGCAAAATCAGCATCTGAAAAGGCAATAAGATCAAAATCGGTTCCCTTTGGATACCAGAGACCAAGATCGGGTATACCCTTAAGATAACGTAAAATGCGTTTTACCGCAGTTAGGTGTGATTCCTTTGGGTCGGCCTGAAAACGAGCACAAAGACATGTTGAAAACATTATATCTGGTCTACTAGCCGTAAGATACGGTAAGGATCCAATCATTCCTCTGTAAGTTGTCTTGTCGACACTTTTCCCGGTAGGATCAGTGTCTAACTTACAGTTTGAAGCCATGGAAGTTGAGATACTCGTGCAAGAGTCTAACTTATACTTCTCGAGAATGTCAAGAGTATATTTCAAATGGTTCACAAAAATCCCATTTTCAAGTTGTTTGACTTGTAATCCGAGGAAAAAGTTCATTTCCTCCGTCATACTCATCTCAAACCTGGACTTCATTAGGGATGAGAAATCCTTACAGAAATTACAGTAAGTAGATCAAAATATAATATCGTCGACATATATTTGGACTAGCATTATGTGCTGGCCTTCCTTTTTAGTGAACAATGTTGTGTCCGCCACACCTTTGCTGAAACCAGCGGAGATAAGAAAGTTAGAAAGGCTGTCATACTGTAAGGTCTACCACTACTAGATCTATCTAGACGCGGATCCGTGAACGAGTGCGGAATCCTCGTTAACGGTTAGACGGACAACTCTCAACTACGAAACACGGAGACTATTAGACGCTGAACGAACGACACACGAACGATCCTACGAACTAATTCTCTCCGAAACGGACCTAAAGCTGATGATAAACTCGAGATCGCCTTAAGCTTAATTCCTCACGAATTCTGCTAAAAGTCTGCTAATGACTCGAGTCTATCCCTAATTATAGACCCTGATTCGAGTCTGATGTGGGCCAAACTCGAATCTGGCCCAAGGCCCATTCGAGTCTGTCCACAATGACATTCTCGAATCTGGGCACCATTCGAATCTAAGGTCACATTCGAATCTATCACAGATTCGAATGTCTTCCCTTATGTAATTCGAATCTAGCCAAAACACTTAAACACTTAAGTGATGAAACTTATGTTTTACTTATGCTTGAGTTAATCTTTGACCTTTATGTTTGAACTTCTTATAATATCTTACATCAAGTTCAAACACACAATCAATAACAGACAAACACATATAAACATATATATCAAAACACTTGTTAATTCTCAATACTCAGAATATTACTTAAACCAAAATGCTGATCGATTAGACTGCTATCGTCACACAGGGTGTACCAACAGACTCCCCCTTGACGATAGCTTCTAATTATTTACATCAAATTTAAGTACTAGAGCTATATATACTACTGCCTGCATATAATCCAACATCTATACAAACTTTAACTACCTTCTGGAACTTCCTGGCGTCAGATCTCCATGGTTCAGTAAAGAAGATAGGCTGATCATGAAGCTTCTTCAGGTCGTCCTTTGATAGATTTATCAAATGCAGTGGATCATATACTTTCAAAATGACCTGCTCGTCTTGATCCTCCATGATGGCTTCAGCAGTGTCAATCTCGAGGTACCACCATTTCATGTTGCTCAAAACGTTCTGTGGCATCGATTTCATTGGAACCTTTTTCAGACATTTAACTGGCTTATAAATCATTCTAGCCCAAGGTCTTCCAGTATGAGGATCTATCCTTAATCCATCCTTGACCCTTTTGCCAGATCTCGGCTTAAGCCTCTCAAACTTCCCTGAACGACCCTCTTTTCTTATTATTCTCGCCATGACTTCAGCATATGGGTCTTCGCCTATATTAACCAGTTCTTTCCACGCAAGCTCTTTTACTTCAATCTTGGGCAGTGTATTGAACGCTTTTAGTGTTCGCCTCAAGTATTGGAGTCCATCTCTTCTTTTCAAGATAAATAGCTGCAGTTCTTTGTCAAAGAACCAGCTTATAATGCCTCCTGAGAAGCTTCCAGCACCCGGACCTCTCATTTTCTTCTTCATCTTCAACTGATCTTTCTTTTCTTCCTTCTTGAACCAAAGATTTATCAAATCAGCTCTAGATGGCTCTTTCTCGGCCTCTTCAAGTTCTTTGTCCTCAACTGAGGCTACCTTGATGTAGTCAATGTCAATCACAATGTGATTTTGGCCCTCATATAGCTCCGTGACCGGTTGTGAATTTATTATCACCTCATTTACATGATCATCCTCATCATCTAATATTTCATCGTCTGATTTCCAGTCCACAACCTCTCTGGAATGAACTCACCTTCCTCTAACTCTTCTTCTTCATCATCAAAATCCATAAGGTCTTCCTCAATGTCTTTCAGTGCATCAATCATGTCACTGTCCAAAACCCTTGAGGAACCTGCTTCTCCTCCGGATCCTCCTACTTCTCCTTCTGGACTAGGCTCCCCCTCAGATCGAGAAGTCTGAGCAGCAGAAAGATCTACTGGCTCATTCTGTCTTTTTGGGCTGGGATCATTGCCTTGATTGTCTGTATCATCATCATCTCTTGACTTCTCAATTTCTTGATCCCGGCAGGATGTCTCCCCCTGAGCCTGAAGATTTTTCATTAAATGCTCAATGAGGGAGCGCGTCGATCTTAACTCGGCTGCCTGATCGCAGACGAATGTCTTTAGCTCAACATTCTCGTCTTGGATTTTTTCTACTGTCTTCTTCAATTCAACATTTTCTTTATCTAGATTTGCATTATGTGCCTGAATTTCACCCATTGCCTGTGTTAGGCTCAGGATTTGAACATGTTGGAAATCCACTCGAGCTTTGAGTTGCATAAACCGCTAATTTTCAGCATAGGCGGTTGAAGTCGATGGAATGGACTGGACTGGAGAAGGGATGAATGGTGATGGAATATATGGCTCATGTTGCTGAGGTGGTGGTGATGGTGGAGCGGTGGCCTGAGGTTGGGATTGGGGAACTTCTGGCTGGCTAGTGGATGCCGAAGAAGACCCTTGCATAAACCTATGACGTTTGGCTCGTTGCCTCGTCACTAGGGGAGCAACTTCCTCTTCTTCAAAGTCTGAATTGTCAGATTCCCTTTCCTCTCTTCTCCTCGATCCTGCTTCATTCACTATCAACCTAGATCCATAGGTTCCGATTTGAATACTGGGATGTGCAGCCACTGATTCAGGAGCTTCAACCTCCAGCTCCTCCATATCATCTGACTCTGATTCTGATGAGGTCAAACCTTTATCCGCCCTCTCTGGCTCATACTCTTCTACATCTCTAAATATGTCTTCTTCTCCTTCTGGTGGACTGAGCAATTCACCAACTAATGCTGCAGCCACTTCTTCATTTGCATGAGGCCCTGCCTCCCAAATTTCATTAAGTGTCTGACATAACTGTTCAGCTTCGCGTGGAACATTTAAGGGCCCAGCTTCTTGAACATTTGAGGGCCCAGCTTCTTGAGCTTCCGGTTGTTGGCTTGTCGAAGGCCTTGATGCCTGAATTTGACTCGCTGATGCTTCCTGTCTTTGACGGCGTCTTTGAGCTCGCGGCTGCTGTTGTTGTTGACGTTGTTGTGGTGGTTGTTGCGGTTGAAACTCAACGACCCCTGCGCAGTTGGCATCTTCCGGGGCTTGAAACTCCCTATCCACAATTGCTCCGAATAGTGGACGCGCAACAGGAACAGCCAATCTTCCTCGGTGTGAGGAACAATCAGCGAAAATCCTTTTGTCCATGATGGCAACACTCAGAAAATCATTCGACAACGGCAAGTTTGGCAAGAAGTGCCTTATCAACATCATGATGAACCTTGGGTACAACAAGAATCTTTCCCTTTCTGGAGCCGTAATCTGATGAACGAACTCCGAGAAAAACATCTGTGAAAAACTATATGGGCGATTATACAGCATAGCGACGATCCCCGATTGAATTTTCGCGACAATATAGTCGAACCCTGCCTTTTTCGCAGCAAAGCACACCATAAATACGTGCGCCAGAAACCTCCATTATCCTATCAATCCACTTTTCATGTATGACACTTTTGTCACATCGAGGCTGTACCCCATTCTTTGAAAGGCCGCTTGCCTTATACTCAACGGAAATTCTATAGGACCAGCTTCTTCTTCCTGAGTGCCCAACTGCTGCACTTGACGAAGCATATCAGCAGAAAACACCAGCGGCTGTCCTGCTATCCTTGTTCTCAGAACTGTTGGGTTGACGGAACAATCAACTTGTAAATGGTCATAAAACTGACGGATGTAGGGTAACTCAATCTGCACATTATGCCACAGTGCATATCCGATCCTTGATTCAATGAGAAAATCAAGCACTTGACGAAATCCCTGCGCCTCAGGGAGATTCAGATCTGGATGAAGCACCATATTGTGCTTAGGAACGAATGCTCGAACTGCCATTTCTGCACAATAAACAAAACTGTTAGATTCATTAAAAATCAATAAACTTGTTTAAATTCAAATTTGTTTTATTTTGTACTTGTTTAAGTACAAAATCTAACACAATTAAATTTCTACAAGTTTAATAAAATTTAAACTAACTAAAGTAAATAAAGTACAAATTCGAAGGAAACAGATTCGAATGTAACAGATTCGAATAAGTCTCTGTTCGAGTCTAATGACAGATTCGAAGGTGTTGGTCTTCTCGAATCTAGTGATAGATTCGAGAAATCGCAAGAACAGATTCGAAACCCCGTCGGCCATTATTTCAACAAAAACTCAAGATTTTAACCATTTTGAACTTAGCAAATCACATACATTAGTTCAACTAGGTTCTAATCAAGGATTTATGCTTTTAATTTAACTGTTTATCAGTCCAAAATTGGTAATTTTGCAAAAACCCTATTTCGACTCTTAAACCCTCAAAAATCGATGATTTGGCCTGAAATTGTGTATAAAACTACTCAAATCTTGTACAATCCGGTTGATTATACCTAGAAGTATCTGTAGAATCGAAACACCAAGTAAGAGACTCGACAAAATGTCGTTTAGGAGAGTTACGATAGATTCGAGATTAGATTCGAAATCGCCTTTAGACTCGAGTGTATAGATTCGAAAACAGTAAGTCTTAAATGACTTCACTGTTGACCTATATATACCACCAACTCTCGATTCTAAGCATAGAATCGAATCTACTGACAGATTCGAAGTCTTACCTCTTCGAGTCTGTCTTAGATTCGAAACCACCAACACTTAGAAAAATTTCGAAAATTTTGAAATAACTTCAACTTTTCCAACCTTTTTCTACGGTATCGTGTAACCAGATAAACTATGCCAACTCTTTTACCCTAAGCAACAGATATTTCACGCAATGTTTATTTTATCCAACTTTGAATGCACCCTCAGTAATTTTTGACCTTTTACCTAAGTAAAAATTAAACTAAAATAAAATAAAATAAACTAAGGTAAAAATAAAATAAAATAAAATAAAATAAAATTTTGACCAAAAAATTTATTCTAGACTTAAGCTATACTAAAAAAAAAATTTACATGCTAAGCTAAATACGAAACAAAACAAAATATTTTTGAAGAGTACAGTCTAAGAAAGGTTCAATCAGATAGCGATGTCAGATACTTACTTTCAGTACTTAAACTTTCACACTTAGGAATTTTTGATTCCTTTGATTGTTTGTCGTGACATACCTATTTAGCCGATTGTTGGTATTTTACCCCGTTAAACATACTACATTTCGGAATATCCCTTGGCATTTTTATTTATCAGAAAATTATCGTACGTGACTCAGACATAGACATACTTTTATGATCAAGGCACACAGACAAAGATTCTAACTTGTTGGTATTTGCAAACTTTCTTTAAAAGACAAACATCGGACACAGGTCTGTATTTTCATACAACAAAGTGTCTTAGTTCGACTTAAGGTTTATTTTTAAAGTTAGCAGACAGCGGTGACAGGTCTGTACTGACGTACAACAAAGCGACATATCTGCTAACCCGAATCTTAAACAGAGACAACAGGTCTGTACTTACGTACAACAGAGTTGCATGTTTTCGACTCTCAGTTTTATATGATATTTCTATTCTTTCCATTTTCAGATGTATTTGATGTTGCCATACATCCCCAGAAAGTTTGCATACCTCATTTAGACTCAAAGTTTGTATGTCTTGTACATAAAAATTAAGACCGATTGGTCATACATCTAAGTTAGTGACACACTTGACTCTTTCTAGAATATTTTATTAGCCTTGAGATTCCCTATATGTATTATGCCTACCAACACATCATACTAAATAAAGTATAACACTTAGAATTTAGTTGCATTATGTGTGAAAGCCTAAACACTTAGAGTTTGTAACGACTGTGCTAATTTTCGTCACTTTGAACCTATGTATCTAAGACTTCACTCTTTTTTCTGATATTCTCTTTTTTTGTATTTTTGTGATTTTCTCTCTTTTGTCTTTTGTTTTTCATAAGAAAAAGCAGTAAAATAAGCTAACCTACTAACTTACTAAAAATAGAAACTTACTAAAATTAGAAACTTACTAAAAATAGAAACTTTCCTAAATTAGCAGACTACTGTAAAGAAAGAAATACTACGACTCTAAAAGAAAATAAACTTACTACTACTAAGGCCAAATTACTCTGGGTTGCGCATTCCATTCAGTTGAATTAAATACTCAAACCGTGACTTATCAAACGCTTTGGTAAATAAATCTGCATTATTATCTTCTGTTGCCACTTTTACCAGTTTGATTAAGTTCTTTTCAGCACAATCACGAATAAAATGATGCCTTATGTCTATGTGCTTTGTTTTGTTGTGTTTAACTGGATTATTAGTTATAGCAATAGTAGATTGATTGTCTATCCTAATTGGAGTTTGAGTGTAAGCCAAACCGTAATCCCGCAATTGTTGTTGTATCCACAGAACCTGTGAGCAGCAACTACCAGCAGCAACATACTCGGCCTCGCACGTTGACACGGCTACCGATGTTTGTTTCTTGCATTGCCAGGACACCAACCTCCCTCCTAGGAACTGACAACCTCCAGTCGTTGATTTGCGCGTCAAGCTGCATCCTCCGTAGTCAGAATCTGTGAACGCCTCCAACTCTAGATCTCCCTCCGCGTGATACCAAAGTCCCAGCTTCGGTTTCGACTTGAGGTATCGTAGAATCCGCTTCACAGCTTTCATATGCATCTCCTTCGGATTCGCTTGAAACCTTGCACAAATACACACAGCAAACATAATATCAGGTCTTGAAGCAGTTAAATACATACGTGACCCAATCATGGCCCGATATAAAGTCGGATCCACATCGGTATCACTTTCAGTACCCGGCCCGAGATTGTGATTCACTTGAATCGGCGTGCTGAAGTGGGCAGTCAACTTAGTTCCTTCCATCCCAAACCTTTCTAATATGTCATAGACATACTTAGTCTGATGGATAAACATCCCTTCCTTCTTTTGGTCAACTTGTAACCCTAAAAAGAAATTTAACTCCCCCATGGCACTCATCTCGAACTTAGACTTCATCACCTTCTCGAAATCTTTGCACATCTGTTCGTCTGATGATCCAAAGATGATATCATCAACGTACACTTGTACCAAGATAAAGTGATTGCCCTTCCTCTTAACAAACAAGGTACTATCTATCCTACCCCTTTCAAAACCGTTCTCTAGATGGTTGGATAGAGTCTCATACCATGCCCTAGGTGCCTGATGTAATCCGTATAGAGCCTTATCTAAGCGATATACTCTATCAAAATATTTTGGATCTGTAAATCCGGGCGGTTGTTCTACATACACCAACTCCTTCACTTTCCCATACAGGAAAGCACTCTTAACGTCTAGCTGATATACCTTAAAGCCTTTGAAGGAGGAAAACACTAGAAACAACCTAATGGCTTCCAGCCTTGCTACTGGTGCAAAAACTTTGTTGTAATCGATTCCCTCCTCTTGGTTGAAACCCTTTACAACTAATCTAGCCTTGTTGCGCGTGACTATACCTCGATCGTCTCTTTTGCACTTAAAAACCCATTTGGTTCCTATTGCTATTTCCCCTCGAGGTAACGGAACTAACTCCCACACTTCTAGTTTCCTAAATTGTGAAAGTTCTTCCTGCATCGCTTCAACCCAAGAGTTATCCTTAAGTGCCATTTGCACATTTTTAGGCTCTACTTGCGATATGAAACACGAATAGAGACATGTGTGATATGCCTCGGAGTCGTTTATCATCGACAACAACACTGTGTTGTTATTTACACTACTCCTTGTCCTCACACCCTCGTTAGGATTTCCTATGATACTTTCTAATGGATGGTTCTTGTTAATCCTAGAGGTCTCTATATCATCAACTCTTAGATTATCTCCTAAGTTCGATCCTATTTCACCTAATGGGGGAACAGGCTCAGCTTCTACATTTTCCTCCTCATGGACGTTTTCCTCAGAGTTGGAACTCGATGATTGAGTCTGATTCTCAGTGTTAGGTGCCTCTTGATCAGCAACTTCTGGAGACCCATCTACAGTCGCAGAAGGCTCGGATGTAGATTCAAACGTGGTCCTCGGAAAGATTTGGCCATCGTTGTTCAGATGCAACGTCGCCATGTCCTTTTCAATTGTACCTGCAGTATCATGCAAAGGAATGTTAAATGACTCAAACAACTTATCATAGTCAAATATCCATTCCGGACCAGTTTGGGGTTCATGTGTATAACTTGTAACTTCAATGTTATACACAATCTCCACAGTACCATTTGTTTTGTTAAACACCCGTTTGTTTGGTGAGTTCGGCACATAACCTAGGAAGTATCCTTCGTCAGCCTTTTCACCAAACTTCGGTTGATGTTTTGTTCTTAAAATAGTGCATGGTACTCCAAACGGTTCGAATCCAGTTAAGTTAGGTGGCCGTTTATTCAAAATTTCATAGCATGTTTTGTTCAATGATTTGACTGTAAGGACTCGGTTTAAAATATGGCACGCGGTATTCACTGCCTCCCCCCAAAACATGGTAGGAAGCTTTGAATCCGAAAGCATAGTCCTTGCAGCTTCAATCAAAGTTCTATTTTTACGTTCGGCCACCCCATTCTGTTGAGGTTCATATGGTGCACTGAATTGATGCACTATGCCCTTTGATAGGCAATATACACCAATTACAGCATTTTTAAATTCAGTCCCATTATCACTACGAATATGTTTAACCCTTTTTCCGTATGAGTTCTCCACTTGGTCTAAGAACCCGATGAGCTTTGAAGTCGTCTCGTCCTTCGTACCTAATAAGAAAACCCAAGAAAAACGTGAGTAATCGTCAGTGATAACTAAACAAAACCAACTACCTCCTATACTCCTTTTGTTGATAGGGCCGAAAAGGTCCATATGCAACAAATCGAATGTTGAGGCGATTGAATTCTGTTTCTTGGACTTGTGTGACTTTTTATGCTGTTTGCCCTTCATGCACGGTAGACACTTGTCCTCGAACTGAAAGCTCTTCAATGGCACACCCTGCACCAGTCCATTCTTCGTTATGTAATTCATCTTCCTTAGGTGCAGGTGAGCCATGCGTCTGTGCCACAGTACTGATTCCGTCTCTGAAGCTTTGGATAATAGACAGATTGGCCCCATCGAAGACTCCGACTTGTTCATATCCAGCCTGTACTAGTCATTCTTCCTTGGCGCCCGCATCAAAACCCATTCTTCAGGAATCTTGAATCCCGGCTTTAGCACTAACGCCTCAGTGTCAGTAAATAACACCGAGTTCTTCTTATCACAGATTTGAGATACACTAATGAGATTGTGAACCAGTTTATCAACGTGATAAACTTGGTCTAACTTGATTGTCCCATTAGTGACCACTCCGGTACCCGTGATATTTCCACCTTTGTTACCCGCGAATGATACGAATCCCCTATTACCTCCCTTGAAGTCTGTGAGTAGACTTATTTCCCCCGTCATGTGCCTGGAGCAACCACTGTCGACGAACCACTTGTTGTTTGGACCTGTAGTTATCTCCTGCACATGAAAGAAAAGAGGTTAGTTATCACGGGGAACCCAAGCCATGACTGACTTGGTAATACCATTCTCGTCCACATACGTGAACTCTTTCAAGTACCCATCTCGCCTTTCAGGTGACTTGGGCCTTTGAACTGAATTCTGTTGTGGTGCCGAGTGATTTAAGTTCACTCTTTGCCTTGGTGTAGGCATTTGTTGTGGAGCTCTAGAATAATTCCTATTATATGCCATTTCTGACTGTGATCCCTGAGCTCTTACCGGTGCATACTGTCTAACTGGAGTATGTGACCTAACTGGAGTATGTGACCTGCTAGGTGTGGTGCTCCTATAGACTTGTTGTGGTGCTGACCTAGATTGATTATTGACACGATTCGGTGAATTTGTCCTAATCACTTCCTTTGGTCCAACCTTAACCGGTGTGTTTTTCACAACTTGTTTGGGTGCGGCCTGCACAGTTTTCTCGGTAGGTTGTGAACTACTGCTACTTGCCACACTGGTTGAGGGCTTAACAGGTGTTGGGTTCACTGTCTTAGGGGTAACATCGGCTTTCCTAAGTGGACAGTGAGAAGCAACATGCCCCTTCTCGTGACATCTGAAGCAAGACATCTTATCTATGGGCTTTTTGTGTGTTCCCTTAGATCTAGGTGTCTCACTAGTGTCTATTTCCTTTGGAACATCTACGGTGTTTGGCTCATCGACCTGGTCAGCCCAAGAAATTTTCTGTTTTCCTGCAGGTGTTTCACTGGAGGAAGACACAAATTTTACTTTCTTGACCTTGACGGTTGAGTCAGCCACCTTAGGTGTATTTTCCACTATAGGCTCTGGTGTTGGTTCAGGCAGGTCCTCTAAGTCAACTGATTTGTCAGTTTTCTCCTGAGGCTGAGGCACATAGTTAGCATTGAAAGGTGGAGGTATTTCGTGAAAACCTAGACCTACGGGCTTCTTAGACTGTCTTTGGGCATCTAAGACTTTCCCTAGATTTTGGCTCGAATTCCTAAACTTCTCAAACTTGCTATTTGCCTCTGCTACCTTAACCTTTGTCTCTGCTAGCTCTATATCCTTGTCCTTAAGACTTTTTGTCAAGGCCTTTACGTGCTCATACATTAGCTCTATCCTAACACACTGCTCACTGAGTTTGTCTTTCAGAACTACTACGTCTTGAGCATCAGCCTGAAGCTTTTCTTTTAGATCTTGCTTGATATCATTTAGGCTAGCATTTTCAATTTTTAAGTTTTCATTTTGAGCAGCTATGGTCTTATGTGAGTCTAAGACTAGATTTAACCTATCGTTAGAACTAACACATAAAGCACATAATTCACGAAATAGAGAATAAGACAGACAAACCTTTGAGTTATCAGATTCCACGTTGGCCATTTGAGCAGCAAACTCCAGCACTGTCTGATCATTCGCCTTCTCTACCCACATCGGACTGCTGTCCCTTGTGGTCTGCTCGTCCCCATCACATCCAGTTTCTGTGACTTCAGCCATGAAGGCTCTAGCATTTGACTCAGGATGTGAACTCCAATCATACGTGCCATCTAGCTGTCTATCTGAAGTAACATTGGATAGAAGACCCGCTAGATTGGCCTGTCCAGATGATGAACTCGGAAGATATCGTTGTTGGGACTGATTTTGGTACTGTCCCTGATGCTGACTCTGTCCTTGGTATGTCTCTACCTTCGGTCTCTGACACTCCCTGGCGAAGTGTCCCAATCCCTGACAGTTGTAGCATTTTACTTTGGACTTATCAAATCCTATCCCATTGTTATTCATTTGCAGATTCCTCCCAGTTTTCTTAATGAATCGCTTAACCCTCTGGGTCACCATGGCCAGTTGCCATTTAAGATCCATTTCCTCTAAGTCATCAGGGTCGACCTGATCGTAATCCTCGTCCCATAGAGCAGGATCGTTAATCTTCCCTTGAACACAATTTCCGTATGCGGCCACAAAAGAAGCAAGTAGATTCAAATGCTCTTCCACAGACTTTGCGCTCATGGGCATCTTCGAATAACTCTGAGATGGTGATGCCTGATGTACTTGGGGCTGCGGTTCTTCCGATCTTCCTAATCCTAAGAACGTGCGATTCAATGAGTCTTCGGACTCTGCTGGTGACGATGTCTCTCCAGTGAAAAACGCTGTAGCAGTCTTCGGTTCTGCTGCCGCTGAAGATTTTGTTGTTTTTCCAAAATACATTGCTGGATTCTGGACTTGTTCGTAATCAGTCTCAGTCTTCAGGAGCTCGAAGTGATATGCCCTCAACGTTCCCACTATATCATCCAGAGATTGAGTGTAGTACTTGTCTTCATTCAGCTTGATCATTGCCACGTACATAGCCCATTTGGCTGGTAGGGCATCAAGAAGCTTGTTGTTCTTGTCAGTATCGGTAAACTCAATCACGTGGCTTTCAAGTTCTGTCAATAGATGATAGAACCGGGTGATGATGTCATCCAGTTGTTCATCCTTTAATGCCTTGAAGATTGCGAACTGTTGTTTTAACAGCTGTGTACGCTTTCTCCTAACTCTAGGATTTCCCTCACACCGTTTTTCTAGCGACTCCCAAAGTTCTTTTGATGTCCTTTGAGTCCTAAATGTGTGTAGAATATCTTGCGGTAACGCCATTCGGATTAGAGAGAAAGCTTTGTTTTCGGCTTCAAATAGTTTCTTGTCATCCTCCTTCATCATTTGGTATGACAACACCTTTTGACGGCCTTCAACTTCTGACACCGGTGGAATATACCCTTCGTCGATGCACACCCACATGCGCATATCGTTGAAACGTACGAAGTCAGTAAAACGGTCTTTCCACCAATAATAATCCTCGACCTTCATCAACTTAGGCGGTGCGTTTGCCTTTCCTACCTCGTGGTCCATTTCTAAGAATTTCTGAAGATTTGACATCGTTTCGAAAGTAATTGAAGTTGAACTTAATTAATTTAATTCGAAACTGATTTAGACTAACTTTTTCGAATCTAGGTAGATTCGAAACTAATTAAGGGTAAATCTTTTGGGATTAAATTCGATTAAGTGTTAAAATTCAATTAGATTCGAAATTATGACAGATTCGAGAAAGTCCTTAGAGTCGATGGACCTTAGATTCGAAGACAGCAAACTCGAAGTAACAGCAGATTCGAAACCACTATTCGAAACTAAGCTAGACTCGAAATAAACTCGAAACTAAATAGACTCGAGATCCTATTCGAATGAAGCAACAGACTCGACACAGATTCGAAACCTACTGAAACAGACTCGAAATGGAGCAGATTTAGATTAGACTCGAGACTAAAGTGAAACCCTAATTGCCCGTATTAGATTCGAGCGCCGCAAACTCGAAAAACAGTGAATACTTTGATTTTTTAACGATTTTCAGATTAAACCAGTATTTTTCTAACGAAGAATAATGGTTTCGATCAAAAACGAGAAAAACTACAAAGTATTTGCTGAATATTAATTTGCTAAGCTCAAAAACTCGATTTTGAGAGAAAAACCGTCCAACTAGCGTCAAGAAACCTAGAATGTATTTGATGAACACGAAGAACACCAAGAACACTCCGTAGGCTCTGATACCACTTGTAAGGTCTACCACTACTAGATCTATCTAGACGCGGATCCGTGAATGAGTGCGGAATCCTCGTTAACGGTTAGACGGACAACTCTCAACTACGAAACACGGAGACTATTAGACGCTGAACGAATGACACACGAACGATCCTACGAACTAATTCTCTCCGAAACGGACCTAAAGCTGATGATAAACTCGAGATCGCCTTAAGCTTAATTCCTCACGAATTCTGCTAAAAGTCTGTTAATGACTCGAGTCTATCCCTAATTATAGACCCTGATTCGAGTCTGATGTGGGCCAAACTCGAATCTGGCCCAAGGCCCATTCGAGTCTGTCCACAATGACATTCTCGAATCTGGGCACCATTCGAATCTAAGGTCACATTCGAATCTATCACAGATTCGAATGTCTTCCCATATGTAATTCGAATCTAGCCAAAACACTTAAACACTTAAGTGATGAAACTTATGTTTTACTTATGCTTGAGTTAATCTTTGACCTTTATGTTTGAACTTCTTATAATATGTTACATCAAGTTCAAACACACAATCAATAACAGACAAACACATATAAACATATATATCAAAACACTTGTTAATTCTCAATACTCAGAATATTACTTAAACCAAAATGCTGATCGATTAGACTGCTATCGTCACACAGGGTGTACCAACACATACCATGCTCGAGGTGCTTGTTTCAAACCATAGAGGGCTTTGTCTAGCACATAAACATGGTCTGGTTTATGTGCATCAAAAAATCCTTTGGTTGTTCAACGTACACCTCTTCGTTGAGTTCACCGTTCAGGAAAGCTGTCGACGTCCATCTGGTACACTTTGAAATCTTTGTGAGCCGCGTACGCCAAAAAGATTCTGATTGGTTCTATCCATGCAAATGGAGCGAAGGTCTAGCCTTTGGCGACAAGTCTTGCTTTATTCCTTACCACGATGTCGTTTCATCTCGTTTATTCTTAAAAATCCACTTTGTTCCGATTATGGTTCGGTCTTTGGGTTTGGGAACTAACTGTCATACACTGAGCTGTTCAAACTGGTTGAGCTCTTCTTGCATTGCCACAATCTAGTCTGGGTCATTTAAGGATTCATCCACATGATCAGGCTCTATCATACTAAGGAATGACGCAAAGAGACATTCATTAGCAGATGCCCTTCGAGTTTAGACATCGGTAGAGAGATCACCAATGATTTGTTCGGTTGGTTGACTCCGTGTCCATTTCGTCTCGTGTGGAAGGGGTGCACGAGATGGAAGCTTAGTGGTGAGTGTGGGAATGGATGATGAGTCATGGTCGATGGTTTCGAATGAAGGTACCGCTGGTTCCGGTTTGGGTTCGGCTTGATCAGTTAAAGGGATAATGTTTGGCACAATGTGTGAGAGCATTTCCTGAGAAGATTCAACTGGAGATGTATCAGTGGATGAAGTGGATAGTGGATGATATAAAGTGGTAGGTGGATCAGCTGGAGTTTGTTGCGCAGTTAAATCATTGGATGTGTTAACTACAGAAGAAGAAACATTAGAGGTACTAGAACTAGAACCAAAAAAATTCTAAATAAAACGAATCAAATAAATTAACTAAATTAGAAGGAGAAAAAGAAGAAGATTGTGAAGAGTCTTCAGGCATTGGTGTAAAGCGTGGTCCTGATTGGTCAACTTTCGGGTGCCAGTTCAGCCATTTCATCGAATGTGACATGCACACTCTCATTGACTGTCCTGGTGCGAGTGTTGTATGCGCGATATGCCTTCGAGTTGGATGAGTATCCAATGAAGATCGCTTCATCCGCCTTCTCGTTGAATTCCCGAGGTTGTCCTTGTCATTAAGCACGTAGCACCTGCAACCAAATACACGTAAGTACTTGATAAAATGAACTTTATTTAGAAAGAGTTGGTATGGAGTTTTATTTAAGCGCTTATGGATTAAGGAATGATTCTGCGTGTAGCAAGCTGTTGACACGACTTCGGCCCACAAGAACGGAGGTAGCTTTGAGTATGTCAGCATTGTGCGAGCAGCTTCCACGAGGGTACGATTACGCCTCTCCACGATTCCATTTTTTGAGGTGTTCTAGCAGCTGAAAACTTTATGAATACCTTTGGATAGAAGGAAGCTCTCAACTACTGAATTCTTGAATTTCGTGCCGTTGTCGGATCGGATTGATTGAACACACAGCTGCTGCTGGGTTTCGACGCTCTTAATAAAATCTATGATCTCTTAAGCTGTCTCATCCTTGGATCGCAAGAATTTATCCTAGGTATATCGCGCATAGTCGTCAACGATAACCAACACGTATCGCTTCCCATTTATACTTAGTGTTCGCATGGGGCCACACAAATCCATATGAAGTAACTCCAACACTCTCTTTAAAGATGGTTTGGGTTTTGATTTGTGAGAAGATATTTTCATCTTTCCTTTCTCACATGCTCCACATAGATGCTTCTTTTCGTATCTTAGTTCTGGGAGTCGTTTAACCAGTTGTTTCGAGGCCAGCTTGTTGATATTTTCAAATTTTAAGTGAGATAGTCTACGGTGCCATAACCAAGAGTCTTTTGTCGATGCTTTTGATAGTAGGCAGATGCTATCCTTAACCATAAGCTTGGCTACGTCTATGGTGTAAAGGTTAGAGCTTCGGGAACCGGATAAAGTTTCTTTTCGATCCATACTCTTAACACTACAGTTCTTAGCCCTAAATGTTACCTTTAGCCCTTTATCGCAGAGTTGTCATATGCTAAACAGATTATGAGATAACCCCTCAACATAGTCAACATCCTTGATGACTTAATTATTCAAGACTAAATCCCCGTATCCTTTTATATGAGCATGATTATTATTCCCGAATTTGACTGTTACGTTGGACAACAACTTTCTCCTCCCATTCATATGCTTAGAGCAACCCGAATCCATATACCAGATGGATTTTGCCTGAAAAGGAAAAAATGCATACAATGAAAAACTATACACATTAAACAAATCCATCGGAAATTAACATGCAAACCATGTTCTGAACCGAGATGTTCAGAAAACATGATGATTTTAGACCGGGTCCTGAGCTGAGTGCACATAAGACAATCATGTCGGTTTTAGCACAACCGATAAGCAGAAGAACGGGTCCTAGTCTACGATAACTTGAAGCCAATTCAATGAAGTGCGGGTCTTGATCTGAAGTAACCAAGAACCATCTGCATTAAAATCACACAACTTTGGGTACCCATATTAGGATGGGTCCTTTTCGGTTAGGTGTTTCAGAAGAATATGGCACGTGTACAGTCTTAGGAACCCATTTAGCTGTTATTTGTGGACTAAATGCAGAGCCTTTTGGAATCCATTTATGTTTGGATTTAACGGGCTTTGGAACCTTAGGCGATGAAATTACCTTCGGTTTGGACTTTTTGAAACTTGTTTAACGCATTCGCTTTTGGTTTGGGCCTAGGCAAAGTACAAGTTTCAGATTTTGTGGCCGATGATGCAATATTTTTTATTTTCTTTTTCTGAATTCTTTTAAAAGGATAAGGCACGAAGGCATTCATTTCAGGTACTTGACGTCTAAAACGAGTTGGACATAATTTAAACAAGTCACCAAACGAATACTTTAAACAAGAACCAGAATTCAATACATCATTACAAATATTGTTTTCAGAGATTACATGCAACCTATCTCTAAAAACAAATTCATCTGGCATTACAGCCTTCTTCACAAAAAAAACTGGAAAAATCTAGCATGGTCGTTTTGGGCACTCTTCTCACATGATCTGTAGGAACAAAACGATGAGAGTCGATACATGTGGAAGACTTAGACTTTGAAAAATTTACTTTTCCTTGGTGAGTGGGTTTCTTGGAGGACTTAGATTGACTCTGAGCCTTCTTTGAAACCTCAGCTTTGGAAGATTTGGAACACTCACCTTTACAAATGACAGAATTAACTTCAACTTTGGCTTTACCTTTTTCAGATGATATGAGTGGGACTTTGGTAGGTTGAGAAAGTTTTGGTTCTTTTAGATGAGAAATTAAACTTTCTGAAACCATGTCAAATTTTTCTTTGTAGATGGTTAATTCTACATTTTGTTGAAAACTTTGATTTGCCAATTTTTCCTCACTCTTAAGAAGAGGTTGTTGATAATCAAGAGCTTTCTTTCGAGTTGTCTTTAATTCCTTTTCTAAAACTTTGATTTTATGTTGAAGAAATATTGTAGGAATGTAAAGATGAGGGATTGGTTTGACTGGTTTTGCTTTCATTTCAGCCTCTGAATAGTTAGACTACAAATCCTCCTCTAGAGTAGGTACTCTATAAGGATAACTCTCGTTTAGATCATCATATTTAAAAGGCATTTCTTTTTCTTTATTTTCATTTCGTTTCTCATCCTCTTGGGTTAAAACTTCTTCCGATGTTTGATAAACGAAAGACTACAACCAAGCACCCATATATCTCATATCATAAAAAATAGGTAAAACTTGCTAAACCTTTTCCAAATACTTAGGATTTTTAAAAGCAATTCCTTGTTTGGAATGATAAAACCTAGTCTCTTTGGGTGAGTTTAAATGAATAGTTTGTTCAGTTTGACCCCGTTTTATAAATTCGTTATCTAGGGTCTTTATTCGAGAGTACAAACCTATTCTTTCTTCTTCAATCATTTTATGTTTTTCCAAACTGTCTATGGTTTCCATGCTTAGAGACTCTAAACGTTTTGAAAGAACAGATATTTCTGATTTTAGATCGTTCTTTTCATCAGTGAGTTTATCCATACAAGATTCAAGGTACGTTTTCCTATCCTCAACATCTACCTTTTCAATTAACATCTTCTTTATCACCTCATGGTTGTTTAACCATTTCTTTTCATATATGTCAGATGTTTCTTTTAAGGATTGGGCTACATATTCAGCCTTGACACACTTTTCTTTTTCTGCATTAAACCTAGCTTCTAGCTCAATTACTTGTGTGTGCAAGTTAAATTCATTTTGTACAGATAAATTATTTATAGACTCATGAATGTAAAAGGAATGTACCTCGTGTGCCTCTGAATCTGACGTGGAGCATTCGGATTCCCCGGACTTGGCCATCAGACAGGCTGTTGGATCTTGCTTTGTCTCCCCTCGACACCCGTGTCTGATTCTGAGTCAGATGTAGTCGCATAATCAGCCAGTCCAATGTGGTCAACCATGTAGCAATTTTTGCCCCTATCCTCTTCCACGTCAGAATCAGCGTCATCCCAATAATCTTCTTGAGCAACAAGGGCCATTGCATCAGACCGTTTCTTTGCTGCCTCCAGCTTTCTCTCATAGTAGCCAACATCACGTTCAAACTGATTTATACACTCCCGAGCAAAGTGGCCCGGTTTCCCACACTTATAGCATAGACGCTCATCATTTGATTTCAACTCATCAGCTCGTGGCCTACCTCTCTTCGTTCAGCCGACCTTTTGTCTGCTGGGCGAGGTTCACGACTATCATCCCTACGATTATTACGACGATCATAATCCCTTCGATCGTCTCGTCTCTCATCCCGTCTATCATCCCGACGATTGTAATCTCTCCTATCGTCTCTCCAATAATCACGTCTATCGTCACGCCTTTCATAACGGCGATCATCTCGATAGTCTCACCGATCATCATATCTCCGGTCATCTCTGTCATCTCTCCTCCAATCATCCGTCCGATCATCACGTCTGTCATCCCTTCTGTCGTCAGGGTATCTCCGCGGGCCAATTTCATATTGAAGTTGATTGTTTATCTTGTTAGAAAAACGTCATTGTTGAAGACGATTTGACCACAAGGCAATCTATTCTTGAATGATTGCCTCTTCTTCATCATATGGCTCATGCGGTGGTGATGCATATCTGCATTGAGACGATGATGAACCTGGAGTGTAGTAAGGTGCAGCAGAGGAGTTGGGTTGGAGTGCAGGAGAGAGGGTCTTACTGGATATTAGGGCCAAAGAGTCAGCTAGTTTGATGCCTGAGTTGGCTGATAGTAGCAAGGATGCCAAGGTGTTTGCCATTTGCTTCTGTTGATCCACATCCCCTTGATATTTCTTGAGTTCCTTGAATACCACATTGATTGAGACATTGGAATGTCCAGAACTCGTCTTGTGGCTCGACATGCAACTTGCCATTCTGGGGCCAGGGAAGCAAAGAATTGGATGTTGATTTCATCCTTATCCTTTTTGATATGCAATTTGTTCAACTCATTCAGAACTGCACAGAACCTCGTGAAGGTACCCTGAAGAGACTCCCCATCTTTGGCTCTGAACTCAGTAAACTTGGCTTTTGCTTCTTCAATCTTAGTCTTGTCATCTAGATCTGCCCCAAGCATTTGTACCTCCAATTCATCCCACATCTCTTTAGCAGACATCTTACTGTCTACTCTAACCAGGATTTCAGTATGGAGGGCTTGGTAAATGAAATACTCTGCCCTTTTTTCAGCCTATTGTCTATCCATCTCTGCTTCAGTGTTTGGTTCACGAACTGTCCTGGTTGATAGGACTGGAGGATCGGCATCTGGCCTTGCAGGTATTTCCCGGTAGTAGACAACCGGTCCTTCTGTTAAAGATTGAAGGAGCAGATTTCCCATGGATTGCATGCCAAGATATTTGAGAAACCGTTGCTTCCATTGTTCATATTCATTGGGATAGAGAAAAGGTGGTCTGTTCTCAGATCCAAGAACAAGTGGTTCTCGGGACATGATGAATATTGTTGATTTTAAAAAATGAAGATCTTTTGAAGTGGAGACTGAAATTCGGTTTAACAGAACTCGGATGAACTGTTGTTCGGATGAACTGTTGTTCGGATGAACAGTAGTTCGGATGAACAATAATTCGGATGATCTGAATTCGGAAGGAATTTGAAGATTTCGGATGAGCTGGAATTTCGATGAACAATAGAACTCGGATGTTTAGAAATTCGGATGAACAGTGAAACTCTGATGGACTTATCATTTGGATGAATTTAAGTTTGATGGACCAAAATCTGATGGAACGAACTCGAATGGATCGAAATTCGGGTGAACAATAGAATCTCGGATGGGAACTTAGAATAAATTCAACTCTGATTAGCCAAATTCGGTTGACGATCCGAAGTTCTGATGGTCTGAGTTGGTTTTCAAAATTGTTTAAAAATTAAGACCAAGTAGAATTAAGCACCCAAAAAATGATTTAACTAAATTTCGGATTATCCGAATTTCGGGTGAATCCGAAATTTGGTCCGAGATTTGTTAAAAGTTGGTCCAAATTGGTCCGAAATTTGATCCGAATTGAATCGAATTTTGATTCTGAGATGATGTCCAAGATGGTCCGAATTTTAGCAGTTACAAAAATTCCAGATTTGCAGAATATGTATTAAAATGCAGTTTAAAGCCTAAAAATAATTCTAAATGTTTGATTAATTATTAAAACACTTTCTGTGAATAACTATTAACCAAAACACCTAAGAATCTAGGAATTTTGAACCAAAACCGGAACTAAAACCCCAATATTCCGAATATGATTTTCAGCACATAAACGGTTAAAACATGTAAGGATTGAACTTAAAATGCTCGAAATCAATACAGAAATAATAATAGATGATTATAAGATGAACTAACACGAAAAACAAAATATTTAAATGGGATTTAAGATCAAACCGAGAGTTTTTGAAGATGAACACGAAGAACACGCAGATTTTGAATCCCAAATCAGTTGAAATCCACCAATTGGCTTTGATACCAATTGTTGTAATGGAATCCCAGTAATAATCAGCACTTGTATAAATGATTTTAGCAATATTCCAGACAAAAAGAATGACTTCACTCAATAATTAATATGAATATTGAAGAAGAATGTCAGTGAGAATAAAGAAAGGCGGATGCAATATTTTCAGATCGTGTATGTGTGGGAAACCCTAGGTGGGATTTCCCTTACATCATTTAATTCAACTTCTAAAGTATTACAAACTCACCCCCTTGACTTCTATAACTAAGAGAATTACAAATAAAAGGAAAGACAAAAACTAAATTATGTGGAAATAAACTAATTAATTATTACAAAATAAATTCCACAAGATCGAAATTTATATCTAACAATACTGACAAGGTAGAGCAAAGGTAAAAAGTAAGTGAGAGGGGTATATTGAAAGGACATGGTGGTGCTTCAGATTATGCTTTCGCTATAAAGCTGACTGAGTTTATTTCTGAAAAAGTGAGCCGGAGGGAGCTTAGTTGAAAATTGATGAGAACTGAGAGTTGAGAAAGGATTTAAAGAAAAGATAATCCTACCTACACCGTGTCGGCTTGGTAATCCACATAATCTATCAAGCCCTAGGCGACTTGATATTGAAATAGACGTCATGGACCCAGTGACGCATGCACTTAACACCATCAACCACTCAGTTATCTCTCAAAGATTTCTGTTTCAGTAATCACGGAGATATAGCACTATTCTATCGATATATCATTTGGATATTATTGATATAGAAACAAGGAAGACATTTGCTCCGGTCTCCAACTTCATTTGATGCACATTGTGTCTAGAGCTGATTATATACACTTTTAAGACACTTCGAGTGTAACAGTCTGTATGACTATAAACTGCTAGTCCAAAGTGACTAAGTCGAAACAAATAAGAGTGATTCTTTCATGATAAAGGATGTCACGATAACTATTTGGAAATCCTACCAGTGTTAACATCACGACAGCGCTGAAAATAGGTCACATAGATTATGCCTATTGTGCAAACAGGAATCCCATGTGGACCTGGACTCGTTAATTTACAAATGAATGTGTTTCATTTTTCTCAAGTCAAGTTGTAAATCTTTGACTTTGTTTCTTTCTGTATGGAGAGAGTATCAATTTGAGGGGGAGTGATAAAATTGTTCAGAATAGGGGGAGAGGTTATAGTTAAAAACGAGGATATCATTTTGAGGGGGAGAGAGAATCTTTGTAATGTTTCAAAGTTGTAATTGTTATTGTATCTCGGCTACTGTAAATTCAATGTATCTACGTCTTTGAAGAATTTGCATGATGTTCATAATTTTTATGATCATCATGAGGGGGAGTAAAGACATATTTTAGAAACAACTGCTGAGTAGTTTGAAGACATTGACAACATCTGTAGACAAAATAATTGTGACAACTACAGAAGATTTAAAGATGTAAGATGATATGTTGTCTATGATTAATCAAGGGAGAAAATCAAAAGCTATTCATGATTCAAGGGGGAGAATTTGCTCGTAAGAAAAGAGAAGATCAGAGAAGAAGAGATTTGAAGATCAGAGAGAAACAAAGAAGTTCAGAGATCAAAGAG
This sequence comes from Centrapalus pauciflorus, assembly GCA_020465985.1. Taxonomy (NCBI): domain Eukaryota; kingdom Viridiplantae; phylum Streptophyta; class Magnoliopsida; order Asterales; family Asteraceae; genus Centrapalus; species Centrapalus pauciflorus. The sequence goes on from JAANYP010002759.1 coordinate 376,098, forward strand.
AAGAAAAGAGAAAGGATTGAAGTTCTTGAGTTAAACTTTAATTGGAAAATTGCTTTCATCTCTAAGGGGGAGATTGTTAGGTACAAATTGTTATTCCTATGAATTCAATCAACAATCAAGTATATACAATTAAGAACAAGATCAAAAACACTAACTAAAGGATTTGATTATGTTCAAATGATTACAGATATGAAATTGTGAGGAATCGTACAATGTAGCCCTAAATTCTTCTCCAAGATTTCCGTGCAAAAATACAATTGAAATTATCAGATCTAATTTCTACAAAAGTCAAAATACTATTTATATATCAATTACAACTATTGCCTATTTACACTTTATACCCTAGACTTTATTATTTCATCAACCAAAATAAGTTCCAACATTCTCCCCATTTGATGAAATAAACCAAGTCTTCATTTTGTCAGCCCTAACTTCATCTCAAAATTCCTCATGCTTTTTATAGTTGGAGAGTCTCCATTTGATCTTTGAAATGAACTCTACCATGAGCCTCTTATCATAAGCACTGAGAGCTCCTCTCTTTGTTTTCCTCTTCTGATCAGCAACCAACTTGCCTTTCAACCCACTCATAACCTTCTGAAGGGTTCCATCGCGAAACTTGTTTAGTTCAATACTTTTCATTGCTCTCAGCTTTCGATCTTTATCTCTGTACAAAACAGCTGGACGCTTCACCATTATCACTTGATACTCTTTTAACTCCCCAGCAAACTTGATTTCTCTATTCGGTGGAGTGACATTGATCTTTCGCATACCTCTTTCAACACCTATCTGAAGGTCTTGCACTGACATAAGCATGAGTAATGTGCATAAAATGAAACAAAGTGTTCAGAGCAAACCTACAGTGTTCATTACGTTTGTTTCGACAAAGTTCATCAAACAAGTCTTCAATATCAACCAAGTGCATCCAAAACATGTCGGCTTCAGTAAACATGTAAGTATTACCATCTGATCTTGTAACCGTGAAAGTAGGATAAAATATCTTTACAAACCGATCCTTTCCTATCTTTCTTAGATCAACATTCGGAAATTCACTTCTGACTTTTTCAGCACTTTGAGCTTTATTCTGAAGGAAACTTGCATAGTTAGCTAACTTTGGTCTATTTGGCTCTAAAACCCTGAGTAACTTCAGGAAAGTGCATGGAACTTGTTTTTTACAAAAGATCTTCTTTTCAAGATAATCTTCAAGATATGGCAATTTGTTCCTTTTCCTTGTATACTCAGCTGATTTCTTCGATGATAGCTCTAACCCCTTTTCTTTTTCTTTCTCACTTCTTCCTCATTCAGAATAAACAACATATCATTAATCTCTTTTAGTACAATCCTTTGAGCTTCAAACCTTAAATGATGTTGTCTTTGCGATTCATACGCTAAGACATATTCGTTAAAGAACCTATCCATTATCTCAACTTCATTGAACTCTTTAACAACCGGTGGTATAAAATTCTCCACATTAAATGGTTCCATCTCTTCTTCTTTGACTTGAACCTATCCATTATCTCAACTTCAGCCTCTTTCTCCGGATACGTGATCATTAATAAACCAGTTGTTGGCTCATCAAGCTTCCTCCTTTTGTCCTCCTCATGAGGAGCATCATCGGAGTCTTCATCATGCTCATCATGCTTACGCTTAGGAGATGAAGCTTGAGCCTTACAAGTTTGTTCCTAACCGCAGAAACACGTTCCGACAAACTACCCAAGGCTGTTATTACTGTACTTTCCAACCCCATCATGCGTTCTCGCATCTCATCAAATTGTTCAAAAATAAAGTCTCGTAGCTCTTCAATGGCTGCATTTGGATCTTTTTGCTGCACTGTTTCATCAGCTACAGACTTGCCCTTTAAAAATTTGTGAATATTCGTCATCTGAGCATGACTTCTGATAGTTGAGCCGTCAAGTGACTGTTCACTCCTGCAACTGCGACATTCAACGCTTGGTTTAAAGACGATTCGGTAACAAAAGGGGAAAGAGTCACCACTGGGTCACGTAGACTTCGAGTTGTCACGACAGTTGAACTTGTGTAAAGAACATCTGCGTGGCCAGAACTCAGAGTTGGCAGTGATGTATCTCTATCTGGACTTCCAACCTCTTTAAGTGACGGAGCAACAAATGCTTCCGTTACTGAGGTTGTTCCGGCAGTGACACGTACTTCAGCTGCACTTACTTCAACACATGAAGTAGACTCAAGTGTCCTAATGTGTATATGTTCTAGACTTTGTCCATCAAAAGAAGTTGTACACCCGGGTAGATGTGTACTTGGCCTCTTTGACAGAGATATGAGGCCGAGAAGGGTTGTCTACCTGCAGAGGAGAATTTTTCAATATCCATTAAATCCAAAAGATTTTTGGATAGCATATGAGCTTCATCATGGTGAACAATTGATACTGTCTCCTGTTGGGAGGAGAATGAGTGGCCGGTGGGGTGTGCAGGCGTTAGTGGGTTGCTGACTGGTTCAATGCTAACTCCTTGTTGGGAGCTAACAGCATATATGGTTTGATCCAGGCTTTCTGGGCTGGGTACATCCCTCACACTCTACCATGCTATTTCCATAATATCTATCAATCCAGCACCTCCCTCATCTGGATCAATTCCTCCCTCATCATCATCATTATCATCATCCTCTCCTTCTGCAGCTCCTTCATGAATATTTGAAAATGTTCATTCAGAATCAGAGCTGCCAGCTTCTCCCTCACCACCCCTCACTTGAACTTCTACTCCCTCACTCACTGGTTGGCTTCCCTGAACTTCAGCCCCATGCTGAAGTTCCTCCTCTCCTACAACTCCCTGGTTAAGAGAACCCGGTTCTTGGGTCTCTATAGGAGCGTGATCTATACGATATATCCTCACATTCTCGCTTTCTGGACCAGCATACGTTAACAATGCTTCAAGAATTGGCTTTATGTTGGCGTTTGGTGAACCTGGTACCTCATGTAAGCTCATCATGACATAATCTGGGCATCGTTGAGAATTGGATCATTTCGGAATATTTTCATTGCCCATTAAGATGCCTCTGATCAGAATTTGAATGAATCGTTGAAGAGGGACAAATTTTCTTGATCTATTCGTCGTCTTTGCTAGCATAACTTCCTTTAGATCCTCCCAGATACATTGCGCGTAGTCGTAATGCTTGTTTAACGCAATGCCATGAAATATTCTTAGACAGTGTATGCCACATCTGTCAATTCCCGTGTGCTTCGACGTCATGCACCGGTTGATGATGCCAAAAAGAGTGTACCATTCGCCATTGAGCCCATTTCTATGGAACTTCAAACTCTTTAGTAGTGGCTTTGAATATCCCACACATATTAGATCATGTACTAATTCCTCATCTGACACGAAATCTTCAAAATCAGCTAACTTCGAGAAATTCACTGTATCGATTCGATGAGGCAGAAACAAATTATGCCTCAATCTGGCTAAGGTAATTTTGGGTTTGAATTGATTGATGGTAACCATAAAATGATGGCTACCATCAGCTGGGACAAATTTAACTGTGTGCCAGAACTGTTGAAGATAGACCTGAGGAATAGAAAGCTTGTATTGTAAAAGATATCCTAAAGGATGACCTTTTAGAATGTCTACAATAATCAGGTGGCTTACTTTTATGACTTTGGTGTCAATGCGATGGTTGTTATCATGAAATGGTAAGTAGTATTTTGGTTTGACAAGTTGGTTATCTAATATGAGGGTAGAAGGTGAAGGTTGGGTGACTGATGCGGATTTAACTGGCTTAGAGACAAGGGTGTGATTTGATGATGAATGTGAATGAGAGGAGTTTGAGGGTTGGGTTTGAGCTGGTGATGCCATTTGAAACTTGTGAAAAGTAATAAACATGTTAGACTCAACAGATAATCAAATGACATCCTTCACATAGAAAAATAAAACATTTTGCTAGAAATTAGAAAAATATATGTTTTTCTGTTTAAAGCATCAAGATTCCAGACAATAATATTAAAATATTATTGTTAGGATTCTAAAGTCAATCTTTCGGAGACCAATGTTAGAAAAACACAAATTTTAAAAAATTTCTTGAAAAATGTGAAATTTTTCTTAAAAATATAAATTCCCAACACTTAGAAACTTTTGAACAAAGTTGAGTACGAAACTCGGGTGAAATGAAGAATTTCTCGGATAAAGTATGACTCAACTTGATAGAAACAGGTATGGAACTCAAATGATGAAGACTTTCTCGAATGCATCTAAGAACCAACTCGAATGACACTTAAGACAAACTCAATCAAAACTGATGTTTTCTCGAAGTACATACAAGTCAACTCGAATGAGCTTGATTCTTTTCTCGAATGCAGGAGTTATTAAGACTTGTATTGAAAAAATTCTAAGTCCTTTAATCTACTCAACTCGATCATCAAATAAGAATATGTCGATTTAACTATAAGACCAACTCGATTTACACATGAGTGGACTCGAATGAAAGAAAATAATCAAAGTCCTTGACTTGACTCAACTCGAATGAAGCTTGAATGACTCTAATGATGCATGAGTCCAACTCGAAGTAAACTTGAAAAGGACTCGAATGACTCTTGTTATCGAGTGATTTTGAAAAAATTTTCAAGTCCTGAAAATAAACCAACTCGAATAACATTACACCTTTTCTCGAAACACAAAGTAACCAACTCGAATGAAACAAACTTGTTCTCGAGTGGTGTTTCACTCAACTCGCATGAGACTGAACTCATTCTCGATTACTGCTTGAATCGAGAAAATGTTTTTGAAAATATTTTCAAGTCCACACACTGAAATTTTTCAAAAAATTCAAACTAGGGACTTTTGCTCTTATTAAAACCTTAAGTCCTACTCGAAAATTGATTTCAAATAAAAATTTGTAACAACCTAACTTTTAATCTAGTCGTAAATTCAGTAATATTTTGAGCCGATAATGTAATAATGTTACATTATTTGATTTATAATTTAATTAAGTAATGAAATATTTAATTAAATTATATAAAAATTTATATTTATGAATTAATAAATTATTAAAGAGAATTAAATAAAAGAGATATAATATACAAAAATGAAAGTGGGTTAGCTAGCAAATATAACTAGATGAAGTATATAAACGTGAATTTTATTTCAAAAACTCAGATTCTCTCTCTCTCTCTACTCTCTCTCTCTAACTTTCTCTCTCTACTCTCTCTCTACCTTCTCTCTAAATTATCTCCTAAACCGACCGTCCGATTATCAAGATATTTATATCGTTAGAAAGATCTCGGAGAATACTATACAAATCTACTATCTCCTGTGTGATTTCATACGAATTTGAGGTAAGAATTGATATTTTTACGTTTTTATATATATTTCGGTATTTTCGAATTTATTAGTTTTATGAAATTTAAAGCTATTTTTATGGAGTTTAACTAGAATAAGTATAATATAATCGAACATAGGCTTAATATTGATCATATTTGTGATTTATGCCTTAGATATTCATGTTTTAGAGTTGTAAATATGAACAGATTCGAGAATGTTAAGAACAGATTCGAAAATACATTTTAAAACTCGAAAATACCTAGAACAGACTCGAAATGGAATTAAATTCGAAATATATTCGAATCTAACCATTAAATTCGAAAAACATATTTCGAATCTAATAGATTCGAATGGTGGGTGTGTGTTCGAATCTAACCCCAAAATCAAAGGTGGATTCGAATTTAATCCTAAATTCGAAATGTAGATTCGAATTTAAAGCCCTTTCGACTTTAACACTATTTAATGCCTGCATTCGAATTTATTATTCTAGAAATTGATTGGAATTCGAGTTTGACCATTAAAATTTAATGTAAGTTTGACTTTTGGTTCTCAGATTCAAGATTTGGCCATGTACTTCGATTTTATATATATTTAACTTTAATACCTTCAAACTTAATTTCCCTATTCGAATTTAATTATATAAATTCGAAACCACTCCTTAAATTCGAATATATTAAATAAAATACTTGGACAACGCATAAATAAATGAGATAGTTAGCAAAATAAATATATATATTGACCCTTGAGAATTAATGGAACAATAAATTTAAATGAAAGAATGATTTATGAAAGAGCAGTTATCAGAATCAGATAAAATAAAGATTTTAACGACTAAAGAGATGATGATAATGATATGATATTGACATGATATGATATGATAATTCTGGACAGGTTCAGTGAAATTCTGAACAAAGATTTAAAGATTTATAAAGCGGGTCAAAGATTTGATTTGACAGAGAATAGATTGAGATAAAATCCTGAGATAACTCAGGTGGCAGATTCTTATATCTGTTTGACCAAGACCCAGATCAGTGAGTTATAGATATTCAAATTGAACATGCATAGATCCGGTTGAGATATATTGTTGCTGATAGATTATTGACATTCACTTTATCAGCTGGAATGAGACCTGTGCACACCATGGATGGGTGTTGCCCAGTGGATCATGATAGCTATTTGATTATCTTTTCATATTGCATTTATTATTGCTTCAGACTTTGCATTATGATTCATTGTTATCATGATTTCTAAGACCTATGCTTATATCATTGATCAGACATTTGATAGAATTGATTCAGCTTGACTAGCCATTATGGTCTATTGTTCTAGACCCGGCTATTTCACCAGTTCTTATGAACTTGGTAATGACCTCCGATGTTCCGCCATATTGACTTACTGGTAGCTAGCCCAGTATGTGGCTGATCCCCACGATTTAAGCGTGAGTGTGGCTTGAACATCATCCGATTCTATGATTCTATATCTCAATCATGAGGGCTGTAGTGGCAGCCAAGACATATCACGCTAAGACCAATGACTCCGCTTGACACGCATGTTGATATTGAAAATCTATTTACTCACTAAGCGTTGCTTATGGTTGCTACTTCACATTTTTTTTTACAGGAAAAGGCAAAGGAAAGTCACCTGCCGGACCTAGTTCTTAGGTCTTACACGCTCAAGACAGAAGTTTCATAGACCTCTACTCAGCGACCCCATTTTGGTACTAATTGGATGACGATATTATGGTGATCTGGGTAGATTTATTTTGATAATATGATGATATTAATTAGATTAGACTTGTGCCCCTTTATAAGTTTAATTTAAAAACTTAATCTGTAATAAACTTAAATCTTAATAGCTTGTACTGTAATTTAATTTTTCGCATTATAATTACTCTATCTTAGTTAGATTGATATCGTATTGCATGATGTGGGACCTAGACTGGTGAGAACTGCCCCGTAAGGGGTGGTCTTCACAGGATGGTATCAGAGCAATAGTTTGAGTGAATCAAGTATTACGTAAGTATACTTGGTCTCAAACTGAAGCAATACATATGTATCAATCATTTAGGTGGTTTGAACTGAGATAGGATGTACAGACTATTAGGATGGGAAAAAGGGTACATAGATCTAAGTCTATAAACTGATAGTTAATTGATTTTAATTTTCAGTAGAAGATGTCAGGATCAGGATCAGGTGACATACCAAGCAACATGACCCCACAACAAATGTTTGAGATGATGCAACAATTACTAACACAACACTCAGAACAACAGAATAAGATTATGCAAGAACAGTTTCAGGCCAGAGATGAGGCCGAAGCTAAAAGACGTAATGATAAGAAAAATAAGCGAAAAGATAAGCAAGTCCAGAATGAAGAATCTGATTCTGATAATTCAAATCCAGAAACCCAAATAGCTCAGCCAAAAGGCTGCAAATTTAAAGATTTTAAAGCCAGCGGTGCCCTGAACTTCGAGGGTACTGTAGATCCGATTCAGGCGATGGATTGGATCAGTCATACGGAAGAAATTTTTAGAATCTCTGACTGGTTAGATTCGAAGAAAGTAAGTTATGCATCTGCACTATTTGTGGGAGCTGCTCGTGCCTGGTGGAAAACCTAGCGAAGTATCTATGGTGAGGAGGTGATTCAGACTTTAGAATGGGAGCAGTTTCTTGAAATGTTCAATGCAAAGTACTGCCCGATTGACCAACGAGATAAGATGGAGGTACAGTTGATGCAGCTGACTCAGGGAATGAAGACAGTTGATGAATACGAACACGAGTTTTCACGTCTATGCGGTTACTCCTCATATCAAGTAGCTACCGAGGAGAGAAAGATGAATAGATTTCGTGTAGGACTCAATCCAAGATACAGACATCCGATGAGCGCGATCAAATACAAGAGTTACTTGGAAATGGTAGAAGCGGCTAGACAAATTGAGCGAGGTTACTTAGAGTACGGTGATCAGCTTTATGCTCCGTCTACTAACCCGATGAATCCGTCTCCCCCAAAGAAACAGCGATTTGGCAGATTCTTTAGGCCAAATAAGTCTCAGTCACAATCTCAGCAATCCCATCAGCAAAGTTCACAGCCGAAAGCTCAAGCTTATTCCCTAACGAATGAACCACGATTCTGTAAGCGATGCCGAAGATCACACATGGGATTATGTAGTCCAGAAGATGTTACTTGCTTCGCGTGCAACATGATCGGTCATAGTAGTGAAGAATGTCCACAACAAGGACGTGGATGTGCAAAATGTGGAAAAAGGGGACACTTTATGTATCAGTGTCGTAGCGGGTCGCGTTATCAGTCTCAGTCATCAGCTGGAGGGTCGACAGTTAAAAGTTCTGCTGCAACACCAACTGCAAGGACACGTGCGTTCCAAATAACGGCTGAAGAGGCGAGAGAAACACCTGACGTAGTCACCGGTACGTTTCTGTTAAATACGATACCTGCTCGTGTGCTATTTGATTCTGGCGCTAGTCGTTCTTTCATATCGACATCTTTTGCTCAAAGATTATATAAGTCCCCGTCAAAGCTTCCTGTTGTACTTGACATTGAGACAGCCAGTAACAGTTATGTTATGGCTGATTCTGTTTACCGTAATTGTACTCTGCTTGTTGATAATATCGTGTTCAACCTGGACCTTATCCCGATTCCCTTGAAAGAATTTGACGTCATCATCGGCATGGATTGGCTAATGAACAACGAGGCTACAATTATCTGCAACCGGCGAGTCATCAGAATCAAGTCTTCAGACGGCCGAGTATTGGAGATCAAGGGCGAGAAGAGGAAAGGTGCACATTGTTTCATGTCTATAGAAAAGGCTCACAAATACTTGTCTAAAGGTCACGACTCTTACCTTTGTTATGCTCTATCTGAGTCCAGCTCTGAAAAGAAATCTTTGTCCGATATTCCTATCGTCTGTGAGTTCCCAGACGTATTTCCTGATGACATTTCCGGAGTGCCACCGGAACGACAAGTCGAGTTCAGTATTGACTTGGTTCCTGGTGCGGCTCCTATCGCAAAAGCTCCATACAGACTTGCACCTGCAGAAATGCAGGAAATGTCAAAGCAACTGCAAGAACTGTTAGAGAAGGGGTTTATCCGACCAAGTTCTTCTCCGTGGGGTGCACCTGTTCTATTTGTTAAAAAGAAAGACGGAACTTTCCGTATGTGCATCGACTACCGCGAGTTGAACAATGTTACCATAAAGAATAAATATCCTCTGCCCAGGATTGATGATCTGTTTGATCAACTACAAGGAGCTAGTTATTTCTCAAAGGTAGATCTCCGTTCTGGGTATCATCAGTTGAAAGTTAGAAATGAGGATATACCGAAGACAGCTTTCCGTACAAGATACGGTCATTACGAATTTCTCGTAATGCCGTTTGGATTAACGAATGCACCAGCGGCGTTCATGGATCTCATGAATCGCGTGTGCAGACCAATGTTGGATAAATCAGTTATCGTGTTCATAGACGATATTCTGATTTACTCTAAAACGGAGGCTGATCATTCTATTCATCTGCGGCAATTGCTAGAGTTATTAAGAAAAGAAAAACTCTATGCAAAGTTTTCTAAGTGCGAATTCTGGCTCAGACAGGTATAATCTCTATTATATTGTCTTGAGCTGTTTCCTTAACTATTCTATGATTCACCTCAGAATTTGAATTTCTATCTTGATTCTTATAGATCCAGTTCCTTGGCCATGTTGTTTCTGGCGAAGGGATTTCCGTTGATCCTTCGAAAGTCGAGGCCGTTCAGAAATGGCAAACACCTCGCAATGCCTCTGAAATCCGAAGTTTCCTTGGATTGGCCGGTTATTATCGGCGATTCATAAAGGACTTCTCAAAGATTGCTGTGCCGCTTACAATGTTAACACGAAAGAATACTCCTTTTGTTTGGACCGATAAACAGCAAGAGGCATTCGATATTCTGAAGCAAAAGTTGATTCAAGCACCGATCCTAGCCTTGCCAGAAGGTAATGATGATTTCGTCGTCTATAGCGATGCCTCTGGTACTGGCTTAGGATGTGTTCTGATGCAAAGGGGAAAAGTAATTGCCTATGCTTCAAGGCAATTAAAAGACTACGAGAAAAGTGCACCAACTCATGATCTTGAGTTGGCTGCCGTTACCTTTGCTTTGAAAATCTGGCGTCACTATCTATATGGGACTCGGTGTCAGCTCTACACCGATCACAAGAGTCTCAAACATCTTTTCACTCAAAAAGATCTGAATATGAAGCAGCGTCGTTCCTTGGAGCTTATCAAGGATTATGATTGCGAGATATTATATCATCCCGGCAAAGCAAATGTTGTCGCGGATGCATTGAGTAGAAAAGTGTATCCAGAAAAGTGCTGCTATGCCTTAACCCCTGTAATATTCTCTTCTGATCTTATTGAAGACATCAGAATTGCTCAAACTGAAGCGCTGAAAGAAGAGAACATAGATTCTGAAAATCTAAAAGGGCAACTACAATTTCTGACTCTGAACCATTTGGGACTTCACTATCTCAAGGGAAACCGAATCTGGGTTCCTAAGTATGGTTCAATCCGTAGCACCCTTCTATCCGAAGCTCATCAGTCCAAGTTATCTGTTCATCCTGGCAGCTCAAAGATGTATTTTGATCTGAAAGCTGACTACTGGTGGCCAGGAATGAAGAAAGATATCAGTAAGTGTGTTGAAAGCTGCAGAGTTTGTCAGATGGTTAAGGCAGAACATCAGAAACCCTTTGGGGATATGCAACCACTACCCGTTCCTGAATGGAAGTGGGAGCATATAACTATGGATTTCGTCACGAAGTTGCCTAAGACCAAAAGACAGCACGACTCCATTTGGGTAGTCGTGGATCGATTAACGAAGTCAGCTCACTTCATACCGATGAAAGAAACTTATTCTCTCGATAGATTGGCGCAGTTGTACATCACAGAAATTATTTCTCGTCACGGTGTGCCAAAATCTATTGTTTCTGATCGTGATAGTCGTTTCACATCCAGATTCTGGCAAGCACTACAAGATGGGATGGATACTCGGATTTCAATGAGTACTGCTTATCATCCTAATGCCGATGGCCAGAGTGAGCGTACTATCTTAACTTTAGAAGATATGCTTCGTGCCTGCGTTCTTGATCTAGGTGGTAACTGGGATGACCATTTGCCGTTGGTTGAATTCTCATACAATAACAGTTATCATTCAACGATCAAGATGGCCCCTTTTGAAGCTCTATACGGAAGAAAGTGCAGAACTCCTACCTGTTGGCGTGAAACAGGTGAATCGCCAATAGCAGGACCTGCCCTTCTACAGTTGACTTATGAAAAGATTCAACTTGTCAGAAGGAATATTCTTGAAGCTCAAAGCAGGCAGAAGTCATATTATGACAATCGGCATAGATCAATCAGTTTTGCAGTTAACGATTGGGTGATGCTGAAAGTATCCCCAATGAAGAATGTGGTGCGGTTCATTAAAAGAAACAAGCTAGCTCCGAGATTTATTGGTCCGTTCAAGATTGTGGAAAAGATTGGAAATCAATCTTATCGTCTTGAACTACCGGCTGACTTAGCTGGAATACATCCTGTATTTCATGTCAGTCATCTGAGAAAGAGTTTAGCTGACGAAAGGGAAGTTCAGATACCACATGTTAACCTGCAGATTGATGAGAAGCTTCGCGTGGTTGAAGAGCCAGAACGTATTCTGGACTCGAAGACCAAAAAGCTTCGGAATAAAGAGATACAGATGGTGCTCGTCCAGTGGAAACACCACAAAGGTTCGCATCAGTCTTGGGAATCGAGAGATGTTATGAAAGCTACTTATCCAAGTCTGTTCGAACATAGCTAACTTCGGGGACGAAGTTTGTGGGTGGTGGAGCCCATTCTGTAACAACCTAACTTTTGATCTAGTCGTAAATTCAGTAATATTTTGAGCCGATAATGTAATAATGTTACATTATTTGATTTATAATTTAATTAAGTAATGAAATATTTAATTAAATTATATAAAAATTTATATTTATGAATTAATAAATTATTAAAGAGAATTAAATAAAAGAGATATAATATACAAAAATGAAAGTGGGTTAGCTAGCAAATATAACTAGATGAAGTATATAAACGTGAATTTTATTTCAAAAACTCATATTCTCTCTCTCTCTCTCTACTCTCTCTCTCTAACTTTCTCTCTCTACTCTCTCTCTACCTTCTCTCTAAATTATCTCCTAAACCGACAGTCCGATTATCAAGATATTTATATCGTTAGAAAGATCTCGGAGAATACTATACAAATCTACTATCTCCTGTGTGATTTCATACGAATTTGAGGTAAGAATTGATATTTTTACGTTTTTATATATATTTCGGTATTTTCGAATTTATTAGTTTTATGAAATTTAAAGCTATTTTTATGGAGTTTAACTAGAATAAGTATAATATAATCGAACATAGGCTTAATATTGATCATATTTGTGATTTATGCCTTAGATATTCATGTTTTAGAGTTGTAAATATGAACAGATTCGAGAATGTTAAGAACAGATTCGAAAATACATTTTAAAACTCGAAAATACCTAGAACAGACTCGAAATGGAATTAAATTCGAAATATATTCGAATCTAACCATTAAATTCGAAAAACATATTTCGAATCTAATAGATTCGAATGGTGGGTGTGTGTTCGAATCTAACCCCAAAATCAAAGGTGGATTCGAATTTAATCCTAAATTCGAAATGTAGATTCGAATTTAAAGCCCTTTCGACTTTAACACTATTTAATGCCTGCATTCGAATTTATTATTCTAGAAATTGATTGGAATTCGAGTTTGACCATTAAAATTTAATGTAAGTTTGACTTTTGGTTCTCAGATTCAAGATTTGGCCATGTACTTCGATTTTATATATATTTAACTTTAATACCTTCAAACTTAATTTCCCTATTCGAATTTAATTATATAAATTCGAAACCACTCCTTAAATTCGAATATATTAAATAAAATACTTGGACAACGCATAAATAAATGAGATAGTTAGCAAAATAAATATATATATTGACCCTTGAGAATTAATGGAACAATAAATTTAAATGAAAGAATGATTTATGAAAGAGCAGTTATCAGAATCAGATAAAATAAAGATTTTAACGACTAAAGAGATGATGATAATGATATGATATTGACATGATATGATATGATAATTCTGGACAGGTTCAGTGAAATTCTGAACAAAGATTTAAAGATTTATAAAGCGGGTCAAAGATTTGATTTGACAGAGAATAGATTGAGATAAAATCCTGAGATAACTCAGGTGGCAGATTCTTATATCTGTTTGACCAAGACCCAGAACTGTGAGTTATAGATATTCAGATTGAACATGCATAGATCCGGTTGAGATATATTGTTGCTGATAGATTTATTGACATTCACTTTATCAGCTGGAATGAGACCTGTGCACACCATGGATGGGTGTTGCCCAGTGGATCATGATAGCTATTTGATTATCTTTTCATATTGCATTTATTATTGCTTCAGACTTTGCCTTATGATTCATTGCTATCATGACTTCTAAGACATATGCTTACATCATTGATCAGACATTTGATAGAATTGATTCAGCTTGACTAGCCCATATGGTCTATTGTTCAAGACCCGGCTATTTCACCAGTTCTTATGAACTTGGTAATGACCTCCGATGTTCCGCCATATTGACTTACTGGTAGCTAGCCCAGTATGTGGCTGATCCCCACAATTTAAGCGTGAGTGTGGCTTGAACATCATCCGATTCTATGATTCTATATCTCAATCATGAGGGCTGTAGCGGCAGCTAAGACATATCACGCTAAGACCAATGACTCCGCTTGACACGCATGTTGATATTGAAAATCTATTTACTCACTAAGCGTTGCTTATGGTTGCTACTTCACATTTTTTTTTACAGGAAAAGGCAAAGGAAAGTCACCTGCCGGACCTAGTTCTTAGGTCTTACACGCTCAAGACAGAAGTTTCATAGACCTCTACTCAGCGACCCCATTTTGGTACTAATTGGATGACGATATTATGGTGATCTGGGTAGATTTATTTTGATAATATGATGATATTAATTAGATTAGACTTGTGCCCCTTTATAAGTTTAATTTAAAAACTTAATCTGTAATAAACTTAAATCTTAATAGCTTGTACTGTAATTTAATTTTTCGCATTATAATTACTCTATCTTAGTTAGATTGATATCGTATTGCATGATGTGGGACCTAGACTGGTGAGAACTGCCCCGTAAGGGGTGGTCTTCACAAAATTGTTTACTGAACATTGTCCAGAAAAAAACAAATCAGATCAAATTCCAATTTTCAGAGTTTATGTACTCGAAATATTTTCAAACTAAAAATTACAGATTTATGTATGTGTGTTTGAAATTGAGACTTGAAATTTAATATTCAAGTTCAAGATGATAATCTGCAAGCAAATACACATTTAATTTCAGATTAGCAACTATAAATGATTAAAACCCATGAACACACACTAATATTCATACGAACACACACATATATCAGAGTATTCGAATACAGAAACGAAATACAGAACATATAAATTGAAAATAATACATGAAACTATGAAATGAACTTACAATTTGCAACCCAAATGATGAAAAATCTGATTTCTTTGATTTCTTGATGTTACTTCGTGAAGAAGATAATGAGAAGGGAGAGAGTCGGTTGAAGAAAGTGAACAATGCCAAGGATTTTGAAAAAATTAACTTGAATTTTGAATTTCAACTTTATAGTTGAAAATTCAAATTTCAAAATATTGTTCACCCGGCCCACTCTTTCTCATAAAACATTTGGTTTTTGTTTGTAAGCCCATTTCACAAAAAAATAACTTTCAAAAAAAATTTCCTAAAAAAATAGTAAGACACAACTAAAATTAAAAAAAAAAATTTAACAACAACAAAAAAATTTAACAAAACAAAAAAAATTGTAACTAAAAAAAATTAAGAAGAAGAAAAAATTGCTCCCCCTTGATGTTTGCAGTTAAGCTCCCCCTCAGATGGATATATTATTTTAAATGTCTGATCCCTACAAAAATCAGATAAAAATTTATCATATTTCACAAAATCAAATAAAATATCTTTCTGCTCCCCCTACACATAACAATCCAGATCTGTTAAACTCCGAAAAATTTAAACTTTAAAAACACATGAGTTTAACATCAAATGTAAATCAAAATAAAAACTGTAAATTTAAAATTATAATTTGTAACTACTGAATGTTTAAATCTAACGATTTAACATACCCAACTTGTACACCAAAAAATTAAACCGTTTTTCATCTAATGCTTTGGTAAACAAGTCAGCTAATTGATATTCAGTAGGAACAAAATATAATTCTATATTACCATTTTCTACATGATCCTTAATAAAATGATACCGGATGTCGATGTGTTTGGTTTTAGAGTGTTGCACTTGATTAGATGCTATGGCTATTGCACTTTGAGAATCACAATATATTGCACTGGATTAGATGCTATGGCTTGTTTAAGGCCATACAGGGATTTATCTAAAATATATACATGATCAGGCTTTGAAGGATCAGTAAACCCTTCGGGCTGATATGTATACACTTCATCTGTAAGTTCCCCATTTAAAAATGCAGTTTTTACATCCATTTGATAAACTGTAAAGTTTTTATGAGCTGCAAAAGCCAAAAACATCCTAATTGCTTCTATTCTGGCAACAGGAGCGAAAGTTACATCGTAATCAATCCCTTCTTGGTGACTGTATCCTTTGGCGACGAGGCGAGCCTTGTTACTAATGATGACACCATGTTCATCCTTCTTATTCTTGAAAATCCACTTCGTGCCAATGATTGATTTATCTTTTGGTCGCTCCACCAATCTCCAGACCTTCAACCTTTCAAACTGGTTCATCTCTTCTTGCATTTCCATAATCCAATCAGCATCCAAATTTCCAAATTGATCTTTTCTGCGTGAAACAAGCTGTTGCTACAGCTTTAGCCCAAAGGAATAATGGAAGATTGGAATATGCCAGCATTGTTCTTACAGATTCCACTAGTGTGCGATTTCTTCGTTCAACGACACCATTTTGCTGTGGAGTACGAGCTGTTGAGAATTGATATGTTATTCCCACAGAATTCAGAAACGATTCGAGAGATTTGTTCTTAAATTCTGTCCCATTATCTGATCTGATGGTTTGAACTGAGAGCTGCAACTTGACTTGAATTCTACAGATGAAGTCGATTATTATCTCGGTAGCATCAGATTTGGAACTGAGGAAAAATACCCATGTGTATCTGGAGTAGTCATCAACTATTACCAGCACATATCGTTTCTTGTTTATACTTTGTACTCTCATAGGTCCACACAAGTCCATATGAAGCAATTCCAATGCTCTCGTTGATGAGTGTTCAGTTTTGGACTTGTGAGAAGCTCTAACCATCTTTCCTTTTTCACAGGCTGCGCATAACTGCTCTTTTTGAAACCTGACAGTTGGTAGCCCTTTGACTTACCCACCTTTTTCAAGGTTGGTTAATTCATTGAAATTCAGGTGAGAAAGGCGACGATGCCATATCCAAGAAATTTTAGATGTTGCTTTTGACATTAAGCACACATCCTTCTTCAAATTGATTGAGGCTAGGTCTATTGAGTACAAATTAGTTTTCCTATTCCCTGCAAGGATTTCTTTTCCTTCTCCAGATGTTATGCCGCACCGATTTGCTTTGAAGTTGACCTCTAATCCTTTGTCGCAGAGTTGTCCAATGCTGAACAAGTTGTGACCAAGACCGTCAACGTATAAGACTTTCTGAATTGTTATCTTATCATACGCAAGACTCACATATCCTTTGATCGGACAGAATTGATCATTCCTGAATCGGACCGTCCCATAGAACTTATCAACAAAGTTAATGAGGGTTTTTTTTGTCCGGTCATGTGCTATGAGCAGCCGAAGTCAAGGTACCACGCATGATTTACCTATAAGACGAAATAAAATGTGAGGTATCCACTTATAGTTGGGTACTTTTGATTTCGGTAAATCATGTGGTTTGATATTGATCTTCTCATCTGATATATCTTTTATTTTAGGAACCCACCTTTTAACTGTACTTTTCGGTATCCATTTTTGTACAGTTTGATGTGGAACTGATTTTGAAAGTTGCTGCTTTGGAACCTTTTCTGTTTAATAGATGGATCCTTTTTCTTTGGTAGCCGTACAAACTTATTAGATTTAGCATGCATTGATTTACAAGAAACAACATTTAAAGCAATTAAGGCAGTCCGAGAGTATTTAGTACAAGATTTATCTGTAAAATTATTATCACAGACAAATTTTTCAAATTGTCTAATCCTATCTGTAACAACAGTTTCTTTGACTCTCCACTCTTGTTTTATACTCTTGTTTTTCTTTTCTTTCTGCTTCTTTCTCCATTCTTGCTTCCGAGAACCTTTAACAATATTATCTGACATACAAGAAACACGAGAATTAGTCATTTTAGAAGCTTGTTTCTCCTGTAAAATACTCTTACCTTTGGGAATTTGGACCTTTTGTGCAATAGAGTCCCTTGTGGAAGATGATTCACCTTTTTCATAAGTAGGAGTTACAAAATGAACTTTTGTTTTCTCATTTTTCAGTGATAAATTTGGTGAATTTTCTGATGAATTGTTTGAATCTGTAGATGATCTTTTCAGAATTCTAACAGATTCTTTATAATCATCAAGTTGTCTGTTATGTAATGGTTTTACAAACTCATCTATTTTAACAAACATTTCTTCCAATGAGTTAAAATCTGAGTTCATATACAAATCAAAATCTTTTTCAGAACTAATAGAATCAAAGTGAATTGAGGGGTGGTTGATCTGATTTTGATTTGTTTTCAGGCTGTTGTTGCAACTTTTGTTCCAAAAGTTAAGTTCAGCCTTAAGATTTGGATTTTCATTCAAGATCAGAGTTCATCTTTTCAAGAGTTGAAGCTAGTAAATATAGCTTTTGAGAATGATTAGTATTTTCAGATAAATCCTTGTCAGAATATGTCTGAATATACTCCTCATTAATGCAAGAATTTTGATTAGATTCATTTATTCTGTTATAATCAATAGAATTTTGCATTTTATCAGATCTTAGCCTTTTTCAATCTTCACTTGATTCTATCTCATCTGATGCTTTCATAAATGTCATTTGTAATCCTATATTCATGTATCTGACATCATATAAAGTAGGTGAATTTGAAATAGCCTTTGTTAGATATTTAGGATTATTCCAACCTATACCAGATTTAGAATCATAAAACTCGGTGTATTTAGGTTGATTTAAATATATTGTTTGATCTGTTTGACCTCGTTTGATAAACTCATCTTCCAATGTTTTTATTTTCTCGTAAAGTTTTGTTCTTTCTTCAAAAATGGCATGATATTTTACAGAATAACTTGATGCTTCTAATTCAGCCAAATCAGTTTTTCTTTTAAGTCAGATATATTGCTATTCAGTTCTTGGATTTTATTTTGAAGATCATTTGTTTTATCTTGTAAATCTGATACAGCTCGTAGTGCTAATGCCTTATCCTTGGAAAAATCCAACACTAAGCATGTTCTTGATTTAGCTTGTTTTCCAAGGAATGAGCATTTTTCTTTTCGGCTTTTAAAGATTTTTCAAATTTCTTTAGCATGAAAGTCATTTGCGTTAGTTTTTGTTCAAGCATACAGGAGTCATCATTTTCAGATTTAGAGTTAGATTGTACCTCAGGTGTCTCTGACCTCTCTTATTTGTCTGAATCTGATTCATCACTTTCTTTATCTTTGCTGTCGCCAGCATCTCCTGTTGCCATCATTGTTATCTCTTCATTCAGTTCCACATCAGACTCTTCCTTTTCTTCATTCTCCTCATCCGTCAACCCTACCCATACTTCATCTTCTGCAACCATTGTTGACTCACTAAGTTCTGATTCGTTAAAAACCTTTGGCTTTAAGCAGATATGTGCATCTTCATCTAAGATGTCTTCATCCTCAGATAGTTGCAGCCAATAATCATCTTTAGCCATTAGAGCTTTGCCTGCTTCTTTTTCTTTTGCTAGAAGTGCATTTCTTGTGTAGTATTTTGAGTTTTGACTACATGCATTCTGCATTCTCCGGCATAGTGTCCTGGCTTGTTGTATCTTTCTTAGCTGGCTTTTCAGATTTATCATGTTTATCAGCTTTCTTTCCACTGCTTTCACATTTGTTTTCTAAATCTCAATTGAAACTTGTTTCCAACTCGATTTGAGTTTGTGTCAACTCCACTGAAACTTCAAGTAAACTCGAATGAAGGTTCAAGTAAACTCGAATGAAGTTTCAAGTCAACTCGAATAAGCTTCAAGTCAACTCGAATGAAGTTTCAAGTCAACTCGACTGATTCAGTGATCAACTCGATTGAACCTAATGTTCAACTCGATTATCTCTTTGCTCAACTGGATTATAACTTGTTGTCAACTCGATTGCAACAAGAACACAGTTATATTCGAGTTTTCAGGGGTTTTCAAAAATTTCAAGTCTGGAATCCAATTAAAATATCAAAAAATGCTTCAATTGATTCCTCCTTGATATCGAAGGTGAGGTTTTTGATTTCAAACACTTTTAAAACCAGATTAAAACCCTTGTTTTTCACTAGAATAGTGAAGAACATGTGGGTTTTCAAATTTTCTGAGAAATCCTTGAATCTTTTGAAGTGTTTTGAATTAGAGTGCAAGTTTATGATCAAACTGATCGATTTGCAAAGATCTTCCTTCGATCCAAATTTCAACAAATATGAACAACAGAATCAAAACCCTCAATCGATTTTTCAATTTTCATAAAAATGAATAAAACAGTGACTGTTTTCAATATTTTCAATCAAAAATCATCCCTAAAAGCTCTTATACCAATTGTTGTTCTTATGAATTCAATCAACAATCAAGATATACAATTAAGAACAAGATCAGAAACACTAACCGAATGATTTGATTATGTTCAAATGATTACAGATATGAAATTGTGAGGAATCGTACACTGTAGCCCTAAATTCTTCTCCAAGATTTCCGTGCAAAAATACAATTGAAATTGTCAGATCAAATTTCGACAAAAGTCAAAATACTATTTATATATCAATTACAACTATTGCCTATTTGCACTTTATACCCTAGACTTTATTATTTCATCAACCAAAAAGAAGTTCCAACACAAATATAAATAGAGATGAAAACAATTAATTGTAATAAGTTCAGGGGGTTGTCTTGTAAATACTTTATTCTTGTAAATGAATATAAATAGAATAGAAAACGTAGACGTTGATAGACAGTTGAGAAAAATTCAGATCTGACATTTGACATTGTGTTTCATGCAAAGAACGTCAAAGAGAGAAACCGACATTACAGTGTAATATTTCTATTTCTCTAAATATAATCATTCAGGAGATTGGTGATCTATTCTTGTTGTTCTTATTGTTGAATTGCATAATTGTGTTGTTGATATTGAATTATCATCCTTAATTCATGATGCGCAGATAGAAGTTGTTAAGGAGGAAAATGTGAAGAATGAAGCCCTGAGAGGCATGGATAAACAGTTTGAGTTAAGGGCTAATGGGAATCGATACTTCATGAATAGAATCTGGTTACCAAGCTTTGGCGGGGTAAGAAAGTTAGTCATGGATGAAGGACACAAGTAAAGGTATGCTATGGATGAAAAGTCAACTGCGTGACTACGGGTTTACACCACAGAAGATCCCTATTTAATGTGATTCTCAGAGCGCGATTGCTATTGCATCTAATCCAGTGCAACATTCAAAAAACAAAGCACATTGACATTCGATATAATTTTATTTAGGATCATATAGAGAATGCTAATGTTGAATTATATTTTGTACCGACTGAATATCAGTTAGCTTATTTGTTTACCAAAGCGTTAGAAAACGTTTTGGTATGCTGAATCGATAGATTTAAACATTCAGGTTTTACAAAGTATAATTTTTCATTTTACAATTTTTACTTGATTTATTTTTGTGTTAATCTCTTATGCTTTCAAAGTGTTGATATTTCTGAGATTTAACTGATTTTGGATTGTCATGTGCAGGGGGAGGAAACTGAAAATTTTATCTGTATAATTGTTTTTAAAACAGTTTATCTGATATTTTTTTATCTGCTTAATTGCAGGGGGAGCATTCTTAAAAGATTATATCAATCTGAGGGGGAGCTAATACACAAATCTCAAGGGGGAGCAATTTTTTGTGTTTTGTTGTTCAGTTTATTCTATTATTTGTTTTATTAGTATTAGTTCATTTATTTCAATTTTTGTTTTTTGTTTTGTTATTTTTTTTGTGTGTATTTTCAAATTTTTTTATGTGTTGTTTTGTTATTTTTTAATCCTTGTGTGTGTTTATTTTTGTTTGGGCTTAATTGGGGACTTAAAAGAGTCAAAGAAAAAAAGTAATAAGTGAAATGGGCCGGATAACTTTTCAAAGGGGGTTAAATTTGAAATTCAAATTTCAAATACTCTTTTCACTTTCTTGAATACTATAGACCGACTCTCTTTTTCTCTCTGACTTCAGTAATCGAACAACAACTAAGAATCGATTCTTTTCGTGTTTGATTTCAGATTTTTCAGTGCAACCTTGTATGTTTTCTTAGTTATTTTTACTGTTTTTTATTTTTTTTATTTTATTTCGAGTTTGTGTGAGTTCAATGGTCACTATGTGTGTTTGTGTGTGGGTCGTTATGTGAAATTGTTGGAACCTTGAATATGTGTTTAAATGTTCAAACTGATTGTGTGTATGTACGCATCATAATAAACTAAGCTTGCATTTCAAATTTCTTAACATATGATGCATCATACATTGATTGATTTGAGATTTAAGGTCCAATATTTTTTCGAGTTGTAAGTTTTCTGAAAATCAGAATTTTGAACGTCATAAAGTTGTTTTTGGAACAACTTCAGTAAAGGAAAAAAAGTTTAAAATGAAATTTTGAGTAGGAACATGTTAAAGTTTAGGTATTAAAGTCCATGGATAGAATTTTGGATTTTTCAGAGTGTAATAGGACTTAGAACATTTTTCATATTTCAAACTCGATCAAAGCTTCATTCGAGAAAATATTAGTATCAATCGAGTTTGATAAAGTTGCACTCGAGAAAACTTAAGTTTCAAGTTAAAATTTTAAAAATATGTCTTACATTAACATTTGTCCCTTAATGGTTGACTTTGGAGTCCTAACAGTAACATTTTAATATTATTGTCTGAAATCCCGATGCTTTAAAAAATGTAACATAGATTTTTCTAATTTCTTGATAAATGTCATATTTCTTTATTTGTATAAATCATTTTGTTTTACTAGATGTGACTAACATGTTTGTTATATTTACAAGTTACAAATGGCTTCCTAAACACCCACCCATCAATCAAACTCCTCTAACTCTCATTCATCATCAAACCATACCCTAGTTTCTTAACCAATCAAGTCAGCTTCAGTTTCTAGACCAACACCATCATCTCCCATCCTTGACACTAAACTGTTGAAACCTAAACATTACCTGGACCTTCTGGACAACAATCACCGTTTTGATCCAAACACCATCAAAGATAGCCATCCCGTGATTGTTAAGATCCTTAAAGGCCACCCTCTTGGTTATTTACTCAAGTATAAACCAACAATTCCTTTGAACTACCTACATCAATTCGGGCATACCATCAAGTTTGTTCCTGATGCAGGTGATCATCACTTCAAAGTGACAATAGACCAATACAAAGCAAAGATCACCTTGGCCATACTCTATCATAACTTGTTTCTGCCAAGACGGATTGCTAGAGTTAATTTTCCAGATTTTGCGGACTTCAAAGAGTTTGTATCAGATGAACAACTCTGTCGAGACCTCATAACTCTGGGGTATACGAAGCAACTGACAAAGAGTTCAATGTTTCACCGTAATGGCTTAAATGGTGAATGGTATACACTATTTGGAATTCTGATAGATGTATGACATCCAAACATATCGGAATTGATCATGGCAGTCTTCAATGTGTAAGACTATTCCATGGTGTTACGTACAACAAGCATTACGATTTTGCTCAGTGCATCTTAGAAGATATAAAAGAGTTGGTGCTTGCAAAGACCACAAATCGTGCGAGAAAGTTTGTGCCTCTTCAACGGTTTATTTAGATCTTAATCAGAGGTATCTTAAGGTCAAACGAAAAGATCCCGAAGAGGAAACACTCATAAAAATGACCAGATTTTGTAATGATGAGTCTTCATAAAGTTCAGGATGATCCAAATGATAATATTATGCCGATTCCTGAAGTTTTATTGAAGTATGTTGATGAGAATGCGGAATCTGTGAGGTTATATAGAATAGACCATGCTCCTGTGGATACTCAAGAACCGAGGCTTCCTACCCTTGGAGTAATAGGTGAACAGGTACATCAACAAGCTAGGGGTTGATGTACAGGGTAACCTTGAGGTGAGAGAGGAGGCTGAAGGAGTTGTGAGGGGAGGTGAGGAAGATTCTGATTCCGAAAGAACTTTGTCTAATATTCAAGAAGGAGATAATGAGGGTGAGGATGATGATGATGATGAATATTGATGTTGCTGGGGCAAGAAGTGAAAGATCTCAATCTGAGCGTATACCTGTTATAGAAGTTGATGAGGTGGTGAGAGTGAGTGTAAGGGAGTCCCAAGAAACAGAAAGTCGGGTAGCCACATCTGCTATTAGGTCTCCTTTGAGAGTTGACATTGAAGCAACCAGTACCCCACTGGTGACTCACCAGCCACTCATCTCAATCTCAACAAGGAGATGTTTCACTTCATCACGTGGATTATGCACATAATCTATCCTTGAATCATTCAGATACTATGGATATTGAAACAAGTACACCTCTGCCCCAGTGTACATTTCTTTGTCCATAGGTCATAGAACTAATACACGCTAGAATACTAGAGTCGTTTTCATTTGTTGAAACAAGTACAGAAGGACTTTGTGTTCCTGTAGCAACTATTGGGTCGGAAGCATTCGTTGCTCCGTAGCATGAAGTAGTTGGAAGTCCTACCAGAGATACATCACTGCCAACTCAGAATGTATGCCATGCTGATGTTTTTTTACAAGTTCAAGTATCGTGACAACTGGAAGTCTAAGTGACCCAAGAGTTAGCTTGTTACCCTTTGTATCCAAAGGGGTTCCTGAGCAAATGACCAAACAATATGTAGAGATGGTAAATCAGATGCTCAATATTCAACGTCTATTGAAAGGCAAAGGAACTATAGAAGTTAAAGAAGAAAAGAAGATTTTCAATAATGAGTTAAGAGACTATTGTGTGGAGCAGTTGGACGTCATGAACGAGCGTATGACAGGATTGGAGAATACAATTGTGAGCACTCTGGGTTTCTTATCTGAAATGTTCTCCATCCTTGAACAAACATGCAAATCCCAAGCTTCTGGCTCTAACATGAGGATCCTGATGACTCTGATGATGCTCCTCATGAGGGGGAGAAGTAAAGAAAGCTTGGAGAGTCTGATTTGCAGCTTGTGGTATTTGAGGCAAAAGATACTGAAGGAGGAGGTTCAGGAGAAGGAGGAGGTTCAAAAGATGATCCAGTTGCTTCTCAAAGTGTGATGGGATTGATTCTTCATGAAGATGTCCCAAATCCTTTGAGTGTGCAATCTAGTGTTTACTGTTTTGATGAGTATGATGAACCGGACAAAGATGATGAAGTTGAGATGTTAAGTATAAAAGGAGTTGAAAAGGAGAATGTTTTCCCTGAGCCGGAAATGATTGAATATTCTGATATGTCTATGAGAGTAGAAAAGATTGTAGACGAAGAGGAGCTAGTAGAGGAAATGCTGAAGGATGATATACCAACGCCAACGGTTGAAAATCCTGCGGTGACGGTAACTATTAAGGAAGAAGAAGATTTGTTTCCTGTGAGTGGGGTGCCTGAAACCCTTCAACAAACGACAGAAGTGGAAATGATGGATAAGTTCTTTCAAACCTACATCTTGGCAGAAGAATCAGATAGACAACTTTATCTGAGGTTTGCTGTCCAAGAAGTAGTACAAAAGAAAATCAGTGATATGATGTGTTTACTTAATGATGAAGAGGTTAGTCAAAAGAAGAAGGTCAAGAAGCTTAAATTGTCAGACAAGGGAAATGTTGATTTCATTAAGAAGCAAAATAGACTTCCATTTTTGGAAGATCATATAAATATTTTTTTTTTGTAAAAAGTATACACCGATATCATTTTTGAAGCTCTTTAGAGTCATAGAGCCCAACATGCCAAGCGTGGTCAATTATGCTCATTTTCTTTAGAATCAAGCTCAACATACAAAAGATGTGATAATAGATCATAGGATAGCTGAACTTAAAAGAATTGACAAGGATTGTTTTGTCAATATTTTCTATCCAACTTTCACTGTTACTAGAGCTGATGGGAAGACACGTATCAGTTCAATGAAGCTGATTTGTTCATAATTCATCTAGTAGATGTTGAAGATTTGTTTGATGAGTTATGCAGAAACAAAAGAGAAGAAAACTATAGATTCACTCTCAAAGCAATCTTTCATTTTATGCATACCAAGCTGGTGTTGATGTCAATCCAAGATTTGCAAATTGGAGTTGAAAGAGGAATGAGAAGGATTAATTTCACTGCCCCCAAATAGACAGATCAAAGGCATAGAGAAGCTCAAAGAATGTCAAGTTGTTCTTGATAAACATCTAGTTGTCATCTACAAAGATAAAAATCAAGAGAAGAAAGTCATGCGAATGATCGAGCTAAACAAATATTCAGATGGTACTCTCCAAAAGGT
Organism: Centrapalus pauciflorus; assembly: GCA_020465985.1. Taxonomy (NCBI): domain Eukaryota; kingdom Viridiplantae; phylum Streptophyta; class Magnoliopsida; order Asterales; family Asteraceae; genus Centrapalus; species Centrapalus pauciflorus. The sequence goes on from JAANYP010002759.1 coordinate 402,164, forward strand.
TATGAAAGCTTTAAAACGGATTCTTGATCATGATGTTATGCACATTTAAAAGGTGGTGGCATGATTCCGTTTGATAGGAGACTCATCGTGGATTTTGTGTCAGAGATTGAGCCAAGATTGGAAAGCCGAAGGAGCATTAGAAGATTTGAAATGAAGTTGAGCTTAAAAGACTGAAGATGGATTACAGTTCATAAAATGGGAAGAATGTTGGGTTTTATATTTGGTTTATGAATGTAATAGTTCAGGGGGACATATTGTAAATATTCAATACTTGTTTTGTGTATAAATAGAAATAGGTTGTACTGTTGTACGTACAAATTGCACAATATCAGTACGGAAGGAAGCTTTGATTTCTGTGCAAGAAACCGAATCATCAGTGTAGTTCTCTCATTCTCTATATTGAAATCATTTGGTCATTTTTATTGATCTTTGATTGTGTTCTTATTGTTCTTGTTGTTTAATTCATATTATGTTGTTGATATTGAAATAACAAGAATCCATAAGTAATCATCAATCAAGCCTAAAGCATCAAGTTATATCCAAGAATTACAAGGTTTACCATCAAATTGTTCATAAATATGTAAGAAGGAACCTACGATTTGTGTAGGTTGAATGTGTTCAAATTGGTTCCAAAATCATCAAAATTAAATATCATATAGTGTTACAAATATGATATAAGCATCATGCATGTTCTTGTTATGCATTTAATTAGTGATATTAGTAGTTTGAAGCTTTGATTTCAAAGTTGAAAAAAAACTCAGAGATGTAATTAACATGTTGTCAATGTTTCTGTTTCGTCAAAAGTTAGATGTCCTTCTTGATGCTTGTTGATTATTTGCATGATTAAATCGCCCATAATCCTTTAATTTTGCAGCTGAAATGATTAATAACAGAAAGTATAAAGATTTGTGTTTGTGATTGTTTGCATATAGAAGGGGACTCCGAGACATAAAAGTGTCTCGGAGTGTAGTAGTACCATCAAAACATCAAGTGTAACATATAAATTTCTAATTGTTAGTGTGTTAGTAAGGGAACATTGAGACTCCGATATATATATCAGAGTGATGTGTGTGTAACAAAAGACTCACACCAGCAGCCTCAAACATAACAGAAAATATACGTATAGAAGCTAAATTAATCTAATTGTAGTGTCGTGTGTGGGACTCTGAGATTATATAAATCTTGGAGTGTGTTTGTGTGTGCATAGTGGGCAGCAGCAAACAACACTATCATTACATGCACACATATATTGAATAAGTTAAGTGTTGTTGGAGGATGAGGACTTTGAGAGTTGCAAATCTTGGAGTGTGCAGGTGTGTGGAACAGAAGACTCCCAACAACAATATAATAGAACACCATACAAACATGCATGAATTATTAAGTGTACAAGTGTTAACTGTGTGCATAAAAGTCTTAGACTCCGAGACCTTTTAAGTATCAGAGTAACGTTTTGGTTTGAGGAAGAACATGAAGTAGCAGCCATATAAATAAACTGTAGAAGTCTTTGAGTGTCGATGTGTAGTCTATACATGCATATAAATTCTGAGACTTTGCAAATTGCAAGTCTCTGATTTCATAATCAAAACTCATCAGCAATACATATGCATATATATATATATATATATATATATATATATATATATATATATATATATATATATATATATATGTGTGTGTGTGTGTGTGTGTGTGTATGTGTGTGTGCACCAAGTAAACAAGACTGTCAGTGTGTGTTGTGTAGAGGTGAAAAGGACTCTGAGACATTGTAAAATTGATAAGGCACGAACTTGATTTCAAGAAGCAAAACATCATGTCTTATATATATATATATATATATATATATATATATATATATATATATATATATATATATATATATATATATATATATATATATATATATATGTATGTGTGTATGTATGTATCAACATATTTGCTTCAAATTAAAGTGTGTAGGCATGTGTGTGATTATATATATTAAACATCACAATTTCTTTGATCAAAGCATATGATAATGATCAATATATACGAGGGGTTAAGTTGCTTATGTGTTAAAAATTATGACAAATAGGTAGCCTTATGTATGGCTCAAAGTTACAAACACTTTACAAGTTTCATTGAATAACAAGTGAGCATGTGTATGAGTGATATGGTTTAAATAATTCACATGAAAGCATATTAATGTGACGACATAAATATGAATGCAATAAACATGTATACATGCTTAAGTCGATGTACTTTCATTTATATGAGCATATAGTAATCAAATAACCTTATTAAATGACATTTCATGGATTCATACAAGTTTCAAGTGTAAGTTAAGCCAACGAAGGACTTAATAAAGTCACACATGATCATGAAAAGCATAAAAGCTCGTAAAGCCACTAAAATAATGTCAAGACAAACCACAAGATCAGTAATGATTTAACAGAGCCTAAAATGACATGATAAGCCATTAAATGTAAAGCTTTAAAGCTTATGTTAATGCAAATGTCAAACACTGAACATGTTCAACTAAAACTGAACTGTGTTATGAAGCCAAAGACATTGAAAAGTGGTTTAAAGCCAAGCCAAGTACAGAAAGCCAAAGCCTAAAGCTAAATCCTAAGATAACTCAGGTGGTGGAGTAATCCACTTGCCAAAGCCAAATCTCAACAGCATAGCCTTAAAATAGTAATTGTGAGTTATAAATATTTCAATCTTACAAGTTTGTACAAGGGTGAGACATTTTGTTGTTCTAGCTTTATTAACATTCTTATATGCTCAGCAAGAATGTGACATGTGCACACCATGGTACGGTGGTGCCCTGTGGATCATGATATCTTTTTAATATATCATCCAGCACACATGCATTTATGGTTGAATTCAGTTTTGTTATAAACTAATATTTCTAGCATGAACTTGCCTATTTATACTTATTATATTTTCTTTCCTTATTGACATATATGTCTTCAGCTTAGCTTAATTGGCAATACTGGTGTATTGTCCTAGACCTTACCTATGTCACCTGTTCATTTGAACATGGTGGTTGCCTCATCTAATGTCTCCCCACGTAGCATATTGTTAGCTAGCCCAGTATAGAGTGGATAGCTTCCACTAAAAGCGTGAGCCTGTTTACAATTTAAATCTATGAACTCATATTTACTATATATGTCTCACTTTGCGTGGTTGTTGGCGTCAGTCAAGCCATATCACGATATACCTGTAGAATTGTCCCAGCAATATTATCAGCATATAATTTCAATATTAACACAATATTCAAAGCAATAAGAACAAAAACACTCGATTAATGAAGATGAAAATTTTCAGAGTATGAATATAACAGAGGCGGCGGCCATATTTCTTAATTGTGCAAAAATGACAAAGTTATGGGAAACCCTAGGAGGGTTTCCCTTACATAATAAAATGATTTTGAGGGATTGATACTTAACATCCCTCAATTTCTAAATGCAATAAGAAAATTACAATAGAAATAAATAACATTACATGGAAATAAAACAAACTAACTATCAGATAATAAAACTCCACAAGATTGAAATTTATAATCTAACAATCTCCCCCTTTTCGATCATTACGGAGGATAACAGGCATGCTCTGCACTTTCTCAAAGGCCAAGGATGACGTCGAATCTTCAAGTCACTTACCTGATGTGCAGCCTGTCATTGATCAGTTCCACGGCGCTGAGAATGTCTTGAATCTCTTTTGGTCTCCGTTTAAGCTCTGAAACTGGTTGAGTATCATTTTCTTGTAGTCTCTTGTTGAGCTCGGATCTCACCATTCGAAGTGTACCGTCAGAGTAACAAGGCAAATCCTCATAGCGAATGAACCGTATGTGTTCGTTCTTATTCAAAAAGATAACTCCTTGCAGACCTCCCATGAGAACTTTGTACATCGGATGATGATCAAGGGCAAAAATGTCTTGTTCAGGAGCCTTGAGACTCACCTTGACCATAAAGCTCTCAATGGCTATTTGGAAATCCCATAAGCACATGATGATAGATCGACGATTCATGCTTCTGGTTAAGGCTGCAACGGTAGTAACATGACTTAGTCTCCCTTTGAATCTGTTTTTCAGCTTATTGTGAATCGTCTCAATGTCATCAATATACACAAAATCAAGATCACTCTCATAGATCTGCTGTGATGACCCGTCTTCTCTTAGAACGTCGAATGCAGGAGTGAACAGACGGGCCCGTTTGAATAGATTTAAGGAGGTTATCTTCTTAATCTTGGACATGGACCAGTATTCAGACTTAGGCCTTGTTGCTCTCAGCATCATTTGATTGTATTCGGCTTCTTTCTGACTGAATCCTGGGGCGTTTCTCCCCCTCAGGATGATCAGGGTCCTCCTGATCATCATGTTTGCATTTTTGGGATTCAGCCTGAGGTCTGCTTTGCAAACCAATAACGGCCGATTCCAGGCGATCGATTCCACTGTTCAACTGCTCTTGTACTTGAAGCATGAGACATCTTAGGCTATCTACGTTATCAAATAGGTCGGTGACTTGCGCTTGGACTGATGGGGACCTGGTGGCAATTCCTGAGTTGCAACACCCTTACCCTTCAGATATGAGAAAAAGGCGGTGTGTTGCTCCTCTGAAGCCGTCTTAAGGGCGTCAAGGTCAGCCCTGGAAATAAACCCGACGGCACGGAGAGTTGCTGTTAACATCTCGAGAAAATCTCGGGATGTCCTAAAGCTGACGACGTTTGTGTAGCAGCTTCAGGGCTTCCTTCCATCCTCTCTGCCTCCCTTGTTGGGACTGCAGATCTGGAAGTTGTTGGAGTCGCCACGGAGGCGACTCTGACATGGGGGGACGCCACGAAGGCGTCGTGCATGGTGATTTGGGGTGTGGTGTGAGTTGTGGTCATTAAAGGTTCGGTCACTAGGGACGGCGTGTGACCTGGTTCGACACCACCGCTCTCCAAATGAGAGGGTGATGGAGTGTGTGCAATATCCCTGTGGAATGAATCAGGATCCCTTTAAGGGGACCCTGAGTGGATAGTGAGGGTTTCTTCGACCACTACACTAGTGGTCTTTTGCTGGTGTGTCCGGCTGATAGGGCTTTAGGCTCCCTCAGAAATTGTTCTCTCTGCCCTCAATGGGTAAGAGGCGGTTCTTTTAAAATCTCCCGGCTCTGCCTACTCACCTACGTCTCCCTCCCTCACTATAGAGACCTTCCACTACCCAGTACCCATTATCTTTTCTATTGCTGCCTCAACTCCCTCATCCCCACTCATATGTGCCTAACCTTCGGATTGGGTAGGCTCAGTCGGTTCTGACTGAGCCTCATCCGGATACACGACCCTTATATACTCCCTAACCCTTTCTTTGGATTGGTCTGCCAGATATATCATTGAAAGTGGAATGTCCATGACCGGGACATTGGCAGTATCTATCGGAATCTTGACTCATTGAAGTGCAATAGTCTTGTACACGTCAGCTTCCGGACGCTCATGGATATCGTCGTCGTTGTCCATAGCAAATTGTATAAATAGCTGAAGGATGCGTTGAAATGGAATGAACTTCCTTTATCTTTTGGTTCCTCTATCCATAACTGCTCTATTTAGCTCCTCGAATATGAATGCCGCATAGTCGAAGTGTCGGTCATGAGCGAATGCGGAAAACAAAGTGAGCACTTGAATTGACGTCGAATCATGGTCTGAGTGCTTTCCTGTAAAGCACTTGTTGATAACATCGAAAAAGACCCTCTGGTGTGACTGGAGTTGCTTGATCCTGAATTCTGATTGCTTGGAAAGGTTGCCATCATAGCCGATAGATAGTATCTCTTGTAGGGTTTGGGCAGGTGATGGGATAGGTGCAAAGGCGTACTTAGTGACTGTGAAATTTTCAGCGGGAAGGCGTAGAATATGGGGGATGCTTTGAAGGGTGAGCTTGATGGGATCAGAGTCTATGATGGTTGTGAAATGAGGTTCTGCCTCATTAACGAAGGTAAGGTGATGCCAGAATTGTTGAAGATAGATGATGGGAACAGAGATGGTGGTTGTTAAGGCATAGAATATGGGGTGTCCTTTGAGGATATGAAAAGTGATATCCTCGGCTTCATGACGGATAATGGAGAGGTCGAGTTGCCAGTTGTGAGAGGCAAACTCGGTGAATTGAGCTGATGGTAGAAGGGTTTCCTCTGGCAGTTGGGTGTTGTTGCTTGGGATGGGAGGATGGGGAATGGTGAGGGTTATCTGATGATCCATATGTCCTGAAAAAATGCAACACAGTTAGTTTATCATATTTGTATAGAAATGATACATTGATATTAAGTCTGAAATCAGTGTGAATTTGAACCTGTCTATTCTGTTTAAAGCATCGGGATTTTTATCGATACAATGTAACTTCTACTGAATAAAATCCAATATTAGAATAGACATGGAATATTTATTTTGTTTTTGATTTTAGTGAAATGAAAAAATGGAAAATTAAAAAAAAATCCTAAGTGTTGAAATTCGGATGAAACGAATTTCGGATGCATGATGAACCGAATTACGGGTGCAAGGGAAATTCGGATGAGGTTGATCCGAGTTTCTGGTGGGATAGAAATTCGGATGAAATGATGCATGAAATTAAAACGAAGTATGATATTAAAAAAGATGGGGGTGGGAACCGAAATTCGGATGGATCCGAAATTCGGTTGGTGGGAACTATGTGAACACTTCAAATTTCAGAGTGGGTCAGAAATTCATATGGACCCGAATTTCGGATGCTCCGAGAAAGACACTTGGTTGAATAAAGGATATAAATGATATTATATGGAGCCATCCGAATTCGGATGAACCAAAATTCGGGTGAACCGTATAGTATATTTATAAGTTTTCTAAGTGTTGTCATGTGATCTGAATTTCAGATGAATCAAAAATTTGGATGGGTCCATGAAGTGTGAAACAATTAATCTGAAATTTAGTCTAAGAGTAAGTCACCCGAATTCCGGATGGATCTGAATTTCGGGTGTATCTGAGTTCAGTACTTAGGCAAAATAGCAGTTAATGTGTTCTTTCACATGCAAACGTGAACAGTTAAAAAATGTCATAAAAATGCAGATCCTAATGCTAAAAGTGATTAGGAGCAATTTATTCAACTACACTAACTTTAAACGAACTGATTTACTAACCTAAAAATGCAAAAATCAGTGTTTAAAACCCTTAGGAATTTGAAAAATCTAAAAACCGTGAAATGAAGTTAGAATGTAAAATAAAGCAATATAAATGTTACCTGGTAGTAGATTCGCAAGAAAATGCAAGAAAAATGATGAAAAACGAGTGAGTTTGGAGCTTTGAAGCTTGAAAACCGATGATAATGGCGGTGGGGGAGGGTTTTTGTGCATCGAAGAGTTTAGAAGGAAGAAGAAGATGAAGCGTAATGGAGAAGAAACAAATCCCGCCTATTTAAATAAGTGGGTCAGGTCGGGTCATGAAGGATCCACGTGTTAGATCACCAAATTGGGCAAAACAAACCGATTTCTTCAACAAATCGGGCTAAATTATTTTGAACATTCAACAAAATAAAATAAAAATAAAAGGAGCCCAATAAAAAATCTTTTTGAGTTTTCTTTTAAGAAAAATTACTAAGGCATAAGTAAGGTTAACTAAAATCAACAAAATAACTAAACTCAACATTATTTTAATTAACCTACTAACTAAGATTTAAAAAATGAAATAAGAACCAAAAATAACAAATAATATTTTTGAGTTTTTCCTTTTTAAATACACTAAGCTACACAAAATTTTTTTTAACTAAGACATAAACTAAAATCTTTTTGAATTTCTGATAAGTTAAGACAAGTAAAAAATACTAGATAAAACTTAAAATCTTTTTGAGTTTTTCAGAGAGATTTACCTAAGAAAAATAAAATAAACCTGAGAATAAAATACAAGAAAAATGAAAACTAAATTAATGTATACTAGACATCTAGATTTTACTCACCCTCAATAACATAATTATCCTATTAGATCTAATCCCTAGAACCTTTTTACCCTTTTTGAATACAGACAAACCTGACAATTTTCAGCGTCCCGCTCAACTTTGAACAATTCACATAGCAACTTTTAGGATCATTAATCATCAAAAATATACATAGATAAAGAAAAATATTGAACTTAATTTTATGGCACAACCTTTAAATTTAAATAACATATATTTTCTAAATAAAGGAATTTCAAACACTTATATGTTTGAAATAGAATTATTTAGAAAGTATCTGGAATTTAACTAGAAGGTGGATTCAACATGCCGATTTGAGATACTAAGAACCGAAAACGAGGTTCGTTTAAAGCCTTAGTAAAAATATCAGCAAGTTGAAATTCTGTGCCTACAAAATATACTTCAATTGTTCCTTTTTCTACATGATTTTAAATGAAATGATACCTGATATCTATGTGTTCTGTTCGTGAGTGCTGCACGGGATTGCAAGAGATGGCAATAGCGCTTCTAGAATCACATTATATTGGGATGTTGGTGAATGAAAATCCACAATCACGTAACTGTGTTCTCATCAACAACAGTTGAGAGCAGCAGCTTGCAGCTGTTACATACTCAGCCTCAGCTGTGGATGTGGAGACACAGTTCTGCTTTTTGGAAGACCAACACACTGGTCTGTCACCCAAAAATTGTATTCTGCCTGAAGTGTTTTTCCTATCGACTCTACAACCTGCAAAATCAGCATCTGAAAACGCCATAAGATCAAACTTGGTTCCATTTGGATACCATAGACCAAGATCAGGTGTACCCTTAAGATAACGAAAAATGTATTTTACCGCAGTTAGGTATGATTCTTTTGGGTCGGCCTGGAAGCGAGCACAAAGACATGTTGAGAACATTATATCTGGTCTAAGGAACCAATCACCCCTCTGTAAGTTGTGTTGTCGATACTTTTCCCGGCAGGAAGGCAGTCTTGACGTCCATTTGGTACACCTTGAAGTTTTTGTGTGCCATGTACGCCAAGAAGATTCTGATCGCTTCTATCCGTGCAACTAGAGCAAAGGTCTCGTCATAATCTATGCCTTCTTGCTGTCGGTAGCCTTTGGCGACTAGTCTAGCTTTGTTTCTCACCACGATGTCGTTTTCATCTCGTTTATTTTTAAAGATCCACTGTGTGCCGATTATGGGTCGGTCCATTGGTTTGGGAACTACCCGTCATACTCTGAGCTGTTCGAACTGGTTGAGTTCTTCTTGCATAGCTACAATCCAGTCTGGGTCTTTCAAGGCTTCATCCACACGAGCAGACTCTATCATGCTAAGGAATGACACAAAGAGACATTCATTAGCACATGCCCTTCGAGTATGAACCCCGGTAGAGATATCACCAATGATTTGTTCGGTTGGGTGATTCCGGGTCCACTTCGTCTCTGTGGAAAGGGTGAACGTGAAGGAATCTCAGTGTTGAGTGTGGGGATATATGAAGAGTTATGGTCGATGGTTTGGAGTGAAGCGCTTATGGATTATGGAGCAATTTTGCATGTAGCAGGCTATTGACACGGCTTCGGCCTACAAGAACGGAGGTAGCTTCGTGTAGGTCAGCATTGTGTGTGCAGCTTCCACGAGGGTACGTTTATGGCTTTCAACAATTCCATTTTGTTAAGGTGTTCTAGCAGCTGAAAACTGATGGTGAATACCTTTGGATCGAAGGAAACTCTCAACTACCGAGTTCTTGAATTTCGTGCATAACTGATTAATTGTACAGGCAGCTGCTGTTGGTTTCGACACTATTGATGAAGTCTATAAATTCTTGAGCTGTCTCATCCTTGGATTGCAAGAATTTAACCCAAGTATATCGTGAATAGTCTTCAACGATAACCAACACGTATCGCTTCCCGTTTATGCTTTGCGTTCACATGGGACCACTTAAATCCATGTGAAGTAACTCCAACACTCTTTTTGATGATGGTTCGGGTTTTGGTTTGTGAGATGATCTTTTCATCTTTCCTTTCTCATACGCTCCACACAGATGGTCCTTTTCATTTCGAAGTTCTGGGAGTCCCTTAACCAATTGTTTCGAAGCTAGCTTGTTTATATTCTCGAAGTTCAGATGGGATAATCTTTGGTGCCATAACCAAGAGTCTTTTGATAATAGGAAGATGTTATTCTTGACCATACGCTTAGCTACATCTATGGTGTAAAAGTTTGAGTTTCGGGAACCAGTTAAAATCTCCTTTCCATCAATGCTCTTAACACTACGGTTCTTAACCCTAAATGTGACCTCTATCCCTTTATCACAGAGTTGTCCTATGCTAAATAGATTATGTGATAACCCCTCAACATAGTCAACATCCTTGATGACTAGATTTTTTAAGACTAAATCCCCATATCCTTTGATTTGAGCGTGATTGTCATTTCCAAACTTAACTGTCCCACAATACTGTTCTACAATGTTAGATAGTAACTCTCTCCTCCCAGTCATGTGTTTTGAGCAACTCGAATCCATGTACCAGATGGATTTTGCCTGAAAAGAAAAAATGCATACAATGAAGCCAAGATGTCGGTTTAAGTACAACCGACAGGCAGAAGAACGGGTCCTAGACTAAGTTAACTAGATGTCATTTCTTTGAAGTGCGGGTCTTGATCTGAAGTAACCAATAACCATCTGCATTTTAACACCCCTCCCAGATAATATAAATACCACATTAACACGATATCATAGGTGGCAATAACGCATGAAATCCATAATACACATGTCAATGGATAATGCACATCTCTCTTAATTTAAAACTTTATACAAAAGGTTTACAACATAATCGCAGTTTATTACAGATCACCCTGATTAGACTAGTATAATATCCCTGACTATCAAACATACATACTGATACATAATTCCCAAAAGAAGCTACCACATGCAGTTCTAACATCACACAAAACAATTACAAGTCTTCAAGTAAACCCCAGCTCTATCTCTACGGCTGCTGCTGCTGAGACCCCTTCTGACTCCCTGGATACATTAGACTCGAAGACGTAAGCTGGAAAGCTCGTGAGTATGTGAAGGTTAGACACTACACAATAATCACATAACATATAGCACATATCACACATAATAGTCCATGTCCCTGTCCCTAGCACCCAACACGCATCTCAGGTATAAGCACGAAAGAATGAGATATGAACACAATGCGCAATCCCTGTGGGGACACTTCCCCGGCTAACAAATCGCACACAGCAGCAGTTAGCAAAACCCCGTGGCTCAGAAGCGACCCGGCCACAGACCCTGCCGTGTATATACGCCCCAAAGACTGTTAAGGACAATCAACACACGCATAACAGTCTCTGTCCGTATGGGGCTCGTCACGGACTCCCTGGAATAGATCTCATATTATGCATACACAACACATGTAAGATAGAAGCATACCTAAGGTTTATGTCCCTGTCTCATACACAACAGATATAGCAATAACTACACAGCTAAATTCCCAAAAAGAGGCACGCATTTGGAAAATAAATCGAATACTCACCTGACTGGTCTGATTGGTTCACGGACCTCTGATGTTATTCAGTTCGTTGCCTGCTCGTCCCTGTAAACACACGGAGCCCAACTGTCAATTCAGACCCAACTTATACATAAAATTGACCCAGACACGACTCTTTAACTTAACCATACTCGACAAACAATCCCAACGGGACCCCAAAACCCGGCCCTAACCCTTACTGAACCCCACCCAAGACTCCCAAATCGAAACCGGCCCAGACAGCCCATCGCGGCCCTCGACCCGCCCCCATCGCAACCGCACTCGTGCCAGTCGCGTCGCGACCACGACTGCGGGATCGTGACAGCAACCCCTGCGCTTGGTTTCGTCCCTACTTCGAATTCCATGGCTGTCGAGGCGTTTTAGACGCCAAAACTCCGATTCCATCCGTCAAAAACATATGAAACAGATACATATTCATCTAAATAGGCTTAAAAGCCGATTCTCACCGCTCCACAACATATCACACGAGTTTTAGAGATCAAATCATAGGTTTCTTATCTCCTTGAGCTCATGAACACACAACAATGGAGATGATGCAGTTAAATCAAAGTTTCAGCAACTTAAATCTGGATTTTGAGGGGTTTCTTGCTGCTGAAATATCACTTACACACACATACACAGTTCCACAATTTCTAATTAAGGAAAGAAGGCAAGGAGAAGTACGTACGTATACTTTCTATTTTTTTAGAAACCCGGTACCCAATTACCCTATCCCGATATCACATTTTCAATATTAATACCCTTTCAACACATTTGATCCCGTGATATTAAATATATAATGAATCCACGAAATTTATAATCCGGTGACACGTAATCACAATCCCGACACGTATCAATCCACTAAACGGGATATAATTGGACCAACCCAATAATATTAAAATAATAATCCACTCAAATAATTACACGTACCAGGTCTGAAAACCGGACGTTACAAATCCTCCCCTCTTAAAGAGATTCTGTCCCAGAATCTGACTCGAGCTCGGGAACAACTGAGGATATCTCGATCTCATTTCGGACTCGGGTTCCCAGGTGGCGTTGGTACCTTTATGGTGTCTCCACTGAACAAGTACCAAGGCAATCTCTTTATACCTCAGTTTCGTTATCTTTCTATCTGTAATGGCTTCGGCTGCTCCACATACAGCAGTTGGTCGTCGACTGGATCTCAAATAGCGACACGTACTGATCATATTTGGCCAGACACTTCCATAGATGACTCACGTGAAAGGTATCGTGCACGCCTGCTAAATCTGAAGGCAATCTCAGTCGGTAAGCCTGATACCGGACCCTAGCAACAATCTCGAATGGCCCTATATACTGCGGACTCAACTTTTCACGATGTCTAAACTGGATAACCCTTTTCCACGGCGAAACTTTCAACAGAACCTGATCCCCGACCCTGAACTCAAGCTGTGTCAGATGGCGATCAGCGTAATTCTTTTGTCGACTCTAGGCGACCCTAATATGCTCCCGAATCACGGCCACCTTATCGCTGGTCTCTTGCAGTAGCTCTGACCCACTAATAAGTCGCTCACCGACCTCCCCCCAACACACTGGGGTCAGGCACTTGCGCCTATATAGCGTCTCAAACAGAGCCATCTGGATGGTGGCATGATAGCTATTATTATACGCGAACTCGACCAATGGCAAATGCATGTTCCAGCTACCAGTGAAGTCGATAGCACACGCTCGCAACATATCCTCGGGGGTCTGATTACTATGCTCTGTCTGCCCGTCAGTCTGTGGTCTGTATGTTGTGCTCAGCTGAACCCTGGTGCCCAACTCTCACTCGAAACTCTGCCAGAATCGAGACGTAAACCGGGTATCCCTATCCGAAGTGATCGACCTCGGAATCCCATGCCGTGATACCACCTCATTAATATATAGTCTTGCTAACTGATCCCTGGTGATAGTGCCCCGAACGGCTAAGAAGTGCACACTCTTCGTTAGTCTATCCATTATTACCCAGATCATGTCGTTTCCGCGAGCCGTGCGTGGAAGTCTCCCAATGAAATCCATCATAATTTGGTACCACTTCCACTCGGGGATCTTTAGCGGCTGAAGATGACCGTGCGGCTTCTGGTGCTCCGCTTTGACCTTTAGGCACGCCATACACTGTTCAACAAACCTACCCACATCCCTTTTCATCCCCGGCCACCAATAGAAGTCGCGAAGGTCATGGTACATTTTAGTACTTCATGGATGTACGGACGACCTCGATCTATTTGACTCGTCAAGAATCAACTGCCGTAGATTTCCCACCTTAGGGACCCAAACTCTGTCATGAAACGTATACAACCCTCGATCGTCCCTGATCAACGTCTCAAGCTGCCCAGTCAGACATTCCCGCTTCACATTCTCATCTCGCAGGCCCTCCTGCTGCGCTAATCTCAGACTGTTTGTCAACGTCGAGGTAATCTCAAGCCTCTAAGCCCTGGAAATGACAGTCTGGCCGCATGCCCTACGCCGCTGTCGCATGTTCAACTTCTTCTGGCTGAACAAATACTGAAGGCTCTTATGGTCGGTATACACAATGAACCGAGATCCATACAGATAATGTCGCCAAATCTTCAACGCAAACACATTAGCGTCTAACTCTAGATCATCCACCGTATGGTTCTCCTCATAATCTTCAGCTGGCGCGAAGCATAGGCGATCACTTTCCCTCTCTGCATCAAGACACAGCCCAACCCAGACCCTGAAGCATTACAATAAACCACGAAGTCGTCAGTACCCTCTGGTAGTGCTAGCACTGGAGCCTGGCATAACCGGGTCTTCAGCTCTCTGAATGCACACTCCTGATCCTCGGACCACTCAAACGGTATGAACTGCCATGTCAGTCTCCTCAATGGCATGGCAAATCTTGAAAAGTCCTTGATAAAGCGTCAGTATTACCCTGCAAGACCTAGAAAACTGCGAATCTCTGGCACTGACTTCGGAGGCTCCCATACACAGTTCCTTATTTTCTAATTAAGGAAAGAAGGCAAGGAGTAGTACGTACATATACTTTCTATCTTTAGAAACTCGGTACCTAATAACCCGAACCCGATATCACATTTTCAATATTAATACCCTTTCAACCCATTTAATCTCGTGATCTCAAATATATATTAATCCACTAAATTTATAATCCGGTGACACGTAATCACAATCCCAACACGTATCAATCTACTAAACGGGATATATTGGACCAACCCAATAATATTAAAATAATAATCCACTCAAAAAATTACACGTACCAGGTCCAAAAGCCGAATGTTACATGCATTAAAATCACATAACTTTAGGTACCCATCTTAGGATGGGTCCTTTTGGTTAGGTGTTCCAGGTGTATATGACACATTTACAATCTTAGGAAGCCATATTGCAGTTTTGTGTGGACTACATGCAAACCTTTTGGAATCCATTTATGTTTGGACCCAGCCGGCTTTGAAACCTTAGACGATGAAATTGCCTTTAGTTTTGGACTACTTGAAACCTGTTTTACATTTGATTTAGGTTTGGGCCTTGGCAAAGAACAAGTATCAAGTATTGTTGGGGCCATTGATGCACTTATTTTTATTTTCTTTTTACAAAATCTTTTTGCAGGATAAAGCACGAATTTATTCATTTCAGGCACTTTACGTTTAAAACTAGTTGGACAGAAATTAAACAAATCCCAAAATGAATACTTCAAACAAGAAACAAAATTCGTTACAGTATCACAAACATTGTTTTCAGAGATTACATGCATCCTATCTTTAGAAACAAAATCAACTGGCATTTTAGCCTTCTTCACAAAGAAACTTGAAAAATCTTGCATGGATGTTTTTGGAATCCTTCTCACATGATCTGTAGGAACAAAACGATGAGAGTCAGTACATTTGGATGACTTAGACTTAGAGATATTTTCTTGGTGAGTGGGTTTCTTGGAAGACTAAGATTGACTCTGAGTCTCCATTGAAACCTCAGCTTTTGAAGATTTAGAACACTCACATTCAAAAATGACAGAAGAAACTTCAATCTTAGCTTTACCTTTTTCAGATGATGCAAGAGGGACTTTGGGAGGATGAGAAAATTTTAAATCTTTTAAATGAGAATTTAACCCTTCCGAAATAGTGTCAAACTTTTATTTGTATATGGTTAATTCTACATTTTGTTCAAAAGTTTGTCTTGTGAATTTCTCTTCGCTTTTAAAAAGAGCTTCTTGATAACTAAGAGCTTTCTTTCGAGCTGACCTTAAGTCCTTTTCTAAAACATTTATTTTATGTTGAAAAACTTTTGTAGGAACATAAGGAATATGAATTGGTTTGTCAAGTTCAGTATTCATTTCAGCTGATGAATTAGTAGATAAGAAGTCCTCCTCTAGCGTAGGTACTCTATTAGGATAACTCTCATTTAGTTCCTTTTCTTTATTTTAGTTCATCATATTTAAAAGAGATTTCCTTTTCTTGTCCCAGCTGTATTATCAACACATAATTTCAATATCAACACAATATTCAAAGCGATAAGAATGAAAACACTCGATTAATGAAGATGAATATTCAGAGAATGTATATAACAGAGGCGGCGGCCGTATTTCTTAAATGTGCAAAAATGACAAAGTTATGGGAAACCCTCCTAGGGTTTCCCTTACATAATAAAATGACTTTGAGGGATTGATACTTAACACCCCTCAACTTCTAAATGCAATAAGAAAATTACAATAGAAAAAAATAACATTACATGGAAATAAAAGAAACTAACTATTACAAAATAAAACTCCACATGATCGAAATTTATAATCTAACAACACCCACATTCTGCATTGCATTACAACATGTTTACTCGTTAAATCTATGAACTCATTAAGACAATGCATACAGTTGTTGTTGAATCTCTTTACCGGAAAGAAAATGGAAAAGCACCTATTGGACCTAGTTCTTAGGTCTGCAAGATCATGTTGAAGCCTTTAGACCACTACTCAGACGACCTTTTGGTAAATTTTGAGGACATTATTGTGGTGATTTTGGTAGACATGCTTTGTTCTATGATGGTTATGTACTAGACTAGCCTTGTACCCTTTATAAGTTAGTTTTGAACTTTATATGTATGTTTTAAATTTGTAATTCACTTAATCCTAATGGTTATACTGTAAATATTCTTCAACTCAATTACTCTGTCTTAATTATGATTGATATTGTTTGTGCAAATTTGGGACCTAGCCGCTAAGACTCCTCCGTAAGGAATCGTCTTCAAGGATGGTATCAGAGCCTATGGTTTGAGTGAATCAAGTATTATGTGGGTAATACTTGATCTCAAAATGAAGCAATACATAGGTATCAATCATTTAAGTGGATTGAACTACGATAAGACATACAGACTGTTAGGATGGGAAAAAGGGTACCTAGCTTGTAAGTGTATAAACTGAAAGTTACATGATTTTATTTTTAGTAAAGATGTCTATACCAGGAGGATTTCCTGACAATGTCACTCCCTAGCAAATGTGTGAGATGATGCAACAACTATTAGCCCAAAAAATGGAACCCCAAAACAATAGAATAGTTCTAAGGCTGAGATGAGGCATAAGCCAAACGAAGAGCTAATAGGAAAAAGTAAAAGAAAATATAAACAAGCTCAAAACAAAGAATCTGACTCTGAAAGCTCAAACCCTGATGCCGAAATTGAACAGCCAAAAGGCTGTAAGTTCAAAGATTTTAAAGCTAGCAGTGCCTTCACATTTGAGGGTACTGTAAACCCTATCTAGGCTCTGGATTGGATTAGCCATACCACCGAGATCTTTAGCATCTATCAATGCCTTGAATCCAAGAAAGTTAAGTTTGCTACTGCACTATTTGTCGGCGCTGCCCACGCTTGGTGGAAAACGTAATAAAACATCTACGATGAAGACGTCATCAAGACTCTAGAATGGGATCAATTCCTTGACATGTTCCAAGCTAAGTATTTCCCTACCGATCAACAAGACAAAATAGAGATGCAGCTCATGCAATTGACCTAAGGAACAAAGACTATCGACGAATACGAGCACGAGTTCTCGCGGCTTTGTGGTTAATCTTCATACCAAGTAGCCACTGAGGAAAGACATATGAATCGATTTTGTAGAGATCTTAATCCAAGGTAGACATCCGATGAGTGCTACAAAGTACAAGACATACCTTGATATGGTTGAAGCAGCTAGACAAATCGAAAGCGAGTACTTAAGAGTATGGAGACCAACTTGGTGCTACACAATCTAATCTGACATTTCCTCCTCCACTAAAGAAGTGATAAAACATGATCTAGGAAATCATCAACATTTGAAACGAATTTTGCATTGAATTGATATTTCTCTCACTTTACACCTTGAATTACACACACTTAAATTTTCAAGACTTAGGAAAATTCTCTTGGAATTTTCCTTTTATACTAAAATCCTAAGTTTCACATATTTGCACTATTAGTCCTTGAACTTCTATTTCTTGTTGCTTTCACCTCTATAATTAATACCTAAGGATCTCCCTCTTAGAGGTGAAAAATGACTTACAGATACAAGACAAAAACAAGGACTCTACGATTGTGACAATTACAAGTCAAAACTAGACATCAGAATATCTTCAGTCTTCCAAAATGTGATCTTCAGTGATCTTTAGTCTTTTCTTCTCTCTGAGCATAATCTGTATCTCTCTCATATTCATATCTTATCTTCTTTGATCTTCCCTTTTCTGTTAAAATCATTCTCCCCCTTGAATCATGAACTTTATCAAATTCTTTTCATCTTCTGATCTTATCTTCTCTAATAAGAATACACTCCCCCTTGATATATGAATTCTATGTATTCTCCCCTTGATTTTATGAATTAGCAAAATCAGCTACAAATACTATCTAAGCAAACTCTTTAGTACCCAGCCGATACAGTGTATGTAGGATTATCTTTTCTTCAATTTCTTTCTCAATTCTCAGCTCTCAGCATTTTTCAACTTAGCTCCCTCCGGCTCACTTTGATATAAAAATTTTCAGTCAGCTTTATAGTGAAAGCATGATCTGATGCACCACCATCTCCTTTTAATACACCCCTCTCATTTACATTTTACCTCTACTTGACCCTGTTAGCATCCCATGTTAATTGACACTTGTCAACTGATAGACCTAAAGACCCTCACCTACACCAACATATTGTCGTTTGCTTCCTGGGCAGGTATACCAGCTCTGGTTAGACCATAGAAGAGACATATATGCATGATTACTTAGTTTGGTGCAATGTCGAAGTCAACCGATCAAGAAAAATATAACAATGAAGCTCAATTGATAATCTCATGAGGTATATCAGAAGATGATTAATAAGTCTTAAGAAACGGGGAGTCAGGTGAATTCAGATAATCAGGAGGATTTGGGAGTCAGTAAAATTCAAAATGAAATGTAAAATCTGATATATAATATGGAATGAAATTAGATTTTCATGAACGAATGTGTATATGGGAAATATGGGACACTTCATAATGAATGAATGAAGTAGGAGAATCAGAAATGATTAACAGAATCGAGAATGATATGAATTATGGAAATCAGAAATACATAGGGAATCAAAATATGAAAAGAATCTCAGAAGAATTAAGATTTGAAAATCACAAAGACTAAATCAATTAGCCTCAGTGATTAGTGATATGAAAAATGTATCGTTTAAGCTCATAAATAAACTCAAAAATTATTTGATTACGAAAATTTTTCTTTATGTACACACAAAAATATTACTTCTGAAACACAACTTTGAAAAATTTCTTCATCAGAGTATAGATGAAATTTCACCTGCAAATAAGCAAAGAATCAGTCAACTGAAATTTCATTTTCACGAAAGCTCGGGTTTTGTACAGATGTGCACAAAAGCCATTTGAGTGAAGACCGGGTTCTGCACTGACATGTACAGAAACTATTATCATGAAGTACGGTACCTACTGATATGAGTAGAAACTATATCACCTGCAAGAAGAAAATCAAGTGCCCTTAAGTATCCATTGCATTTTTGGATCCACACAGATTAGGTGATTTAAGTACCCACTTTATTACAGATTTGGGAACCCATTTCACTTTGGGTGTAGGTACCCTTTTCACTATTAACTTAGGAACCCACATTTGACCAATTTTTGTATCTTCATTATTAAACACAGACATTAAGTTCCTTTTTGTGTCAATGAAGTTGATATCCAATTTGACAAAGACATAAGAATCAGGACGAAGAGAATTATGTAAATGTTATTCTCTAAAATCTATCCTTTTTTATCTGTTTCTGATAATACTTATTATTATTCTTGGAAGATAACTTCGGAGATGAATAATTAGTATTATCAGAAACTGTTGAAAATTTTATTTTTGAAGTTTCACTATGGAATGTCATCTTTAACTTTTTCTTTGTCGTTGTTTATCTTCAGAAGATACTTGAACTTCAGATTGGTACCTTTTTCAATTAACTCTTCCTCAAGATTTGAAATTTTGTCTTGAAGAGTTTTAATTTTCTCTGAGTTCTTCAAAAAAGAAGTTTCATTTCTCTAATTTATTTTAAAGATATTCATATTTAGCTCATTTATCTTCTTAGATAAACAAAAAATTATTTGATAAAAGATGGTTGACTTTTTTTAGCATTCAAACAATTCTCACATTCGGAATCCTCCAATTTCTTCATCAAGTCAGATATTTGAGATTTAAGCTCTTCTATTTAAGAATTCAGAAATTTCTCTTTCTCTTCAAATTTGTCAATCTTTAATTTCAAAAGATTGACTTCAAATAGAACTTGACTCTTTTCAGAAATCGCTTCTGTCAGAAGAAAAGTTGACTCAGTAAGTTTAACAGTTAATTCAACTTTATATTTATTTAACTCTGAAATTAGATTACATAACAACTTGGAATTCATCTTAGTCAAGTATTTAACAATTTTGTTCGCATGAGATTTTTCTTCTTTTAATTGAATCAACACAGCAAATTTATTCTTGAACTTCTTCTCAACATCTGCAGTTAAGGCTTGATATTCAAAAAAACTCACGTGTGAAGCACAAAAAATTTGAAGTGTTAAACAAATAAGCTCAAATGAAATTCAAATAAGCTCTTAACTTTAATAATTGACCTACACAAGCAAAATACAAAGTTAGAATGATATATGGATGAAATAAACTCTGAATTGATAAAATAAGGAAACAGTGCAAATTGACCTTAAAAAGTCAAAATCAAACTTAGTCAAAGTTAACTAAAGTGAAACTTCTTCAAATAGGTCAAACTTGGTCAACTTAAATCAAACTAGGTCAAACTCGATTAAGTTAAATCAAACTTGGTCAAAATCGATTGGGTTAAGTCAAACATGAAATTTTGGGTCTTTGGTTTAGAAACTTGGGCCTTTGTCTAACTTGGGCCTTGGTCCTCATGAAAATTATTTGACATCGAGATGAGAAATTATGGACTCGATGTGGTTTGACAAATGACATATTACTCGAGATTCGAGTGTAGTGTACACGAATTCCAGTGTAATGGACTCGAGCTCGTGTATGAACGACTCGAGTTTACTTGAGTTCGAGTATAAGAAACACAGTGTAAAAGACTCGAGCTGAAGAATCAATTAATTCAAAATTAACTTGACTTGGACTCGAGATGTATTAACAATGGACTCTAAATGAATTTCTTTCAAACTTGATATTATAAATGATGGAAACTAATTGGTTTGTGAATAACTCGAACTGAACTTGAGAATGAATAACTCGAAGGCAAACTCGAGATGTTTAGCAATGGACATGTATAACTCGAGTTTCGAGTGTATTGTACATGAACCTGTGTAAGAAAGACTTGAGATTTGAGTGTTGTGTACTCGAGCTCGTGTAAGAAGGACTCAAGATGATCTTCAATAAACTCGAAGTTACTTCTATTAGAACTCGAAATCAAGTCTGCTCAACTCGAGAAGTGTATGATGAACTCGAGACGTACTATGAAGGACTCAATGTATTTGATATTGAACTCGAAGTTTGACTTTTGTGTATTTTATATTTGGTTGAAAATTTTTCGACCCCGATGAATTTTAAAGTTCGACCCCATATCTTAGTTATCTTTTATAAAATTTATATATTGAAAATTTTCTATTAAAAAATCTAAGATAAACTTACAAACATCATAGTTTGTTATCCCTAACAAAAGGTAAGTCTATTTCCACATGTTTAGTATGTTGGTGCTGAACTAGGTTAGAAGCTAAGTATATGGCACTGACATTATCACAAAAGACAACGGTGGCACGATTTAAGGGGTAACATAGCTCAAGAAGGAGGTTACGGAGCCAAGCATCCTCGGCAACAACATTAGCCACCCCTCGGTATTCAGCTTCAACACTAGAGCGCGACACAACAGATTGTCTCTTACATGATCAGGTTATGAGATTATCACCAAGAAAGACACAAAACCCATACGTGTACCGACGTGTGTCAGGACAGCCAGCTCAGTCAGCATCAGAGTAAGAAACCAAGTGGTTCGCAACATAGGGACGGATATGAAGACCAAGAGAAAGAGTACCATTTAGGTAGCGAAGAAGGAGTTTTAGAGCATTAAGATGAGGTTCATGAGGGTCATGCCTGTAAAGGCAAATTTGTTGAACCGCATATTGAATATCTTGATGAGTGAAAGTCAAATACTGTATAGCCTCAGCCAGACTTCGATATAGAGTAGGATCGTCTACAGGCTTACCCGCAGAGGACAGTTTGGTCTTCGTGTCCGCAGGAGTAGAACACGTGTTGCATGTGGTCATGTTCGTGCGAGTCAGAATGTCACGAGCAAAGGCAGGCTGAGAAAGAAACAAACCAAATGAGCCATGCTTAGCGGAAACACCAAGAAAAAAGGAAAGAGTCCAAGGTCAGTCATGGAAAATTCAGATGACGGAAGAGAGATGACTTTGGACACAAGAGATGGGGAGGAGGCAGTCAGGATAATATCGTCAACATAGAAGAGCAGGAAGATAGTTTCTGATCCATGATGGAAGGTGAATAAAGAAGGGTCTGATTTGCTGCTAACAAAACCAAGAGAAGTGATATAGACAGCAAATCGATGATACCAAGCGCGTGGAGCTTGCTTGAGACCGTAGAGAGCTTTGAGAAGCCGACAAACATAGTTAGGATGTTGAGGATGAACATAGTCGGGTGGCTATTTCATACATGAGATGGTTATACTAAGAATGGTGCAAATAGTGACAGGTTTGAGAACAGGACTGAACGTTTCATCAAAGTCTAGACCCAGTTGTTGGGAGAAACCTTGAGCCACAAGACACCCCTTGTATTTATGAAGGTTGCCAAGACTATCAAATTTGTGTTGATAGAGCCATCGACAGCCATCAATGTTAACACCAGGAGGTGGGGGAACAAGAATCCAGGTTCGATTAGATAGAAGAGCTGACATTTCTGCATCCATGGCGGAGTTCCAATGAGGATCACGCATGGCCTGTGCAGTAGATCGAGGAATAGGAGAGACATCAGTAGTGGCTGAGAGATTAAGAATTTGACAAGGTTTCAAGTTACCAGTTTGGGACTGAGTAACCATGGGGTGGGTTGGTTGGGGAGGGGCTGGGGGGATGGTTCCGAAGGGGAGGTGGGGGGTGCCAACGAAGATGATGTTATCTAAGGCGAAGTAGGTAAAGATTCACGAGAGATAGGACGGGATGGTGACCGTAGGTCAACAGGATTAGGAGCAGAGGAGCCGGAGATGAATGATGACGGTAATGGATGGGATTCATCAGTGAAAGCATCAAAATCAGAAGATGGATGGGGAGGGTGAAAATCAAAAAAGGGAAAGTGATCTTCATCAAATGTGACATGACGAAAGATGAGCACTTTTTGAGTTAGAAGGTCCAAAGACCTATAGCGATGATGCCATGAAAAGGGCCTAAGTAGACACAAGAAGAGGAGTGGGGAGAAAGCTTGTGAGGGGCAGTGGATGATGTATTTGGATAACAAAGACAACCAAAACACAAAGATGGTTATAAGATGGGAAGAAACCAAACAAGAGTTCGAAGGTGGTTTTGAAGTTAAGAGTGGTTGTCGGTAGCAAGTTGAGAGTGTTAACAGCATTGTATAAAGATTCCACCCAAAATGAAGTGGGAAGACGAGCTTCAATTAGTGATGTGCGAATAATTTTATTGATGGTGTGAATTGATCTTTCAGCCTTTCCATTTTGTTGTGATGTATATGGACACGAAAAATGAGCATGTATTTTAGTGGTTTGGAAAAGTTGGTGAAAGTTGTCGTTATCAAATTCACGTCCATAAGCTCTAAACTAACAAAAGGTTTGATAGACATCACTTTTAGCACGCAACGTAAACACCCACAAAACATGAGAATAGTTGTCTAAAAATAATATATAATATTAGAAACCACTATTGCTCAAAACCGGAGAGGTCCACAAATCAGAATGAATTAATTCAAATAACAAAGATGTTTGGGAGCTAGATGGATAAAATGGTAAGCGACAATGTTTGTCAAGTCGACACGCATGACAAAGCGGTACATTATTGGTAGAACATGAGATAAAATTACGAGTTTTAAAAAAAAAAGACAAAACTGAGGAGCCCGGGTGGCCTAATCGTTGATGCCAAGTGGAAGCAGAGACGGTGACAAGAGCAGTAGCTGGAGAGGAGACAGAGGGAAGAACTGGATAAAGATCACCCACACTATCACACCGTTGGAGAATGTGACCTGTTTCAAGATCCTTAAAAGCAAAACCAAATGGGTCAAATTCATCTGAAACAGAATTATTAGTAGTAAATTGACGAACAGAAATTAAAATTTTCACCAATTGATTGGAGACAAGTATATGTTGTTTAAGTGAAGACGATTATTCGAGTGGTGAAAAAATGAGTGACTGGTAGCATTAAATGGTAGTAAAGCACCAATACCAACCATAATAAACTTAGAATTACATGTAGTTAGAGAGTGAATGTCACCTTGGTTGAATGATGTAGAATCATCCTAGTTACAATATCAGCACAATATAATTATCAATCTTAATTAATCAATCAACAAGAATGAAACAATGTAACATCCTGTATAAATCCAGGTTAGCAACTATGACCTAATCAGTATTTATTACCAAGTTATAACCTAATCAGTGGTCATTAACAATTAATCAAGGTGATTAACAAAGTTTATAATAAAATTCAAGTCAATTAGAAACAATTTCATCGGTGCGATTAATCGGCAAATTAATTAATCCGATCGATTTGTTATATGATGGATTAATTCAACAAAGTACATAATTAATTAATATTAGTGACACTAATCATTCATTAATACACTTGCTTAACATTGATTATGCAAGACTAAATAAATTCATGAAACAAAAGTATTTATAAGTATTTATGAAATTACAAAAAAAGTGAAATACAAGAATACATCCTAAATACATTTATACAAAAAAAAATACATGGAAATACTATATGATGGCCGGCCTCTAGGGGGTACCATCATAGGCTTTGACTTCGTTTTTATAATACACAAACTATCTAAATCAAATCCTTATTTCACCATCCCTCTCCACTTCACAAGAGATTTTACACTCAACCATCAAATTCCTCATAATTACAACACTTTTTCATCCTCTATAAATTGAATTCTTTTCTTCATTCATTATCACACCTTGCAACACAAAATCACTCTTTCCTCTCCTCTCTTGATCCGGCCACAAGTGCCCAAGAACACCAAAAATTTCACCTTTGTGTTCTTGCAACATTTCAAGTGTTTTTTTGGTGCAATCTTTCAAGAGTTTCAACTTCTTCTCATTTTCATACTCTAAATACATCAAAGTAAGTAAACACTAAGTTATTACAACTTATTTTATGTTTATATAAGTCTTGCATAATATATATAATCACCAACAACAACAAGTTTCATAAATACTCAAGTTTATAAATTACTAGTTTTGTTTTAAGTTAGTTTTCTTCAAATGTGTTTTTAAATATATAAACAAATTATGTAAGTATAAATATTATGAAAGCAAGTTATATAAATGTGTTTTATAACCTTTTATACAAGTGGTTTTGGAATAAACAACAAGAATCACAAGTTGTTTCAAGTTTATGAAATCCGGATTATCGGTAGAAATATTACGTCGATTTTGGAAAATCATAACTAATTCATAACTTAACGAAATGAATTGATTCTTGTCTCAAAAGTTAGATCTATATCTTAACTAAATTTATCATTTAATATGGAGTTTTGGACCCTCAAATATTATTTGGGAACCCGAAAGTTTGACAGCTCAAAAATGGCCGACATAGGGTTTTTAACGAGCTTTTTCCCCAACCTAAACACCTCGAAAAACGGCTGTTCATAACCTTAAAATATCTTTGTATATAGTAGTTTTATGTCTATGAAAACCAAAGCTCAAATCATTTTGGAGCTTGGTCAAAAACAGCCCCAAAGTAGGCCGAAAAACCTTTGAAAAGCTGGAAAATTATATATATATATATATATATATATATATATATATGTATAAACTTGATGTTTTAAGTGGGTTTTATTTATAAACTTGTGAAGTTGGGTGATTTTAAACATAAAAACCCTTATACATACATATTATCATATATATGGGAGCTATAAGGACTCGGTTAAACGCATCCGGTATCATTACTCATCTACAACGCAAAACCGTCGTTTTTACGCTCATTTTGCCATCAACATACGGTGAGTCTTCATAGCCCCTATTTTCACTATCTATTGGGGTGGAAATACATGCACTATTTTAATATGGACATTAAAACTGTTTATTTCTTATATGTATTACACGTGGGGATCCAGCAGCCCTCATATCATGAACCGTTAATTACATTTACTTGCAAACGCGAATATATTGTGGATAGATCTATATATATATATATATATATATATATATATATATATATATATATATATATATATATATATATATATATATATATATATAACACATGGTATCACAATCGGGGATACTGCATAGGGCAAACTCATTTAATAAGCTTCGGTTGCATGATGGCTTATGTATACATACATGGAATTTATGTGCTCACCAACAATTTGTCTTTTCGCGTAAACCTATGTGCTCACCAACAATTTTTTGACATATTTTAGCATGTATTTTCAGGTGATTAAGACATCCGCATTCATCAGAAGCATTCCAAGGCTTCCGTTCATTTTGGAGTCGCATCATTTTCAAACTCGGAGATTTATTTGCATCAATCTTGATAATTTAAATTTTGTATTTAAATCTCTGTATTTTGCGAACTATTTACATTTCATGTTGGTTTGTAAAACCTTCCTTATTTTAAAGTTAAATCGATGTATTTTCTGAAAACGTCCATATAGTGGTCATTCGTTATGATTATGGTTACGCTTCCGCGCTCGTCACGCCTCACTGCCAACTGGGGTAGCTGGGTGTGATAGATTGGTATCGGAGCCATAGTTATAGTGAACTAGGTTGCATTAGTACCTAGACTATAACTGTTACAAATACTAAACTTTCTTACCTCAAGAACTATGAACATATGTATGGACCCTAATGACATGAAAATGTCAAACAATACGGTCATTATCCTCTTTAACTCCGAGGATGAACACTCACCCATGGAACAAGGAAACCAAGGTGACACTGAGATGTACCTTGGATCGGAGACCCACCCAGACCCAATCAATGACGAGGTAGAGGACCCCTCAGAACAAGAGGAGGGCAACTGTGGCCCTGCAACACAAATTGCTCCACTATCACCACCACGTATTCCATCCAACACCCTATTCAGAAGCCATCCCAATGGGCCATTGGGGAAGTTCACCCCTAGGAAAAGGGTGTCACTGGCACAACGGGAGTCTATCACGGTACCTGCCCATCAGCCAAGCCCGCCGCAGCAGCGACTGGCGAACGTAAGACAGTGAGGGTGGATGCCTCACACTTTCCAAGAAGTGGAGAAACGAGGAAGGGATCCCAAGCCAGTTTGAACACCATCTTCTTCTCAAGTGCCGACACTTACCCAGGAACCTACGCAACAAACGGTGCCTCTGTTGGTGGCAAGGGCTGCCAGACACGACCTCCAATTTCGATAAAATCCACCAGGAGGTCGGTGAGATCTTTGCAAGGATTAAAGAGGAGGCAATGCAAACCACCAATATACCTTGGGCCAACCAGAATACCTAGGCAATCCAACAAGATGGAATTAACGAATTGTAAAAGTTCCTAGTAGAGCGTGAAGCCTGCAATGCGGAGCTAACCCAACGACTTAACGCTCTGGAGTACGGAGAAACCCCGGAGGCATCTCATACTTAGTGCCCCTCTACCATCGAATGGTATTTCCCTAGGATTTACTATCTGATGTATCTTTCGGTATGTAAGGCTTGAAAATTTTTCAGAAAATTCCCAACCATATCTTGAATAAAGATTAGGTATCAAGCACCCTTAATGGAGAAATTAACTTTTAACTATAACTCTGTGCATGAGGATATGTAGTATGACTATCTGCGTAAGAAATTTCAAACCCATAGACTTATCCTCTTACCCCATTAGATGCATTTATACTATTTGATACCGGTGCCGATAAGAGCTTTATATCCACTAAGTCTAGTAATCAGAAAAATGTCGCTCTTACACCATTAAGTGCCACTTATGCTATTGAGGTTGATGACAGCAAGACGCTTAAAACAAATAATATAATATGAGGATGCTCATTAGAATTAGTAGGTTGACTCTTTGAAACAGACTTGATGCCCATCAAACAGTGAAGTTTTGACATGGTCATAGGCATGGATTGACTATCGAAAAATCGTGCGGAAATAGTGTGCAATAAGAAGACGGTTCACATATCTTTAGCCAATAAGAAGGTCATTACTGTCTGTCACACCCCGTTACCCCAGTTGGCAACGAAGCGTGACGTCGCGGAAGCATAACCATAATCATAACGAACGACCACTATATGGACGTTTTTCAAAATACATCCACAAAACTTTAAATTAAGGTTATACATAGTGTGACATGAAGAAAATAAGTCTGCATAATACAGATATTTATGTACAAAATTAAAGTATTCAAAATATGCAGCTAAAATCTCCGGTAGTTTCGAAAATGCATGCGACTCCTTAGAGTTTGCCCTGCGCAGTATCCCATACGTAATACCGTGTGTTAAATATATATGCACTCGCTGCTAGCCGAACCGAACTAACCCGAATGGGGGACATGACTCCCGATAGATCTATCCACAATATATTCGCGCTTACAAATAAATGCAATTAACGGTTCATGATATAAGGGCTGATGGAACCACATGTGTAATACATAATAGAAATGAAGTTGTTTTCGTGTCCATATGAAAACAAAGCATGTATTTCAACCCCAAAACATAACAGTGTGAAAATAGGGGCTATGAGGACTCACCGTGTGTGCGGTGGCAAAAACGAGCGTAAAATGCTATTTAGCGTAAGTTGATGGATGATGCACCGGGTGAGTTTAATTGAGCCGTAAATGATAATAGGGACTTAATATCTATAATATATGATAATATATATATTTATAGATTTTTATGTCTTAAATCACCCAACATTACAAGTTTATAAATAAAACCCACTTAAAACGTCAAGTTTATATATATATATAATTTTCCAGCTTTTTCGAAAGTTTTTCGGCCTACTTTGAGGCTGTTTTTGACCAAGCTCCAAAACGTTTTAGGCTTTGTTTTTCTAGGACATTAAACTACTATATACAAAGAATTTAAAGTCAAGAACGACCATTTTTCGAGATGTTTAGGTTGGGGAAAAAGCTTGTTGAAAACCCTATGTTGGCCATTTGTGAGCTGTCAAACTTTCGGTTTCCCAAATAATTTCTGGAGGTCTTAAACTCCAAAATAAATTACGAAAACTTCCAGATCTATAGTTAAGACATAGATCTAACTTTTGAGACCAGAATCAACTCATTTCGTTAAGTTATGAATTAGTTATGATTTTTCAAAGTCGATATAAATTTTCTGCCGAAAATCCGTAGTTTATAAACTTGAAATAACTAGTGATTCTTGTTGTTTATGCAAAGACTACATGTATAAAAGTTACAAAACACATATATATCACTTGTTTTTCATAATATTTACATTTATGTGATGTGTTTATATATTTATAAACACATTTGAAGAAAACAACTTAAAAACACAACTAGAAATTTATAAACTTTGGGTTTTTATGAAACTTGTTGTTGTTGATGATTATATATATTATGCAAGACTTATATAAACATAAATATAAGATGAAATAAGCTAGTATTTACTTACTTTGATGTGTTAGGAGAATGAAAATGAGTTAAAAACTTGATCTTGAAAGAGTTGCACAAGGAATACTTTGAAATATTTCACGAACACCAAAATAGAAATTTTGGTTTTTCACTAGGCCTTGGGGCCGGATTTGAGAGGAGAAAAGGAGAGAATTGTTGGTTTTGAAGGTGCAAGAATGAATGGAGATGTTGGTCTTCTATTTATAGAGCAATAAAAGGTGGTGAAATGATGATAGATTTGAAGGTTGAGTAAAGTGTCTTGCAAAGTATGGAGAAGGATGAAGACATGTGATGTTGATGGTGCATGGGTGGTGTATTAAAATAATGAAGTCAACCCCTATAGCTCTAGCCTCCTAAGGCCGGCCATGAGCATGGTAATATCCATGTATTTCCCTTTTTTTTTGTATACATGTATTTAGAAATGTATACTTGTATTTCCCTTTTCTTGTAAATTCATAAATACTTTTCGATGCATTGTTTTAATGAATTGTTTTAGTCTTGCATAATTAATGTTAAGTAATTGTATTAGTGTATGATTAGTGTCACTAATCATAATTTAATTATGTACTTAGTTGAATTAACCCCTCATATCGTAAATCGATCGGATTAATTGATTTCCCGATTCATCGCACCGATGAATTTGATTCTAATTGAGTTGAATTTTCTAATAAACATTGTTAATCACCTTGATTAATTTCTAATGACCACTGATTAGGTTATAATTGGCTATTAAATACTAATTAAATCGTAGTTGCTAACCTGGTTTAATGTTGGCTGTTACACTGTCCAAGGAAAAACAAGAAATACCAAAGTAAGCATCATCTCCAGCATTAGGACCCTGAAGTGTTGATAGAGAAGGAGCCGAAGGAAAAGCGACTCGAAGATATTCTTATTATTTGTGATTACCTCAAAGTTTTTCTAGAACACTTACCTGAACTGCCAACATCGAGGCAAGTCGAATTCAAAATCGGCTTAGTATCAGGTGCTGCACCAGTGGCTCGAGGACCATACCGATTAGCCCCATCAGTATTGTAGGAATCGTCTAACCAGTTGTAGGATCTCTTAGATAAAGGGTTTATCAAACCGAGTTCCTCCCTTTGGGGGAGCTCCAGTTTTGTTCATAAAGAAGAAGGATGGAACATTCAGAATGTGCATCAATTACCGAGAGCTAAATAAGCTAAAAGAACTGATACCCACTCCCAAGGATCAATGACTTGTTTGACCAACTCCTAGGATCAAGCTTTTATTCGAAAATCAACCTGAGGTTTGATTATCATCAGGTTAGAGTCCGCAAGGAAGATATTCTGAAGCCAACCTTCAGATCCCGTTACGATCATCATAAATTCCTACTAATGTCATTTGGATTAACCAATGCCCTAACAAGTATTCATGGATCTCATGAATCGGGTGTGCAAACCTTATTTAGACAAATTCGTGATTGCCTTCATAAATGACATATTAATCTACTCACGAAACAAGGAGGAGCACGAGCAACATTTAAGACTAATTCTAGAGTTGTTGGAGAAAGAACAACTATATGCCAAGCTTTCTAAGCTTGACCCTTGGTTAAGAAAGGTGAAATCCCTCGGTCAGGTGATCAATAGTAAAGGAATCCAAGTCGACCGCATGAAGATCAAGGCTATCAGGAATTGGTCAACTCCTAGTAACCCCATAGAGATACGTCAGTCCTTAATACTTGCCGCTTATTATAGGCAATTATCAAAATTTTCTCAAAGATCACCGGATCTCTAACAAAACTAATCCGAAAGGACATTAAGTATGATTGGGGCGAGGATCAGGAGACATCATTTCAGTTATTAAAGCACAAACTGTGCAGCGCGCCTATTTTGTCTTTACCCAAGAAAAGCGAGAAATTCGTAGATTACTGTGACGCTTCACACAATGGGTTGATGTAGAAAGATAAAATCATATGCAAAGTCAGGTTAAAACCTAATAGTTTGATTTATGTTAAGCTTTGGATTGTTTCTATGCACTATATGGTGCCACTTTGATTTTGACAAGGTACACGCAGCAGCATCTAAATTTATTAGTGTCCTTTTTATGGATGTGAAAAAACATGGCACTTGAGAAGCGGCAGAGATGGTTGTGTTGGTTCTTACTTAATGATCTAATGTTAAACTCAAACTATAATTAAAAGCTTAATATAGAAATTTATATTAAATTAAGTGATGCCCACATCACTTTACACTTGGATTTTATGATCGACATGGTTGGGTTGTGTTGGTCAGGCAACACAAACGCTCCATTGTCAATTTAATTTCAGACTTCTACTGTTAGTGTAGATTATTTGCTATAAATGATTGAAGGTGACAAGTTTGATGATATAAGAGAAAAGAAATTAGTTGGTTCTTGTTCTTCTTGTTATTAGCTTCTTGTTCTGCTTATTGTGTTCTACTTCTTTTCAGTTTCTCAGGTACTCTAATGTTAGATTTCATATAAGAAATTTGATAATCAAATTGATTGAATAGATCAGATGTTTGATTTCATATAAGAAATTCTTTGCATATGATGCTCTATATGTAGCAGTGCAACATCATAAATGGTTTTTATGACCAATCGTTGTGGAACCTGTCCTTCCCCTTAAGTTTTTCAATTGTTCACATTTCGTTCTTCCATGCCAGTACCCAATCATAACCTTAATTTTTTTTTTTTAATTCTAAAATAATATTTAAGTTAGTGTTTTGTAGGGTGGAATCGCAAGAAATGAAAATCAAGAAAAATGAATGGTTGAATAATTATATTTGTTTTTTTATTCTCAAGCAGACAACAATAACAATCAAATATACACCAAAAGTTCATGTATGTTGTGTCTCTACCACATATAGAGTAATAACTTTTGAGTATACACTATAAATTGCAAAAGAGAATGGAAACCACATTCGACGAAAGTGTATTCCTATTTATCTTGGTTAAAAAACAATGTAAATCTCCTCATTCAATTCCTTGAGATTCCACCGTACCAAATGTAACCTAATGTCACGTTAGCTCGTGGAATTGAATTTGAATTTAAGTTTAAAGCATTGAGTGTTTGGTAGATTGGGTTTACTTCAGTGTTTTTTCTTCTTGGAGTGTGTGTTTTCTTCTTGGAGTGTGTGTATTTGTGTTTAGGAGGCAACTGAAACAAGTAATATGTTTTAATGTGTGATCAAATATCAACATTTCTTGAACAATGAGTATTTTCTACTTTTACTGTTTTTATTTTAACTGGGTTTCTGCAAATCAATTTGAAGGTGATCGTGTGTATCATAGAAGACATGTGTCTTGGTTGCTTTCATCACAATGAATGAGATGTTTTTTGGGACCCAAGCATGTTATACACAAGATGAGATGAACATGAAGCCACATTTTACTTTTGTTGGTGATTGAACCCGTAAAAGACAGGACAAAACATGTGCACCCAGATTGTGCCAAGATTATAAAAGAAAGTCAGGGAAATGGCTAAGAACTAAGAAGGCTGCACAAAATGCTTCAGGTCAATTGTACTCTTCCGCTCATTTTAGTTCTTATGAATGGGTGTTTTAATCTATTTATTTATTGATATCGGTTTGCTGTCTTTTTGTTTTGTAACATGTAGCATTTGTGTTAAAACCAAATTGATGCATGTAATTATGTTTTATATTACTGTTGTCTATATGTCCATACAGGCTTTCATATGCCACTGTTTACTTGAAGCTCATATTTGAGAATGATTTTTGAAATTTGGAGATTTATGGTGTAACAAGTCTTCGGTGAATGGGTCCATGTCCATCTTGAGTCTAAAGTATGCACACAAGCTTATGTTTGGTCATTCAGAATGATCATGATTTTGAAGTTCAAGTCAGTGAAAATTATTCTCATGTTGATTTAAATTGTCTGGTAACTTTCTATTAGATTCATGCTTATTAATGTAAAAAACATTTAGATGCTTATGTATGGTACTAATAAATTTAGTAGTTCCAGTGGTGTTAAATTTGTAGGGCGAGTGATAAGTGTCAAAAAGAAAAGAGGAAAACTATCAATGGTGTTGATTTGCTATGGCAATGGCTACCTTACGATTTAAAGATTATATTGAACCACTCAAGCTATGTACATAAATTGATACAATGAGGTAGCTTTTGTGTATCAATTCAACCTTTTTTTGTTTTGTGGGAGAGAGATATTGATGTTTATACAAGCATTTACTGATGAATTTATGTTTGTGTTTCATGCATAATTGTTAGCATTTATAGAACAAAGGGATCTGGAAAAGGCCACGAAGGACCAGCCAGGTAAGATGGGATCCAATCTATGTACATGTGTCGTATTTGTGCTCTTTCTATTGAACATTAACCTGATGAAGCATGTGCCTATATGTGTGTGCTTTTATTCTAAAATTGTCTTAGTATCTTCAGCGCTGTTTACAGTCAAATGAGCATTCTGTTCGTACTCCAAGGATCTTACATGGACATCAAGATCCCACCAGCGTTACTAAGCATTTTCGACACCCTTAGTGTAATTTTTTGGGTCCCGATCTACGACATGATAATCATACCGGTTGCTTGGAAATACATTGGTCACAAAACAGGCATCACTCAGCTCCAAAGGATGGGAACAGGCTTAGTGATCTCGATTTTTGCAATGGTATAAGCCGGGATTTTAGAAGTGGTAAGGTTTGGGATTGTCAAAATAAACAACTACTACGATTACGAGCACATGCCATTGTCGATTTTCTAGCAGTTCCCATCGTATAT
This sequence comes from Centrapalus pauciflorus, assembly GCA_020465985.1. NCBI lineage: Eukaryota > Viridiplantae > Streptophyta > Magnoliopsida > Asterales > Asteraceae > Centrapalus > Centrapalus pauciflorus. Next base: position 436,594 of record JAANYP010002759.1, read on the forward strand.
CTTGATCGGTTGTGCTGTTCATCGGACAATTGGAATTCTTTTACGATCAAGCCCCTGGTTCAATGAGGAGTTTGTGTTAGGATTTAGCGCTCACAACCGTGGCTTTAGGTAACTACTTGAGTTCTTTGCTCGTGACAATCGTAATGGCGGTTAGTACAAAGAGCGGTAAACCGGGGTATACCGGACAATCTAAATCGCCGTCAGTTGCAGAACTTTTTCTTGCTTTTGAGCATTCTGAGCATGCTAAATCTTGGAGCTTATCTATTCGTGGCTAAGTGGTACACTTACAAGCGGGCCATTGGGACTCTTCGTTAGCACAGGCATAAGTAAAGAACGGATAGTATCTGCTTTTGTTGGTGCTTTTAATTCGATGTTTATTTTAAAGTTTCTGGTTTGCCAATGCGTCGTTAATGGGTTAATTTTAAGAATATTTCATAAACTTATAAATATAAGTTTAAGTTGCTGTTTGAACTTTGAATCTTCATATATTAAAATTTTAGAAAAATCCTAATTTTATTTTTGAGAAATATTAAGAAAATCAGATATTAAATACTGATAAATTCCATTTCACCTGTGTTTATTAGATGAGTATGAAATTATAATGATTTTTACAAATCTCTAATAAATACTATCAAATAAGAAAAATTTATCATTTGTCATGTTTTTTAGTTTGCCATTTGTTTCATGTCATTTACTACAATTTAATTTTAGTTTAAATCAAATCAAATCCACTCTATCAAGTTTTAACATAACTAATTTGACTTTGAAATAAATCAAATTGGACAATCAGCTTCTGTAGGGTACCATGACAACAATATCAGGGTTTTTATTATCTTTTCATTTTTTTATCTCTCAAAAAATTGTTATCGAAACATGTTTTACTCATGTAATCTGTTGTTGTCAGGGATGACATAAACACAAAGAATATTGTTGCAACATTCTTCAGCTTTATTGATTTTCAAGTCATTGAGCATTGTTCTGCTCATGGTGCCATATCATGTTTGTTGGTTAAGATTTTTATATAGCTTTGCCTCTTTGCATTACCGTACATCCTTCCTAACTAATCTCTTTATAGATGTTTTTAGATGGTTCTTTTATGTGATAAACGATTGTACATTTGAAATCATAATAATAATTACTATAGATTAATAATAATCATAGTCATACTAAATATGTAAATAAAATTTTCAAACTTGATGAAGTAAACTAAAGTCTCTTGTTTAGCTTATAAAAGTCAAATAATGAATAAAAGAAACTTTAATGTACCAAATCAAGAAATATCAATGAATGATGAAATATTTATATAAGTTTGATGTTTTAAAAGGAATTTGGATGTGTTGCAAAAAGAATCATTGAAATCAGACATCGAATGAAAGTTCATTGCTATTTTAAACAAACATCTGGTGTTTTAATGTCTAAAGTTATGAAATATCAATGAATGATGAGATGTGTTTATATATTTGTTCTTTTTTTAAAGATTTTATAATTGTTACAAAAAGTCTCGTTGAAATGGACTTCAAATTATAGTTTATTGTTATTTTATGTAAAGGATAACATTTTAACAAATGAATAGACAAATTAACAGCTACATGTGTAATGTTTATATAGACATGAGATATTTAAATGATTTTTGATGTGTTGTGAAAGTTTCATCAAACACCTGCTTAATTTGAAACATCATTGCATAATATGGATTTTCTGCATATTAAATTGCTATTTTGTGAGGTTATGCACAAATCAAAGAGTTCATGAAATTCTAATAATTTCAAGATTTCATAATGGAAGTTTAAAGTGTAAAACTTTCAAAGATTAAAAGACAATGTTAGTTACTATTGTTATCAATTATAATTAATTAGTTAGAAGTCATTTTAGGGAGATTAAACTCTCACAATCTTATCAATACTTCTCCAAACTCATGTTTCATCATTTTTATCAATTATTCCTAACTAACTCCAATTAAGTATGAATAAATAAAACTTTAATGTATCTAATCAAAAGATAAATAATATGAAAAAATATTAGTTCTGTGTCTATATTAGGACAAAATATTATCTATGAATTGAATCTTTTTTTTTTCTTTCGTTTTTAGAAAAATAATATGCAACCCAACAAACATAATGCCAAATGAAAACAAATTCGCTCCCGCCGCTTAGCGCGGGTACACTACTATTTTGACAAATTCGTAATTGTCTTCATAAATGACATCTTAATCTACTCACGAAACAAGGAGGAGCACGAGCAACATTTAAGACTGATTCTGGAGTTGTTGGAGAAAGAACAACTATATGCCAAGCTTTCTAAGCTTGACCCTTGGTTAAGAAAGGTGAAATCCCTCGGTCACGTGATCAATAGTAAAGGAATCCAAGTCGACCCCGCGAAGATCGAGGCTATCAGGAATTGGTCAACTCCTAGTTACCCCATAGAGATACGTCAGTCCTTATGACTTGCCGCTTATTATTGGCAATTATCAAAAATTTCTCAAAGATCACCGGATCTCTAACAAAACTGATCCGAAAGGACATTAAGTATGATTGGGGCGAGGATCAGGAGACATCATTTCAGTTATTATAGCACAAACTGTGCAGCGCGCCTATTTTGTCTTTACCCAAGAAAAGCGAGAAATTCGTAGATTACTGTGACGCTTCACACAATGGGTTAATGTAGAAAGATAAGGTCATAACTTTGCTTCACAAGAACTTAAGGTTCACGAGGTGAATTACACAACGAATGATATAGATCTAGGAGCAGTAGTCTTTATCCTTAGGACTTGGAGATATTAGTTGTACGGTACGAAGTGTACTGTATTCACGGACCCTAAGAGCCTCCAACACATCTGGAACCAGAAAGAGTTGAATATGAGGTAGCGTCGTTGGATGGAGCTAATAGGTGATTACGACTATGAAATTCGTTATCACCGGGGGAAAACTAATGTGGTTGCAGACGCTCAGAGCTGAAAGAAACGAGCTAAGCCGTTAAGAGTACGAGCCCTAGTTATGACCATTTAACCAAACCTTCATTCCTTAGTTCATGATGCATAAGTAGAAGCTGTTAAGGAGGAAAATATGGAAAATGAAGCCCTGCACGGAATGGATAAATAGTTTGGGATAAGGGCTAATGAAAATCGATATTTCATGAATAGAGTCTGGTTACCCTGTTTGGTGGAATAAGAAAGCTGGTTATGGATGAAGGATACAAATCAAGATATGTCACCCACCCCGGATCCAATAAAATGTATCATAACCTCAAGGAGCTATACTGGTGGCCTAACATGAAGGCTGACATTGCCACATATGTCAACAAATTCCTAACATGCTCCAAAGTTAAGACAAAACATCAGAAACCATTTGGTAATAGTTGACCGCCTAACAAAATTCACGCATTCCTACCAATCAAGGAGAACAACAGGATGAATAAGCTAGTCCAAACGTACCTCAAGGAAGTCGTCTCCAGACACGGAGTGCCTATTTCAATCATTTCAGATACGCAGAGCAGATTTACATCTAAATTTTTGGAAATCGTAATAGCAAGATTTGGGTACACACTTGGACATGAGTACCACATATCACCTTCAGACCGATGGTCAGAATAAAAGAACGATCCAAACCCTAGAACAAACATTAAGAGCCTGTGTGATGGATATTGGGAAGTGTTGGGACACTCAATTACCTTAGTAGAATTATCATACAACAACAGCTATCACATACGTTTTAAGGTTGCTCCATTTGAGGCACTGTACGGACAAAAGTGTCGATCACCCCTTTGCTAGGCCAAAATCAGGGATAGTCAAGTCATTGGCCCAGATATCATACTTGAGACCACCAAAAAGATAGTACAGGTACGGAACCAAAAAAAGGTGGCCCGCGATCGTCTAAAAAGTTATGCAGACACAAGGAGAAAATCCTTTGAGTTCCAATTAGGAGAAAGAGTACCGATAAAAGTATCGCCATGGAAGGGCGTGATACCATTTGGGAAACAAGGATAACTGAATTCTCGTTACATTGGACAATTCAAAGTCTTCAAAAGAATCGGACTAGTAGCTTATCATCTAGAGCTACCACCAGAGCGTAGCAGCGTGCACAATACCTTCCATGTATCGAATCTGAAGAAGTGTTTGTTAGAGGAAACACTTTTTACCACCTTGGAAGAAGCTAAACCACAAACTTCGCATCATCGAAGAGCATGTAGAAATCATGGACCGTAAGGTCAAAGGATTGAAGCGCAGTCGTATACCTATCCTGAAGGTCAAATGGAATTCTAGACATGGACTAGAATTCACTTAGGCATGCAAAGGCTAGTTTAAGAAAAGATACCCTCACCTATACTTAAGTAACAAGACCCCTGAGGAACACAAGATAAAATTTCGGGACGAAATTCCCTTAACAGGGGGAGACTGTAACATCCGACACAAATCCAGGTTAGCAACTATGACCTAATCAGTATTCATTACCAAGTTATAACCTAATCAGTGGTTATTAACAATTAATCAAGGTGATTAACAAAGTTCATAAGGAAATTCAAGTCAATTAGAAATAATTTGATCGGTGCGATTAATCGGCAAATTAATTAATCCGATCGATTTGTGATATGATGGATTAATTCAACTAAGTACATAATTAAATTAAGACTAGTGACACTAATCATTCATTAATACACTTACTTAACATCGATTATGCAAGACTAAAACAATTCATGAAACAAAAGCATTCATAAGTATTTATGAAATTACAAAAAAAAAGGGAAATACAAGACTACATCCTAAATACATTTATACAAAAAAAAAAAAAATACATGGAAATACTATATATATATGACGGCTGGCCCTTAGGGGGTACCATCATAAGCTTTGACTTCATTTTTATAATACACAAACTATCTAAATCAAATCCTTATTTCACCATCCCTCTTCACTTCACAAGAGATCTTACACTCTACCATCAAATCCCTCATAATTACAACACTTTTTCATCCTCTATAAACTGAACTCTTTTCTTCATTCATTATCATACCTTGCAAAACAAAATCACTCTTTCCTCTCCTTTCTTGATCCGGCCACAAGTGCCCAAGAACACCAAATATTTCAACTTTGTGTTCTTGCAACATTTGAAGTGTTTTTTGGTGCAATCTTTCAAGAGTTTCAACTTCTTCTCAATTTTACACTCTAAATACATCAAAGTAAGTAAATACTAACTTATTACATCTTATATTTATGTTTATATAAGCCTTGCATAATATATATAATCACCAACAACAAAAAGTTTCATAAAAACTCAAGTTTCTAAATCATTAGTTTTGTTTTAAGTTTGTTTTCTGCAAATGTGTTTATAAATATATAAACACATAATGTAAGTATAAATATTATGAAAAAAAGTTATATAAATGTGTTTTATAACCCTTTATACAAGTGGTTTTCGAATAAACAACAAGTGTCACAAGTTGTTTCAAGTTTATGAAATCCGGATTATCGGCAGAAATATTAAGTCGACTTTGAAAAATCATAACTAATTCATAACTTAACGAAATGAGTTGATTCTTGTCTCAAAAGTAATATCTGTGTCTTAACTAAAAATCGGGAGGTTTTTATAATTTACTATGGAGTTTTGGACTCCCAAATATTATTTCGGAATCCGAAAGTTTGACAGCTCAAAAATGGCAAACATAGGGTTTTTAACGAGCTTTTTCCCCAACCTAAACACCTCGAAAAATGGTTGTTCTTCAACTTAAAAATTCTTTGTATATAGTAGTTTTATGTCTATGAAAAGCAAAGCCCAAATCGTTTTGGAGCTTGGTCAAAAACAGCCCCAAAATAGGCCGAAAAACCTTTAAAAGCTGTAAAATCATATATATATATATATATATATATATATATATATATATATATATATATATATATATATATATATATATATATAAACTGGATGTTTTAAGTGGGTTTTTATTTATAAACTTGTGAAGTTGGATGATTTAAAACATAAAAACCCTTATACATACATATTATCATATATATGGGAGTTATAAGGTCCCTCGTATCATTTAGGTCTCGGTTAAACGCGTCCGGTATCATCACTCATCTATAACGCAAAACCGTCGTTTATACGCTCATTTTGCCATCAACATACGATGAGTCTTCATACCCCTATTTTCACTATCTATTGGGGTGGAAATACACGCACTATTTTCATATGGACATCAAAACTGTTTATTTCTTATATGTATTACACATGTGGATCCAGCAGCACTCATGTCATGAACCGTTAATTACATTTATTTGTAAGCGTGAATATATTGTGGATAGATCTATCGGGAGTCATGTCCCTCATTCGGGTTAGTCATAACCGGCTAACAGTGGAATGCATATATATATTTAACACATGGTATCAAAGTCGGGGATACTGCATAGGGCAAACTCATTTAATTAAGCTTCGGTTGCATGATGGTTTATGAAATACATACATGGTATTTATGCTTTATAAATTCGCCTCATCTGATAATGTCCATACAATTGGTCTTTTCGCGTAAACCTATGAGCTCACCAACACTTTGTTGACGTATTTCAGCATGTACTTTCAGGTGATTAAGACATGCGCATTCATCGGAAGCATTCCAAGGTTTCCGTTCACTTTGGAGTCGCATCATTTTCAAGCTCGGAGATTTATTTGCATCATTCTTGAAAATCTAAATTTTGTATTTAAATCTCTGTAATTTGCGAACTATTAACATTTCATGTTGGTTTGTAAAACCTTCTTTATTTTAAAGTTAAATCGATGTATTTTCTGAAAACGTCCATATAGTGGTAGTTCGTTATGATTATGGTTACGCTTCCGCACTCGTCACGCATCACTGCCAATCGGGGTAGCAGGGTGTGACAAACACTCAATTATAGATGAATAAATATCGAGAGAGAATATGTATTTCAAAAGCGGCGGCCGAGAATTGTATTTGAGAATGAGACAAACTTATGGGAATTCCTAGGACGGTTTCCCTTAAATATTAATTCAACTTTGAGGGATTTACATTTTATACCCCTCAACTTCTACATGAAATAAATAAAATACAAAGGAAATAAATTACTTGGAAACAAATTACATGGAAATATATTAAACTAACTATTATAAAATAAAACTCCACATGATCGAAATTCATAATCTAACAATCTCCCCATTTTCAATCATTGCGGAGGATAACAGGATTGTTCTGCACTTTCTCGAAGGCCAAGGATGACGTCGGATCTTCCAGTCACTTGCCTGATGTGCAGCCTATCAAAGATTAGTTCAACGGCGCTGAGGATGTCTTGTATCTCTTTAGGTCTCCTTTTAAGCTCTGAAACTGGTTGAGCATGATCTTCTTGTAGTCTCTTGTTGAGCTTGCTCTCACCATTCGAAGTGTGCCATCAGAGTAACATGGTAAATCCTCAAAGCGCATGATTCGTTTGTGTCCATTCTTATTGTGACACCCTTGCCAAATTAACCACCATTTATCATTCACCCAGGATTAATCACCATCAAACAGTTATATAATGATCTGATAACTTAATTTAAGTGCGGAAGCATAAAATACGAAATAAAATAATACGAACTAGTGCCCAACACCCTACGGTGCTACATAGGTTACAATTCTAAGTCTACAATCTCAAAAGCATTACATCATCCCCAAATTTATTTCAACAACATTCCATAATTTTGTAACCAAGATAAACAGTAGATACTTCAAATCACTTCGACTGATGTCCTAGCTAGACGGTCCCGCAGCGGACTTTCCTTTTCCTGTAAAAATATAACAACTGAAGGGGTAAGCGAATTGCTTAGTGAATACCATATGATTTTACACATTCTACAAATCTTTATGATGCTACCCAGAGTAACCGCAGTAACACATACCGTATACTCCACACGTACCCAAGGTACGCAAACCCGAGCCGCAGCTCCTTCGAGCTGACACTCGGCATAAGAAAACCAACCATCTGAGGCAGACATTACATTGAGGATGACTTACTGTCTATCCTGACCATAGAGGTGTCAAACTCTTGGTCATATAGCACAGTAACATCAGAGTTCAGATGCGACCACGCAGGTCCATCAAAAGGATGCACAACAAATGAACGGACATGCAACAAGTATGAATGTGCATCAATACATATACGCAAGTTAGTAGAGTGCCAAACGAATATGAAACAACATGCCTCAGGAGGCAATGCAAACATAAAGCAGATGCAGCAATGTTAATATCAAAGGTACTCACAGTGGGTGCGTTATAAACTTCAAGTAAATTTTTATTTCTCCACGGGCTTCCAACCGGATCACAAAGTACCCCACTGTGGGTTAAACAACACCACAAGGGACCTGTTAAATCAGTTGTAACAATACCTCGAGTCAAAAATTGTTTAATTTCGTAAACACCAAATCTTATAAGTTGCAACATTTGATCCCCATTTCGGATCCAAGATAATTTCAAATCCCATTTCGGACCATAGCTAAATTCAATCCTCAACTAAGTTTGAACCCATTCCTTTGAATAACTTTTGTTATTTTATATGTTGTCTATGTGTTTCATTCAATACATTCGAGATTGTGGACGATTATATGCATCAAATTCGAATTTGGGGGATATAAGTCGAATCCCATGGTTAAAGTCGAACCCCATTCGACTTTAGGGTTAAAGTCGAACCTTATCTCGAATTTAGGGTCTAAATTCGAACCCTATGTTGTTAAACTCGAATTCATGCTCGAATTTAGTACAAAAATCGAGTTTATTCTTGCATTTCGATTTTGTTCTTGACATTCTCGAATTTTTTCGTATACACAGCTTAAATCACACATTTCTAAGTCTAAAAACATAAATATGATACGTATTAAGCCTAGTTTCGATTCCATTATACATACTCTATCATATTCTAGTTAAAACTCAAGCTAAATCAACTTTATTCATGCAGGAAATGACAAACTCGAATTTCTTGTCTTCAAAACCGAAATATAGAAACTTAAAAGGGTTGATTCTTACCTCAATTCGTATGAAATCACGAATGCAACCGTAGATTGTTCTAGTACTCCTCGAGATCTTTCCGATGACGTATAAAACTCGATAATCGACCGGTCGGTTTGGGAGAAATTCTAGAGAGAAGGTAGAGAGAGAGAGAGAGAGAGAGAGAGAGAGAGAGAGTTCTAGAGAGAGAGAGCAACTAGTAAAAATGAAAGGCTTTTAGCCTTTTATTCCCATTTTCATCATTTTACACATTTCACCCCTCAAGTTATCCAGTTCCATATAATACTGATTTTATGCTTAGTTTTATCATTACTAACTTTTATAATTCATAATACTCCATAATAATAATTATAAATTCTCAAACTTCATAGCTTCTTAAAATAGCAACCAACTTTGATAAAAAATACAATTCAACTTAAATCACAATTTTTAAACTAATAACCTCAAATACATAAATTTTATCATCGGGATGTTACAGCATGGGCTCCACCACGCTCAAACTTCGTCCTCGAAGTTATGTGGATTCAAACAATTGCGGATATTTCCTCAACATTTCCGACTTAGCTTCCGATGTATGATTCGCTCCCTTATGATGCTTCCAACGTATAAGCACCATTTCGATCTCCTTGCTCCTTAGCTTTTTCATCTTTGTGTCTAACACACACTCCGGCTCTTCAACATATCGGAGCCTTTCATCAACATGCAGCTCAGTGTGGTCTGCCCAATCCTCATTTCCAGTATTAAACGATTTCCTGAGATTCCCAACATGAAACACCGGGTGGATGCCCGACATCTCTTTAGGCAATTCCAAACGGCATGACTGCTTTCCAATCGGCGTTTCACCGGTTTCCCTCCAACATGTAAGAGTCCTACATCTTCTCCCATATAGAGCCTCAAACGGCGCCTTCTTGATCGTTGCATGATAGCTGTTGTTGTACGAGAACTCTATCAGTGGTAAATGATCGTCCCAATTACCACCAAGGTCCAATACACACGACCTCATCATATCTTCCAAGGTAAGGATGGTCCGCTCACTCTGACCATCAGTTTGCGGACGGTAATCTGTACTCATTGCTATTCTCGTACCCAACCCTTCTTGTAAAGCCGACCAAAAGTTGGAAGTAAATCGGCTATCTCGATCTGATACTATGGACTTAGGCACTCCATGCCTAGAAACGATCTCATCCGTGTAAATCTGTGCTAACTTTTCCAGAGAATAGCTTTCCCGAATCGGTATAAAGTGTGCTGATTTGGTCATTCTATCAACGATCACCCAAACAGCATCATGTTGTCGCCTAGTCTTTGGCAGTTTCGAGCTGACACTCGGCATAAGAAAACCAACCATCTGAGGCAGACATTACATCGGGGATGACTTACTGTCTATCCTGACCATAGAGGTGTCAAACTCTTGGTCATATAGCACAGTAACATCAGAGATCAGATGCGACCACACAGGTCCATCAAAAGGATGCACAACAAATGAACGGACACGCAACAAGTATGAATGTGCATCAATAAATATACGCAAGTTAGTAGAGTGCCAAACGAATATGAAACAACATGCCTCAGCAGGCAATGAAAACATAAAGCAGATGCAGCAATGTTAAAATCAAAGGTACTCACAGTGGGTGCGTTATAAACTTCAAGTAAATTTTTATTTCTCCACAGACTTTCAACCGGATCACAAAGTACCCCACTGTGGGTTAAATAACACCACAAGGGACCTGTTAAATCAGTTGTAACAATACCTCGAGTCAAAAAATTGTTTAATTTCGTAAAAACCAAATCTTATAAGTTGCAACATTTGATCCCCATTTCGGATCCAAGATAATTTCAAATCTCATTTCGGACCGTAGCTAAATTCAACCCTCAACTAAGTTTAAACCCATTCCTTTGAATAACTTTTGTTATTTTATGCGTTGTCTATGTGTTTCATTCAATATATTCGAGATTGTGGACGATTATATGCATAAAATTCGAATTTGGGGGATTAAAGTCGAATCCCATGGTTAAAGTCGAACCCCATTCGACTTTAGGGTTAAAGTCGGACCTTATCTCGAATTTAGGGTCTAAATTCGAACCCTATGTTGTTAAACTCGAATTCATGCTCGAATCTAGTACAAAAATCGAGTTTATTCTTGCATTTCGACTTTGTTCTTGACATTCTCGTATTTGTTCATATACACAGCTTAAATCATACATTTCTAAGTCCAAAAACATAAATATGATACGTATTAAGCCTAGTTTCGATTCCATTATACATACTCTATCATATTCTAGTTAAAACTCAAGCTAAATCAGCTTTATTCATGCAGGAAATGACAAACTCGAAGTTCTTGTCTTCAAAACCGAAATATAGAAACTTAAAAGGGTCGATTGTTACCTCAATTCGTACGAAATCACGAATGCAACCGTAGATTGTTGTAGTACTCCTCGAGATCTTTCCGATGACGTATAAAACTCGATAATTGGCCGGTCGGTTTGGGAGAAATTCTAGAGAGAAGGTAGAGAGAGAGAGAGAGAGAGTTCTAGAGAGAGAGAGCAACTAGTAAAAATGAAAGGCTTTTAGCCTTTTATTCCCATTTTCATCATTTTGCACATTTCACCCCTCAACTTATCCGGTTCCATATAATACTGATTTTATGCTTAGTTTTATCATTACTAACTTTTATAATTCATAATACTCCATAATAATAATTATAAATTCTCAAACTTCATAGCTTCTTAAAATAGCAACCAACTTTGATAAAAAATACAATTCAACTTAAATCACAATTTTTAAACTAATAACCTCAATTCAACTTAAATCCCATGTATGATTCGCTCCCTTATGATGCTTCCAACGTATAAGCACCATTTCGATCTCCTTGCTCCTTAGCTTTTTCATCTTTGTGTCTAACACACACTCCGGCTCTTCAACATATCGGAGTCTTTCATCAACTTGCAGCTCAGTGTGGTCTGCCCAATCCTCATTTCCAGTATTAAACGAATTCCTGAGATTCCCAACATGAAACACCGGGTGGATGCCCGACATCTCTTCAGGCAATTCCAAACGGTATGGATAATTCTGAATGGTCCGACGAATCTCGGAGCCAACTTTTCTCTCTTCACAAAACGAGTAACACCCCTCATAGGTGATACTTTCAGATACACCCAATCATTTACCTCAAAACTGATTGGCTTGTGTCTTTTATCGTAATAACTTTTCTGACGATCCTGGGCCGCATTCATATTCTATCTCACCAACTGAATCTTCTCATTCGTTTCCTGCAATAATTCCGGCCCAGCAATCGGCGTTTCACCTGCTTCCCTCCAACATGTAGGAGTCCTACATCTTCTCCCATATAGAGCATCAAACGGTGCCTTCTTGATCGTTGCATGATAGTTGTTGTTGTACGAGAACTCTATCAGTGGTAAATGATCGTCCCAATTACCACCAAGGTCCATTACACACGACCTTATCATATCTTCCAAGGTAAGGATGATCCGCTCACTCTGACCATCAGTTTGCGGACGGTAAGCTGTACTCATTGTTATTCTCGTACCCAACCCTTCTTGTAAAGCCGACCAAAAGTTGGAAGTAAATCGGCTATCTCGATCTGATACTATGGACTTAGGCACTCCATGCCTAGAAACGATCTCATCCATGTAAATCTGTGCTAACTTTTCCAGAGAATAGCTTTCCCGAATCGGTATAAAGTGTGCTGATTTGGTCAATCTATCAACGATCACCCAAACAGCATCATGTTGTCGCCTAGTCTTTGGCAGTTTTGTAACGAAATCCATAGTAATGTGCTCCCACTTCCATTCTGGAATGGGGAGCGGTTGCAGATTATCGTAAGGCTGTTGGTGTTCGGCTTTCACTAACCGACAAGTTCTGCATCTTTCCACATACTATATCCTTCTTCAATCCGGGCCACCAAAAGTCTGCTTTAAGTTCGTTGTACGTCTTTGTGCTTCCGGGATGTACAGAAAATTTCGATTGATGAGCTTCTTCTATGATCACCTTTCTCATGCCTCCAAACTTTGGCACCCAGATCCTTCCATAAATTCCTTTCAAACCCGATTCACTAGTTTCCATATTCTTCATTTGCACCCTTATATCCTCATTACCAACATTTTCATCTTTCAAGGCTTCCTCTTGAGCGGCCTTGACATCATCAATAATAGTGGAGGTCAGCATTGTAGAAGTCATCATATAGCAGCAATCCTTAGCATATGCTTTGCGACTCAAAGCATCGGCTACTACATTAGCCTTTCCAGGATGGTAAAGGATTTCACAGTCGTAATCCTTTATTAATTCCATCGAACCTCTCTGCCTCATATTTAGCTCCTTCTGACTAAAAATATATTTCAAACTCTTATGATCCGTGTAAAGTTGACACTTAGTACCATACAGATAGTGCCTCCATAACTTCAATGCAAATGTGACTACTGTCAACTCAAGATCATGAGTTGAATAATTCTTTTTGTGTTGCTTAAGCTGTCTCGAGGCGTATGCTATCACTTTTCCTCGCTGCATCAGTACAGCGCCTAGTCCCAACCTCGAAGCATCGGTGTAAACCACAAAATCCTCATTGCCCTCCGGTAGAGCAAGAATCGGTGCTTCGCTTAACGTTTTCTTCAAAATTTCAAAAGCATCCTACTGCACAGCTTCCCATACAAACGATGCATTCTTCTTGGTTAATGCAGTCAAGGGAACTGCAATCTTTGAGAAATCCTTAATAAATCTCCGATAATACCCTGCCAGCCCAAGAAAACTTTTAACTTCGGTAGCTGATCGAGGCGGCTCCCAGTTCTTTATTGCTTCAACTTTGGCTGGATCCACAGAAATCCCAGCCCTCGAAATCACATGCCCCAAAAACTGAATCTGTTGCAGCCAAAACTCACACTTTGAGAATTTGGCATACAACTTTTCTTTTCTCAGCAATTCTAATAGTTCCCTTAGATGTTCAACATGCTCAGTTTCAGTCTTGGAATACACCAATATGTCATCAATAAACACAATTACCAATTTATCCAACATCGGTCTACACACTCTATTCATTAGATCCATAAACAATGCCGGGGCGTTGGTTAACCCGAAAGGCATTACCAGAAACTCGTATTGACCATACCGAGTCCTGAAAGCTGTCGTTGGCACATCTTCTTCTCGAACCTTCAATTGATGATATCCTGACCTTAGATCAATCTTTGAAAATACACTAGCCCCATGTAACTGATCGAACAAATCGTCTATCCTCGGCAACGGATACTTGTTCTTCATAGTAAACTTATTCAACTCCCGGTAATCAATGCACATTCACATTGTGCCAACTTTCTTTTTCACAAACAAAACAGGGGCTCCCCACGGCGATGAACTCGGTCGAATGAAGCCCTTTGTCCAACAATTCTTGAAGCTGTGTCATCATTTCTTTCATCTCGGTTGGGGCAAGGCGATAAGGAGAACGAGCTACCGGTGCAGCTCCAGGGATCAAGTCAATTCGAAATTCCACTTGTCTCTCAGGCGGCACGCCAGATAAGTCTTCCGGAAACACACCCGGGAATTGTGAAACAACAGGCACATCGGCCAAAGTACTCTTCTCAGCCTTGGCATCAATAGCATATGCCAGGTAGGCGCCACACCCCTTTGCAACAAGCTTTCAAGCTTTTGCAATGGTCAACAGACACAGATCCCCACTTCTCCTATCCCCGTAAATACAGATCTCACGCCCCTCCGGTGTAGTTATCTTTATCATCCGCTTCTTACAAACTACGTGAGCTTCATACTCAATTAACCAGTCCATCCCGACAATCACGTCAAATTCACTAAACTCAATCGGAATCAGGTCCAAATTGAAGACTACATCTTCAATTACTAACGTGCAGTTACGGTATACGTGGTCTACCTTGACTAGAGTGTTACTAGCAGTTTCTATGTCAAGTATGGCAGATAATTTAGACAAAGGCATGGCAAGTTGTTGTGCAAACATAGTAGATACAAACGAGCGGTTGGCACCAGAATCAAATAGCACTCGTGCAGGTAAAGAGTTAACTATAAACGTACCCGTAACCACCTCCGGGTTTTCTCTGGCCTCCTCTGCGGTAATCTGGAATGCAAGAGCTGGTGCCCTTTGTGGCTGATTCCGGCGGTTGACTGAACCACCACTAGATCCTCAAGACGATCGAGTCGACGATGGAGCAACAGCTGCTGGAGCGTTCTTTCGGCAGTTTCTACTATAGTGCCCCCATACACCACATTTATGGCAAGCATCCGATCTCCGTGGGCACTCATTCTGATAATGGCCCAACTCTCCACAACAAAAACAAGCACGTCCGTTGGTGCACTTACCAAAATGTTCTAAATGACATTTGTTGCAGTACTGTGGCTCAGTGTTGATAGAGTACGCTCGAGCACGACCAGAAGAACTAGACTCTCGACGGAAAGACTGTTGCGGTGAATATTGGGATGATCGTGAAGAACCCGAGTAGCCTCCGTCGCGTTGACGTTTCGGTGGTGAAGGTTGTGTTGGGTTAGCTGAAGCAGCAGCAGACCCCATTACATACCCTGACATACCCAGGATCTGTTCCACATTCCGGGCGGCTTGCAGTAGACCAGCAAAGGTGGGGTAGCGTACATTGCTCATTACCCTTCGAATTTCCAGATCAAGACCAGCCTCAAACCTGGTCACTTTTTTTTCCTCGGTATCAACCTGATGAGGCGCGAACAAACTCAGCCTCGTGAACTCTACCGCGTACTGGGACAAAGACTTAGTCCCTTGAATCAACGTCATAAACTTAGCTTCTAGTCTTCGGCGCTCATCCGCCGGGCAGTATTGCTGAGTGAAAATTTCATTAAACTCAGCCCATTTCATTACAGCAACCTTCTCCATTGTTAGTGCATTCACCATCGAATTCCACCACATTATTGCGTCTTTGGTGAACATGGCAGTAGCGAACCGGACCATGTCCTTCTCAGCACAATCGCTGATTCGGAAAGTCCTTTCTGTAGCTGTTATCCACTCCAATGCAGCAACAGCATCACCCAACCCAGTAAATTCAACTGCTCCATTTCCCTTAAAGTCCTTGAAACGACAACCCCTGGCCTTATTAGATGACCCAGTGTTGTCACCTTGCTCGTCATCATTTCGCTCTCTTTCCTTATTCTTTCTCTTATCTTCTCTTCGCTTAGCTTCGGCCTCATCTTGAGCCCGAAACTGGTCTTGTATCATCCGATTTTGCTCAGCCATCATGGCTAGCATCATTTCTCTCGTCTCTTCTGATGTCATTCCTCCTCCAGACATGTTCTGAAATATGAAACATATAACTTATTTAGTAACATGTCATTAATTTAAAGACACCACCCAATTGTCCATTATGTCAGTCAATTTCCTATGATTTCTAGATCGTAACCTATCTTAGTTCAGATCATTACTTAAAATCTCTACATATCATCACTTAATGTTTGAGATCAAGACCTCACGGACACTTGAATCTCAAACTACCGCTCTGATATCATACGCTGTGACACCCTTGCCACATTAACCACCATTTATCATTCACCCATGATTAATCACCATCAAACGGTTATATAATGATCTGATAACTTAATTTAAGTGCGGTAGCATAAAATACGAAATAAAATAATACGAGGTAGTGCCCAACACCCTACGGTGCTACATAGGTTACAATTCTAAGTCTACAATCTCAAAAGCATTACATCATCCCCAAATTTATTTCAACAACATTCCATAATTTTGTTACCAAGATAAACAGTAGATACTTCAAATCACTTCGACTGATGTCCTAGCTAGACGGTCCCGCATCGGATTTTCCTTTTCCTGTAAAAATATAACAACTGAAGGGGTAAGCGAATTGCTTAGTGAATACCATATGATTTTACACATTCTACAAATCTTTATGATGCCACCCAGAGTAACCGCGGTAACACATACCGTATACTCCACACGTACCCAAGGTACGCAAACTCTTGGTCATATAGCACAGTAACATCAGAGTTCAGATGCGACCACGCAGGTCCATCAAAAGGATGCACAACAAATGAACGGACATGCAACAAGTATGAATGTGCATCAATACATATACGCAAGTTAGTAGAGTGCCAAACGAATATGAAACAACATGCCTCAGCAGGCAATGCAAACATAAAGCAGATGCAGCAATGTTAAAATCAAAGGTACTCACAGTAGGTGCGTTATAAACTTCAAGTAAATTTTTATTTCTCCACGGGCTTTCAACCGGATCACAAAGTACCCCACTGTGGGTTAAACAACACCACAAGGGACCTGTTAAATCAGTTGTAACAATACCTCGAGTCAAAAATTGTTTAATTTCGTAAAAACCAAATCTTATAAGTTGCAACATTTGATCCCCATTTCGGATCCAAGATAATTTCAAATCCCATTTCGGACCATAGCTAAATTCAATCCTCAACTAAGTTTGAACCCATTCCTTTGAATAACTTTTGTTATTTTATGCGTTGTCTATGTGTTTCATTCAATATATTCGAGATTGTGGACAATTATATGCATCAAATTCGGATTTGGGGGATTAATGTCGAACCCCATGGTTAAAGTCGAACCCCATTCGACTGTAGGGTTAAAGTCAAACCTTATCTCGAATTTAGGGTCTAAATTCGAACCCTATGTTCTTAAACTCGAATTCATGCTCGAATTTAGTACAAAAATCGAGTTTATTCTTGCATTTCGACTTTGTTCTTGACATTCTCGAATTTGTTCATATACACAGCTTAAATCATACATTTCTAAGTCCAAAAACATAAATATGATACGTATTAAGCCTAGTTTTGATTCCATTATACATACTCTATCATATTCTAGTTAAAACTCAAGCTAAATCTGCTTTATTCATGCAGGAAATGACAAACTCGAATTTCTTGTCTTCAAAACCGAAATATAGAAACTTAAAAGGGTCGATTCTTACCTCAGTTCGTACGAAATCACGAATGCAACCGTAGATTGTTGTAGTACTCCTCGAGATCTTTCCGATGATGTATAAAACTCGATATTCGGCCGGTCGGTTTGGGAGAAATTCTAGAGAGAAGGTAGAGAGAGAGAGAGAGCAACTAGTAAAAATGAAAGGCTTTTAGCCTTTTATTCCCATTTTCATCATTTTGCACATTTCAACCCTCAACTTATCCGGTTCCATATAATACTGATTTTATGCTTAGTTTTATCATTACTAACTTTTATAATTCATAATACTCCATAATAATAAGAGTAAAGGACATTTTTGGTACTTGTGGTTTGATGGTTTACCCGGATTCAGTCCTTTAACCATAATAAGGTCAAATTTCATCCCTATTTTGCTAATTTTGTGCCCTTTTAGTCCCTCGTCCGTTAAACTTAACGACACAACCGTTAAAGTTATAAA
This sequence comes from Centrapalus pauciflorus, assembly GCA_020465985.1. Classification (NCBI taxonomy): domain Eukaryota; kingdom Viridiplantae; phylum Streptophyta; class Magnoliopsida; order Asterales; family Asteraceae; genus Centrapalus; species Centrapalus pauciflorus. The sequence continues at coordinate 454,963 of JAANYP010002759.1, forward strand.
AATGACATTTTTACCCTTTTCATTGAGACGCTTTTAGTCCCTATGATTTTATTATTTACCCATTTATAGTCCAACATTTATTTTTTTTTTATTGTATCTTTATAATTATATTATTTTTAGATATACTTAATTCATTATAAACACACTTATTTTATTTATAAATCTACTTATATTTTAATATTTTATTTACATTTACTATTGTTCGTATTTTATTTTAAAATTTAACTTTTATTTTAATTTAAATATATATTTCTTTACTAATTTATTTAAAGTTCATCTTCTTTATTAATTTTAATTTTTATAATATTATTGTTGACATTTATATATGTAATTTTGTTAGATGTGTTTAAGTAGATATAATATCGTCGATATTTTTCTTCTCCAAAGTCACTATTTCTTCAAATATCTTCCAATCTAATCAATTATCGACACATAAATTCTATACATATGTGAATATACTTGAAGAAATAATGACATTGGAGGATACTTGAAAATATTATATATATATATATATATATATATATATATATATATATATATATATATATATATATATATACACACACACACACACACACACACACACACACACACACACACATATATATATATATATATATATATATATATATATATATATATATATACATAGAATATGGTTCGAGGGAGTACCACTACTTATACAGCGCACCAGAAGCTACCACCTTTAAAAAACTATTTTTTAATTTATTTTTACATAAACATGTTTTAATTAACATTATGAAGATTATATGTAAACTTCACATACATTCACATCTTCTAGCTCCTAAAAAATGATGTGAACGCACACTTACATAATTTTGCATATATGTGGAGCGTGATTTCATGCACTTAGAGTGTTCGAATTTGCGTGATTTCATGCACTTAGAGTCTTACGGATTATATATATATATATATATATATATATATATATATATATATATATATATATATATATATATATATATCCAACACATATAATATAATTTATGTGTTGATAATTGATTAGGTTGGAAGATACTTAAAGAAATAGTGACTTTAGAAAGGAAAAATATCGACGATATTATATTTACTTAAACACAACTAACAAAATTACATACATAAATGTCAACAATAATATTATAAAAATTAAAATTAATAAAGAAGATGAACTTTAAATAAATTAGTAAAGAAATATATATTTAAATTAAAATAAAAGTTAAATTCTAAATAAAATACGAACAATGGTAAATGTAAATAAAATATTAAAACATAACTATATTTATAAATAAAATAAGTGTGTTTATAATGAATTAAGTATATCTATAAATAATATAATTATAAAGATAAATAAAAATAAATAAATGTTGGACTATAAATGGGTAAATAATAAAACCATAGGGACTAAAAGCGTCTCAATGAAAAGGGTAAAAATGTCATTCTTATAACATTAACGGTTGTGTCGTTAAGTTTAACGGACGAGGGACTAAAAGGGCACAAAATTAGCAAAATAGGGATGAAATTTGACCTTATTATGGTTAAAGGACTGAATCCGGGTAAACCATCAAACCACAAGGACCAAAAATGTCCTTTACTCTAATAATAATTATAAATTCTCAAACTTCATAGCTTCTTAAAATAGCAACCAACTTTGATAAAAAATACAATTCAACTTAAATCACAATTTTTAAACTAATAACCTCAAATACATAAATTTTATCATCGGGATGTTACACTTATTCAAAAAGATAACTCCTTGCAGACATCCCATGAGAACTTTGTACATCGGATGATGATCAAGGGCAAAAATGTCTTAGTCAGGAGCCTTGAGACCCACCTTGACCATAAAGCTCTTGATAGCTATTTGAAAGTCCCTTAAGCACATGATAATTGACCGATGATTCATGCTTCTTGTTAGGGCAGCAAGAGCAATGACATGACTTAGTCGCCCTTTGATTCTATTTTCAGCTTATTGTGAATCGTCTCAACGTCATCAATGTTCACAAAATCGAGATCATTTTCATAGATCTGCTGTGATGACCCGTCTTCTCTTAGGACGTCGAATGCAAGAGTGAACAGACGGGTCCGCTTATATAGATTGATGGTGGTTATCTTCTTGATCTTGGATTTGGACCAGTATTCAGACTTAGGTCTTGTTTCTCTCAGCATCATTTGATTGTATTCGGCTCGTTCAGCTCTTCATGTGTCACTGAGATGCATTAAAAGGCGTCTCTTATACATCCTGGTTTCTTTCTAAAAACCATTTTGAACCTATCTTCATGATATGGACGTTGAAATTCTTCTGCTGGAAATTTCATCAAAAAATCATTCAACTCCTGTACTGGAGGTTCTTCTATTTCAGCAGGCGGTACTTCCAGCAGTTTGTATACTCGGCCCCGATGGTCGAGTTTTAGAGCTTATTTTTCTTCGGCTGTCATTGTATGAACTTTTCCCTTTGAATAGCAATTCACCCGCTCCAGGTCATTAATGTCATGCACAGGAGTCATATCAGCCCTTGTTTCAAAGCAATTTACTGTTCTTGGGTCTGATGTCTCGGCAGGTTGCGTTTGGACTTGGGGGATGAGTTGGACTTGAGGGATTTCTTGGACTTGTGGGGTGTCTATTGGAGTAGGGGTGGGATCTTTTATAGTAGACAGAATTTCTTCTTGAGGCACATGGGTAGGAGAGTTCAAGAAGTCAAATGATGATGAAGACATTTTGTGGTGACTATGGCTCTGGCTTGGGTGTTATCAAAGGATATTCTTGATCAATATCAGAGTCTGAGTCAGTCACTAATATGATCTCAACCTTGTCTGATGGAGGCTCGAACGCTACCAAGGCTGAAGTTAGGTCTTCTTCTGTTGGGCTTCCTGGAGCCCCTGAACCTCCCTCCCTAGATTGTTCAGCCTCTACTCCCCCTACAACCTGCATTGCTCCCTCAGACTGATTCCTGGGGCGTTTCTCCCCCTTAGGATCATCATGTTTTCGTTTTTGGGATTCAGCCTGATCATCATATTTTTGTTTTTGGGATTCAGCCTGATCATCATGACCAGGGTCCTCCTGATCATCATGTTTTCGTTTTTGGGATTCAGCCTGAGGTCTGCATGATGATTGCAGGTCAATCATTACTGATTCCAAGCAATCTTTTCTACTGTTCAACTAATCTCGTACTTGAAGAACTAGCCTTTTTAGGCTTTCAACATTATCGGAAAGAACGACGATCTACTCTTGGACTGATGCAATTTGTTGGACTGATGGGGTTCCTGGTGGCAGCTCCTAAGATGCAACACCCTTACCCTTCAAAAAAGAGAAAAAGGCGGTATTTTCTCCTCAGAAGCTGCCTTGAGGGCGTCCAGGTCAGCCCGGAAAACAAATCCGGCAGCACGAAGAGCTACCATTAACATCTCGAGAGAAATCTCGGGAGGGCCGGAAGCTGATGGCGTTTGTATAGCAGCTTCAGGTCTTCCTTCCATCCTCTCTGCCTCCCCCGTTGGGAGTGCAGATTTGGAAGTTGTTGGAGACGCCACGGAGGGGTCTCTTGCATGTGTGGACGCCACGAAGGCGTCGTGCATTGTGATTTTAGGTGGGGTGTCAGCTGTGGTCAATGGAGGTTTGGTGTAACATCCGACATTAAACCAGGTTAGCAACTATGACCTAATCAGTATTTACTAGCCAATTATAACCTAATCAGTGGTCATTAGCAATTAATCAAATTGATTAACAATGTTCATGAAGAAAATCAACTCAATTAAAATCAAATTCATCGGTGCGATGAATCGGGAACTCATTTAATTCGATCGATTTACGATATGATGGATTAATTCAACTAAGTACATAATTAATCTATAATTAGTGACACTAATCATATACTAATACAATTACTTAACATTAATTATGCAAGACTAAAACAATTCATTAAAACAATGCATCCAAAAGTATTTATGAAATTACAAGAAAAGGGAAATACACGAATACATTTCTAAATACATTTATACAAAAAAAAATGAAAATACATCAAAAATACCCCTCATTAGGCTGGCCCTAGGAGAGTACACAAGCACTTGAAATATAATTTTTTTTACTCAACATATCAAGATCAAATCCTCTTCTTTCAACTCACCAAAGATCTCGCACTATTTTCATCATTTCACCATCTTTTCAAGATCCAATTTTCTCAATAAATAGAGGGCTTTTCTTTCATTTTTATCACACCAAAACCTCTCTTTTCTCTCTTCAAAAACCGGCTAAAGGCCTTGTGCAAAGCCAAAAACTTCAATTTTTGGTGTTCTTGAAATAATTCAGGTGTTCTTCATATTTTGAAGTGTTCTTGGTGCAACTTTTGCAAGAGTTTCAACTTCTTCTCATTGGTATTCTTATAAAACATCAAAGTAAGTAAATACTAACCTATCATATCTTATATTTATGTTTATATAAGTCTTGCATAATATATATAATCACCAACAACAACAAGTTTCATAAAAACTCAAGTTTATAAATCTCCAGTTTTTGTTTTTAAGTTGTCTTCTTCAAATGTGTTAATAAACGTATAAACACATCATGAAAGTATAAATATTATGAATAAACAACAAGAATCACAAGTTATTTCAAGTTTATGAAATACGGAATTTCGGCAGAAATGTTGCATCAACTTTAAAAAATCATACTAATTCATAACTTAACAAAATGAGTTCATTCTTGTCTCAAAAGTTAGATCTATGTCTTAACTAAAAATCTGAAAGTTTTCATAATTTATTATGGAGTTTAGAACCCCCAGATATTATTTTGGAACCCGAAAGTTTGACAGCTCAAAAATGGCCAACACAGGGTTTTTAACGAGTTTTTTATTATGCTAAACAACTCGAAAAATGGCCGTCCTTGACTTTAAAAATTCTTTGTATATACTAGTTTAAAGTCCAAGAAAACCAAAGCCTAAATCGTTTTGGAGCTTGGTCAAAAACAGCCTCAAAGTAGGCCTAAAAACCTTCGAAAAGCAAGTAAATTATATATATATATATATATATATATATATATATATATATATAAATTTGACGTTTTAAGTGGGTTTTATTTATAAACTTGTAATGTTGGGTGATTTAAGACATACAAACCTTTATATATGCATATTATCATATATGAGAGATTATTAAGTCCCTTATATCATTTAGGGCTTGGTTAATCACATCCGGATCATCACCCATCAATCTACGCTAACTTGCATTTTACGCAAATATTTTGCCATCACACGCTCGGTGAGTCTTCATAGCCCCTATTTTCACACTGTTATGATTTGGGGTTGAAATACATGCTACGTTTTCATTTCTATTATGTATTACACATGTGGTTCCATCAGCCCTCAAATCATGAACCGTTAGTTACATTTATTTGTAAGCGCAAATATATTGTGGATAGATCTATCGGGAGTCATGTCCCCCATTCGGGTTACTCTTACTGGCTAACGGCGGAATGCATATATATTTAACATTACGGTATTCAATATGGGAATATTGCACAGGGCAAACTCATAATTAAGTTTCGGTTGCATGATGGTCTATAAGTAATACATAACATGAAATTTATGATTTTATAAATTCAAACTCAACTGTTGATGTCCATACAAGTCATATTTACGTGTAAACCTATGAGCTCACCAAAAATTTTGTTGACGTATTTTAGCGTGTATTTTCAGGAAATTAAGGCAAGTGCACCGCATCGGAAGTATATTCAAGCTTCCGTACTTTTGGAGTCGCATTCATTTTCAAACTCTCGGAGATTTATTTGCATTATTTTGGTTAATTTAATTATGTATTAAATCTCTGTAATTTGCGAACTACTCTTTATCATTTCGGGCAATGTAAAATATTTCTATATTTTTTAGTTATGTCGATGTATTTTGAAAACATCCATATAGTGGTCGTTCGTTATGATTATGGTTACGCTTCCGCGACGTCACGTTTCGTTGCCAACCGGGGTAACGGGGTGTGACAGATTGGTATCAGAGCCATAGTTATAGTGAACTAGGTTGCATTAGTACCCTAGAGTATAACTGCACTTAAGTTTTACTGATTTTTGAAAATATTTTGTAACTAACTAAAAGACTATAAATGGACCTTGATAGCAGAAAACATGTTGAACAACACCATCATAATCTTGTCCGATTCTGAGGACGAGTACAACCCCATGAGCCCCGAAGTCACTGTGGTTTTCACCGAAGGAGAACCGTCTGCAGAAGAGGACCCCTCCAAAGAGCCGATGGAGGAGTCAGAAGAGGAGCCCATGGAAGAAGACGACGCCGGAGAGGATCCACCACCACCGGTGATCCCATCCTACATCCCAAATCACCCGGAGGTTCCATCATTCAAACTGTACCGCCCCCACCCCAACGTCCCAAAGATGCTATATACACCCCTCATTAGGTTGGCCCTAGGAGAGTACACAAGCACTTGAAATATAATTTGTTTTACTCAACATATCAAGATCAAATCCTCTTCTTTCAACTCACCAAAGATCTCACACTATTTTCATCATTTCACCATCTTTTCAAGATCCAAATTTCTCTATAAATAGAGGCCTTTTCTTTCATTTTTATCACACCAAAACCCCTCTTTTCTCTCTTCAAAAACCGGCCAAAGGCCTTGTGCAAAGCCAAAAACTTCAATATTTGGTGTTCTTGAAATAATTCAAGTGTTCTTCATATTTTGAAGTGTTCTTGGTGCAACTTTTGCAAGAGTTTCAACTTCTTCTCATTTGCATTCATATAGAACATCGAAGAAAGTAAATACTAACCTATCATATCTTATATTTATGTTTATATAAGTCTTGCATAATATATATAATCAGCAACAACAACAAGTTTCATAAAAACTCATGTTTATAAATCTCTAATTTTTGTTTTTAAGTTGTCTTCTTCAAATGTGTTTATAAATGTATAAACACATCATGAAAGTATAAATATTATTAAAATAAGTGATATAAATGTGTTTTATAACTTTTATACAAGTAGTCTTTGAATAAACAACAAGAATCACAAGTTATTTCAAGTTTATGAAATACGGAATTTCGGCAGAAATGTTGCATCAACTTTGAAAAATCATAACTAATCATAACTTAACGAAATGAGTTGATTCTTGTCTCAAAAGTTAGATCTATGTCTTCACTAAAAATCTGAAAGTTTTCATAATTTATTATGGAGTTTAGAACCCCCAGATATTATTTGGGAACCCGAAAGTTTGACAGCTATAAAATGGCCAACATAGGGTCTTTAACGAGTTTTTTAATTAAGCTAAACACCTCGAAAAATGGCCGTTCTTGACTTTAAAAAATCTTTGTATATAGTAGTTTAATGTCCAAGAAAACCAAAGCCTAAACGTTTTGGAGCTTGGTCAAAAACAGCCTCAAAGTAGGCCGAAAAACCTTCGAAAAGCTGGAAAATTATATATAAATATAAATATATATATATAATATGGTTCGTGTGAGTACCTAAAAAATGCAGAGTACCGTGAGTACCTGTGAACACACGGGTTTTAGATGTGAACATGCTCCGAAAAAAAAGTTTTTTTTTTAATTTTTTTTTCATATTAATTTAGATACAAATAATATAAGCCTATTCGTAAAAGAATTACACACATTCACACTTTCTAGCCTCTTAAAAGTCATGTGAACATGAAAAAAATCATGTGAACATGCTTAGCTGTGAACATACATTCACAACAGTGCAGTTCATGTGAACTTTTGTGAACAATTTATTATTTGTGAACATTGTGAACCAATCGAAATTTGACAAATCAGCATTATTAACTAGCCTTTGACCATGCCACTTAAGTCAACATAAGGGCATAAATGGAAAAAAAGAAGTGTGTTCCTTCGAAGCTGGAGATAAATGTGGAGTATGTTAGTTTGAAATTTGAAAAGTCAGTATTAAGGTATCATGCATGAATGCAAAAGATGCTTTATCAGTTTTTTTATTGAAGCCTTTGAGTGATATTTATTTGATTTATTTTAAATTTAATGAATCATATTTAGTTTGATTTACTTATATTTATTAAATCTGATGGATCATATTTAGCTTGAACCCAATGATCTCAATAAAACATATTTAGTTTGATTTATTTTAAACCCAATGAATCATATTTTTTATTTATTTATTTTTATTGAACCTAATGAAACTAATGAACCAAATGAATTATTTATTTTATTGAACCTAATGAAACTAATGAACCCAATGAATCTTAAACCCAATGAATCATATTTTTGATTTATTTATTTTTATCGAACCTAATGAAACTAATGAATTATTTATTTTTATTGAACCTAATGAAACTAATGAACCCAATGAATCATATTTAGTTTGATTTATTTATTTTGTTGAACCTAATGAAACTAAAGAACACAAATGATATATTTATTTTCATTGAACTTAATGAAACTAATGAACCCAATGAATCATATTTAGTTTGATTTAAATATTTAGATTGAACCTAATGAACTCAATGAATCATATTTAGTTTGATTTATTTATTTTCATTGAACCTAATGAAACTAAGGAACACAATGATTTATTTATTTACATTGAACCTCATGAAACTAATGAACTCATTGAATCATATTTAGTTTGATTTATTTATTTACATTGAACCTAATGAAACTAATGAACCCAATGAATTATTTATTTAGTTTGATTTATTATTTTTCATTGAACCTGATAAAACTAAAGAACACAATGATTTTTATTTTCATTGAACCTAATGAACCCAATGAACCATATTTAGTTTGATTTATTTTCATTGAACCAAATGAAACTAATATAACACAATGATTTATTTAGTTTCGTTGAACCTAATAGAACTAATGAACCCAATGATTTATTTATTTTGAACTCAATCAATCATATTTAGTTTGATTTATTTATTTTCATTGAAGCCAATGAATGCATCTTATTTTGTATTATCATTGAACCAATTAATCAATCCATCCAGCCCTTTGAATTTCAAATAGTTCATAATAGCATTTGCAACAAATTTTATAGGATTCGAAAGGTTCATAGCAATGTCTTTAATTTGAAAATACATTGAACCCAATAAAAGCCTATTTAGTCTTTTAATTATTTTTCAAAACAGAAAAAAATTCTAATCTAAAACTACAATCAAGACGAACTTTGTTGGCTATTATTAAATAATTAGTGATGTATGCTATTAAACAATTAAAATTAAAAAAAAATCGTGAGAAGAAAAATAAACATATATTTACTGGATCGGACCGTAAAGAAATTTTAAAAGAAAACGTGAGAAATAAAGAAACAAATTTATTGGATGTGAATTGCAACTTCCTAAAGGATAAAACAAAAAATCTAAGTATACGCATGGGTAAGTTTTTATAGACAAAATTGCCCTTAAAAGGCTTGTATGATGTGAGCTTGTTTGTTAATTTTTTATTGGTTCACAATGTTCACAATTTATAAAATGTTCACAATTGATCCTCTGCCTATATATATATATATATATATATATATATATATATATATATATATATATATATATATATATATATATATATATATATATATATATATATATATATATATAAACTTGACGTTTTAAGTGGGTTTATTTATAAACTTGTAACGTTAGGTGATTTAAGACATAAAAACCATTATATATACATATTATCATATATGGGAGATTATTAAGTCCCTTATATCATTTAGGGTTTTGTTAATCACATCCGGATCATCACCCATCAATCTACGCTAACTTGCATTTTACGCAAATATTTTGCCATCACACGCTCGGTGAGTCTTCATAGCCCCTATTTTCACACTGTTATGTTTTGAGGTTAAAATACATGTTATGTTTTCATATGGACACGGAAACTACTTCATTTCTATTATGTATTACACATGTGGTTCCATCAGCCCTCAAATCATGAATCGTTAGTTACATTTATTTGTAAGCGCGAAAATATTGTGGATAGATCTATCGGGAGTCATGTACGCCTTTCGGGTTAGTCTTACCGGCTAACGGCGGAATGCATATATATTTAACATTACGGTATTACGTATGGGAATACTGCACAAGGCAAACTCTTAATTAAGTTTCGGTTGCATGATGGTTTATATGTAATACATAACATGGAATTTATGATTTTATAAATTCAAACTCAACTGTTGATGTCCATACAAGTCATATTTACGTGTAAACCTATGAGCTCAACAACAATTTTGTTGACGTATTTTAGCGTGTATTTTCAGGAAATTAAGGCAAGTGCACCGCATCGGGAGTATTTTCAAGCTTTCGTACTTTTGGAGTCGCATTCATTTTCAAACTCTCGGAGATTTATTTGCATTATTTTGGTTAATTTGATTATGTATTTAAATCTCTGTAATTTGCGAACTACACTTTATCATTTCGGGCTATGTAATACATTTCTATATTTTTAAGGTATATCGATGTATTTTGAAAACATCCATATAGTGGCCGTTCGTTATGATTATGGTTACGCTTCCGCGACGTCAGGCTTCGTTGCCAACCGGGGTAATGGGGTGTGACATTTGGTCAATGGGGGTAAAGTGTGACCTGTTTCAACACCACTGCTCTCCAAATGAGAGGGTGATGGAGTATGTGTAATATCCCCGTCGAATGAATCTGGATCCCTTTGAGGGGGCCCTGAGTGGATGGTTGGGGTTTGTTCGACCATTGGACTGGTGGTCTTATGTTGGATTGTTTGGCTGATGGGGCTTTGGACTCCCTCAGAAATTATACCCTCAACCCTCAATGGGTTAAAGACGATTCTTTCAGATTCACCAGTCTCTGCCCTCTCACCTTCATCTCCCTCTCTCTCTATAGATACCTCCTACTCCCCAATGTCCCTAATGTTCTGAATTGCTACCTTAACTCCCTCATCCTCACTCATATGAGTCTCACCTTCGGATTGGGTAGGCTCTTTCGGTTCTGACAGAGCCTCATCCGGATACACGACCCTTAGATAATCCCTTACCCATTCTTCGGATTGGTCTGCCAAATATATCATTGAACGTGGGTTTTCCATGACCGGGACATTGGCAATGTCAGTCGGAATCTTCACTTGTTGAAGAGCGACAGTCTTGTATACATCAGCTTCTGGATGCTCATGGATATCGTCGTCGTTGTCCATGGAAAATTATATGAAGAGCTGAAGGCAACGTTGAAATGAGATGAACTTCCTTTCTCGTTTGGTTCCTCTATCCTGGAATGCTCTCTTTAGCTCCTCGAATATGAATGTCACATAGTCGTAGTGGCGCTCATGGGTGAATGCGGCAAACATAGCTAGCACTTGAATGGAGGCCGAATCATGGTCTAAGTGCTTACCGGTGAAGTACTTATTCAGTAAATCAAAGAAGACCCTCCAGTGAGACAAGAGTTGCTTGGTCCTGAAATCTGATGGCTTGGATAGGTTACCATCATATCCGATGTTTAGGATTTCTTATAGGGTTTGGGCAGGTGATGGGATAGGTGCAAAGGCATATTTACTCATAGTGGAGTTTTCGGTGGGAAGGCGTAGAATATGGCGGATGGCTTGAAGTGTGAGCTTGATGGGAACAGAGTCTAATATGGTTGTGAAACAAGGTTTTGCCTCGTTGACAAAGGTAAGGTGGTGCCAGAATTATTGAAGATAGATGATGGGAACAGAATTGTCAGAGGTTAAGGCATAGAAGGTTGGGTGGCCCTTGAGGATATCAAAAGTGATATCCTCGGCTTCATGGCGGACAATGGATAGATCAAGTTGCCAGTTGTGCAATGCAAATTCATTGAATTGATTTGATGGTAGGAGGGTTTCCTCTGGCAATTGGGCATTTTTATTCGGTATGGGAGGGTATACAGTTAGTTTATCATACTTGTATATAAATGATACATTGATGTTAAGTCTGAAATAAGTGTGAATTTGAAATCAAATATTCTATTTAAAGCATCGGGAATTTTTATTAGTAGATTGTGAGCTATACTGAATAAAATCCAAAGTCGATCGTTGAGGGACCAATGTTAGAATAGACGCGTTCACTCAAACACTTATTTTAACTATAACCAATGGTGCAAATGACATTGAATATTTACTTTGTTTTTTATTTAAGTAAAACGCAAAAAAAATGGAATAACCAAAAAAATCACAAGTGTTGAAATTCGGATGAACCGAATTTCGGGAGAAAGGGAAATCTGGATTAGTTGATCCGAATTTCGGGTGGGATAGAAATTCGGATGAAATGATGCATGAAATAAGGTTAAAGAAAAGAAACTAAGTATGAAATGAAAAGGGTTGGGGTGGTTACCAAATTTCGGTTTGATCCGAATTTCGGTTGATGGGCACTATGTGAACACTTAGTCTTAAAAATGCAGTTATAAATTTCAGAGTGGGCCTATATTCATATGGACCCGAATTTCGGGTGGTCTGAGACATACACTTAGTTGAATAAAATATATAAATGATATTATATGGAACCATCCGAATTTTGGATGAACCACAGATAGTATTCCTAATTTTCTAAGTGTAATATCATGTTATCCGAATTTTGTACGGGGCCCATGAAGTAGAGAACAGTGAAACTGAAAATTTATTCTAAGTGTAAAACCAAGTGTATATCACACGAATTTCGGATGGATCCGAATTTCGGTTAAATCCGAGTTTTATACTTAGATATATTTTTAGTAAAGGTGTTCATGCACACGCAAACGTGAACAGTAAAAAAATATCATAAAAATGCATGAAAATGCAGATCCTAAACCTAAAAGTGATAAGGAACATTTGATTTAACTAAACTAACATAAAACGAACTGATTTACTAACCTAAAAATGCAAAAATCAGTGAGCAAAACCCTCAAAATATAGAAAATCTAAAAACCGTAATATGGAGTTAGAATGTAAAATAAAGCAAAATAAAGGTTACTTGGAAGTAGATTAGTCTGAAAATGCAAGAAAAACGAGAGAAATCGACTGGAAATCGAGCGTGAGGGCTAGCGAACGGCGGTAATGGCGGTGGTATCGTCGGAAAGTTGAAGAGGTGAAGAAGAAAAGAAGACGTAATGTTGAAGGTACTGATCCCGCCTATTTATATAGGCGGGTCGGTTTGGGTTGGAAAGGGATTTGCGCGGTGTATCAATGTTGGGCCACTCACAACACCGATTTCAACAAGAATTAGGGCTAAGTTAATTTAAACTTAACATCATAAAATAAAATAAAATGAAAATAAAAAGGAGCCCAATAAAAAAATCTTTTTGGATTTTCATTTTAGAAAAATTACTAAGGCATAATTAAAGTTAACTAAACTCATCAAAATAACTAAACTCAACATTATTTGAATTAACCTACTAAATAAGACTTAACGTACTAGGTAAATTATAAAATCTTTTTGTGTTATTCTAATAGATTACCTAAGAAAAATAAATTTAACCTAAGAATAAAATACAAGAAAATAGACACTAAATAAATGTTCACTTTACATCCTGATTTTACTCCCCCTCAATTACACAATTATCCTATTAGATCGAACAGTAGAACCTTTTTATCCTTTGAAATACAGACAAACCTGGATGTAATTAGCTTCCCACTCAAGTTTGAACAATTGACATAGTAACTTTCAGGATCATTAACACTAAAGATATACATAGATAAATAAATACTGAACAAAAAGTTTGTGACACGACCTTTCGATTTAAATAACAGATATTTTCTAGATAAAGGAATTTCAAAAAATGACTTGTTTGAAATAGAATTATTTAGACAATATCTGGAGTTTAACTAGAAGGTGGATTCAACATTCCGATTTGAGATACTAAGAACTAAAAACGAGGTTCGTCTAAAGCCTTAGTAAAAATATCAACAAGTTGAAATTACGTGCCTACAAAATACAATTCAATTGTTCCTTTTTCTACGTGATCTTTTATAAAATGATACCTGATGTCTATGTGTTTTGTTCGTGAGTGCTGCACGGGATTGCAAGAGATGGCAATTGCGCTTCTAGAATCACAGTATATTGGGATGTTTGTGAGTGAAAATCCATAATCACGTAACTATGTTCTCATCCACAGCACTTGAGAGCAACATCTTGCAGCTGCTAAATACTCAGCCTCGACTGTGGATGTGGAGACACAGTTCTGCTTTTTGGAAAACCAACTCACTAGTCTGTCACCCAAAAACTGTATTCCGCCTAAAGTGCTTTTCCTATCGACTCTACAAGCTGCAAAATGAGAATCTGAAAAAGCGGTAATATCAAAATTGGTTCCCTTTGGATACCATAGACCAAGATTGGGTGTACCCTTAAGATAATGAAAAATGCTTTTTACCGCAGTTAGGTGTGATTCTTTTGGATCAGCCTGAAAACGAGCACAAAGACATGTTGAGAACATTATATCTGGTCTACTAGCTGTAAGATAGAGTAAGGATCCAATCATCCCTCTGTAAGTTGTGTTGTCGGCACTTTTCCTAGCAGGATCAGTGTCTAACTTACAGTTTGAAGTCATAGGAGTTGTGATACCCGTGCAAGAGTCTAATTTATACTTCTTGAGAATGTCAAGAGTATATTTTGACTGGTTCGCAAATATCTCATCTTCAAGTTGTTTGACTTGTAATCCGAGAAAAAAGTTCATTTCACCCATCATACTCATCTCAAACATGGACTCCATTAGCGATGAGAAGTCCTTACAAAAATTATGGTCAGTAGATCCAAATATAATATCATCGACATATATTAGGACTAGCATTTTGTGTTGGCCTTCCCTTTTTGTGAACAATGTTGTGTCCACCACACCTTTGCTGAAACCAACTGAGATAAGAATATTAGAAAGACTATTATACCACGCTCGAGGTGCTTGTTTTAAACCATAGAGGGCTTTATCTAGCACATAAACATGGTCTGGTTTATGTGCATCAACAAATCCTTATGGTTGTTCAACGTACACTTCTTCGTTGAGTTCACCATTCAGAAAGGCAGTATTGACGTCTATTTGGTAAACCTTGAAGCCTTTTTGTGCCACGTACGCCAAGAAGATTCTGGGCGCTTCTATCCGTGCAACTGGAGCGAAGGTCTCGTCATGATCGATGCCTTCTTGTTTTCAGTAGACTTTGGTAACTAGTCTAGCTTTATTTCCTACCACGATGTCGTATTCATCTCGTTTATTCTTAAAGATCTACTTTGTTCCAATTATGGTTCGGTCCTTTGGTTTGGGAACTAACCGCCATACTCTGAGCTGTTCGAATTGGTTGACTTCTTCTTGCATAGCTATAATCCAGTCTGGGTATTTCAAGGCTTCATCCACACGAGCAGGCTCTATCATGCTAAGGAATGATGCAAAGAGACATTCATTAGCAGATGCCCTTCGAGTTTGGACCCCGGTAGAGATTAACTAATAATTTGTTCGCTTGGGTGACTCTGGGTCCATTTCGTCTCGTGTGGAAGGGGTGAACATGATGGAATCTTAGTGGTGAGTGTGGGGATGGATGAAAAGTTGTGGTCGATGGTGTCAAGTGAAGGTACCACTGGTTCCGGTTCAGGTTCGGTTTGATCTTCTTGAGGGATAATGTTTGAAACTTTGTGTGAGGGAATTAACGGAGTGGATTCAACTGGTGGTGTGTTTGTGGATGAGGTGGAAGGTGAAGATGATGAAGTGGAAGGTGTATGGATTGATGTAAGGATTGGTGGAGATGATGGTGTTGGTTGAGCAGTTGATCATTGGAGGATGTGTTAACTACAAAAGAAGAAACAGGAGAAGAGTTATTACTAGAACCAAATAATTCTGCATAAAATGGATCAAATAAGTTAATTAAGTCAGAAGAAGAAAAAGAAGAAGATTGAGATGAGTCTCCAGGCATAGAAGTGATGCGAGGTCTAGATTGGTCAACTTCTGGAGCCAGTTCAGCCATTTCATCGAATGTGACATGCATACTCTCATTGACTGTCCTGGTGCGAGTGTTGAATGCGTGATATGCCTTTGAATTGGATGAGGATCCAATAAAGATCGCTTCATCCGCCTTCTCGTTGAACTTCCATCGGTTGTCCTTGTCGTTTAGCACGTGGCACCTGCAACCAAACACTCGTAAATACTTGATATAAGGTACTTTATTTAGAAAGAGTTGATAAGGAGTTTTATTGAAATGCTTATGGATTATGGAGCGATTTTGCGTATAGCAAGCTGTTGATACGACTTCGGCCCACAAGAACGGGGGTATTTTTAAGTAAGTCAGCATCGTGCGTGAGTATTCCACGAGGGTACGGTTATGCCTCTCAACAATTCCATTCTGTTGAGGTGTTCTAGCAGCTGAATACTGATGATGAATACCTTTGGATTGAAGGAAGCTCTCAACTACCGAGTTCTTGAAATCTGTTCCATTGTCATATCGGATTGATTGTACAGACAACTGCTGTTGGGTTTCAACACTCTTGATGAAGTCAATGATTTCTTGAGCTGTCTCATCCTTGGATCGCAAGAATTTAATACAGGTGTATCGTGAATAGTCGTCAACGATAACCAACACATAACGCTTCCCGTTTATGCTTTTCGTTCGCATGGGACCACATAGATCCATATGATGTAACTCCAACATTATTTTTGAAGATGGTTCAGGTTTTGGTTTGTGAGATGATATTTTCATCTTCCCTTTCTCACATGCTCCACACAGATGATCCTTTTCATAGCGAAGTTCTGGAGTCCCTTCACCAGTTATTTAGAAGCTAGCTTGTTAATATTCTTGAAATTCAGATGGGATAGCCTTCGGCGCCATAACCAAGTCTTTTGATGAGGCTTTTGATAAAAGGCATATGTTATCCTTCACCATAAGCTTAGCTACGTCTATGGTGTATAGGTTGGAGTTGCGGGAACGATTAAAATCTTTTTTCCATCATTTCTCTTAACACTACAGTTCTTAGCCCTAAATGTGACCTCTAGCCCTTTGTCTTAGAGTTGACCTATGCTAAATAGGTTGTGTGATAACCCCTCAACATAGTCAACATCCTTGATGACAAGATTATTTAAGACTAAATCCTCGTATCCTTTGATTTGAGCATGATTGTTATTTTCGAACTTGACTGTCCCATAATATTGTTCTACAATGATAGACAGCAACTCTCTCCTCTCAGTCATATGTTTTGAGCAACCCGAATCCATGTACCAGATGGATTGTCCCTGTAAGAAAATTTTGATACAATGAATATCTATGGGCATGAAATAAATCCATTGGAAATTAACATGCAAACTGTGTTCTGAACCGAGTTGGTCAGAAAACATGAAGTGTTTAGATCGGGTCCTGAGTGGGTGCACAGAAGCCAAACGTGTCGATTTAAGCACAACCGACAAGTAGAAGAACGAGTCCTAGTCTAAGTTAACTAGAAGCCGATTCATTGAAGTGCGGGTCTTGATCTGAAGTAACCAAGAACCATCTACATTAAATCACACAAATTTGGGTACCCATCTTAGGATGGGTCTTTTTGGGTTAGGTGTTCTAGGTGTATATGGCTGATTTACAGTCTTAGGAACCCATATTGCAGTTTTGTGTGGACTATATGTTGAGCCTTATGGTATCCATTTGTATTTGGACCCAACTAGCTTTGGAAACTTAGGTGATGAAATTGCCTTTGGTTTTGGACATTTTGAAACCTGTTTAATATTTGCTTTTGGTTTTGGCCTTGGCAAAATACAGGTATCAAGTTTTGTTGTGGCCAATGATGCACTGTCTTTTATTTTCTTTTTACGAGTTCTGTTTGCAGGATAAGGTACAAATTTATTCATCTCAAGCACTTGACGTCTAAAACTAGTTGTACACAAAGTAAACAAATCTGCAAAAGAATACTTCAAACACAAAACAAAATCTGTTACAGCATCACAAACATCTTTTTCAAAGATTAAATGCATCCTATCTCTAGAAACAAAATCAACTGGCATTTTAGCCTTCTTCACAAAGAAATTTGAAAAATCTTGCATGGATGTTTTTTGAACTCTTCTCACATGATCTGTAGAAATAAAACGGTGAGAGTTAGTACGTATGGAAGACTTAGATTTTGAGAAATTACCTTGGTGAGTTGGTTTCTTGGAAGACTTAGATTGACTCTGAACCTTCTTTGAAACCTTAGATTTTGAAGTTTTTGAACACTCACCTTCAAGGATGACAGAAGGAACTTAAATCCTAGCTTTACCTTTATCGGATGATGCAAGTGGGACTTTGGTAGGATGAGAAACTTTTAAATCTTTTAAATGAGAATTTAACATTTTCGAAACAGTGTCAAACTTTTCTTTGTAGATGGTTAATTCTACATTTTGTTCAAAACTTTGTCTTGCCAATTTCTCTTTGCTTTTAAGAAAAGCTTCTTGATAACCAAGAGCTTTCTTTCGAGCTGACCATAAGTCCTTTCCGATCTAAAATATTTATTTTATGTTGAAAAACTTTTGTAGGAACATAAGGAAGAGGGATTGGTTTGACAAGTTCGGTATTCATTTCAGCTGATGAATAGGTAAACAAGAAGTCCTCCTCTAAAGTAGGTACTCTATAAGGATAACTCTCATGCAGTTCATCATATTTAAAAGAAATTTCCTTTTCATTATTTTCACTTCTTTTCTCATCCTCTTGGTTAAGACTTCTTCTGATGATTGGAAAAAGAAGGACTTAAACCCAACACCCATATATCTCATATCTTAAAAAATAGGTAAAACTGATCGAACATTTTCCAATTACATAGGATTTTTAAAACCAATTCCCTGTTTGGAATGATAAAACCTAGTCTCTTTGGGTTTATTTAGATGAATAGTTTGTTCAGTTTGACCCTATTTTAGAAATTCATCATCTAGGGTTTTAATCCGTGAGTACAAACCTATTCTCACTTCTTCAATCATTTTGTATTTACCCAGATTGTCTAAGTCTTCCATGCTTACGGACTCTAAGCGTTTTGAAAGAACAGACATTTCAGACTTCAAGGAATTCTTTTCCTCAATGATTGTATCCATACAACTCTTAAGGTAAATATTCCTACCCTTAGCATCTACTTTTTCAATTAACATTTTCTTTAACAACTCATGGTTTTTTCGCCACTTCTTTTCACATTTGTCAGATGTTTCTTTTAAGGATTGGGCTAGATGTTCAGCCTTGACACACTTTTCTTTCTCAGCATTATACATGGCTTCTAGCTCAAGTATTTGTAAGTACAGGTTACATTCATTTTGTACAGATATGTTATTTACAGACTTATGAACATAAAAGGAATGTACCTCATTTGTCTCCGATTCTGACGTAGAACACTCTGAATCTCCGGATTTGGCCATCAGACAGGATGAAGGATCTTTCATGCTCTCCCCCTCTACAGTCGCGTCTGATTCAGATTCTGAGGTAGTTTAATAATCAGCCAATCCAACTCTGTCAACCATGTAACAGTTTCCGCCCCTATCATCTTCTTCATCAGATTCATCATCAACCCAGTAGTCTTCTTGTGCTACTAGGGCCATTGCATCAGATCTCATCTTTAGAGCCTCATGCTTCCTCTCATAATAGCCTATATCACCCTCGAATTGGTTGTTGCATTCTCGAGCAACGTGACCCGGCTTCCCACATTTATAACAGAGTCGTTCATCACCTGCCTTAGGCTCATTAGCTCTAGGCCTGTCGTCTCTTTTTCAACTGGCCTTTTGTCAGCTTGGCGGGGAACCCGACTATCATCTCGATGATTGTACTCCCGCTTATCATCTCGTCTATCATCACGCCTTTCATAATGGCGGTCATCCCTTCGATCATCATGTCTGTGTCTCCTATCGTCTCATCTATCTCTCCTATCATCATAGCGCCAATCATCTTGATCATTTCGACTCCATTCATCACGGCCCCTATCATTCCTATTATCTCTTCTTCAATCACCTCTCCTCTCATCTCTTTTGTCTTCAGGATACCTCTGAGGGCCAGTATCATACGAAGTTGGTTGTTTGTCTTGTTATGATAGAAATGTTTTTGTTGAAGACGATTCGACCATAAAGCGATTTATTCTTGTATGGTTTCCTCTTCATCATCAAATGGATCATTCATCGGTGGTATTTCTTTAGCTCCTTGAGCACCACATTAATGGAGACATTTGGGATGTCCATAACTCTTTTGGTAGCTCTACTTGTTATTTGCCATTCTGGAGCTAAAGAAGATAGGAACTGGATGTTGATGTCATTAAGAAAGGCGCAGAACCTTGTAAATGTACTTTGTAGAAATTCTCCATCTTTGTCTTGGAATTCTGTGAATTTGGCCTTTGCTTCCTCAATTTTGGCCTTATCATCTAAGTCTGCCCCAAGCATTGCATCTCTAGCTCATCCCACATTTCTTTAGCCGACAGTTTGCTGTCAACCCCAACTAGGATATCAGTGGGAAGAGTTTGGTAAATGAGATGCTCTGCTCTTTTATCGGCTGTTTGTCTGTCCTTTTTTGCTTCATTTGTAGGTTTAGGAACTGTCCGTGATGCTGGGACTGGAGGATCAGCAACTGGTATTGCGGGACAGTCTCGGTAAAAAACAGCAGGTCCTTCACTTATAGATTGGATCAACAGATTCCCTATGGGCTGCATGCCAATGAACTTGAGGAACCTTTTCTTCCATTGTTCGTACTCATCTAGATAGAGAACGGGTGGTCTGTTCTCTGATCCCAGAACAAGAGCTTTGCGAGACATGATGTGTTGAGTGTTGATTATGAACTTAGGATCCTTGGAAGTGGAAACTGATTTTTCGGTTGAAGGAACCGAAATTCGGATGGACTAGTGAAAAAATTTGGATGATCTGAATTCGGTTGATGATCAGTAACTCGGGTGCTATGGAACTCGGATGATTACGACTGGTAGTGAACAGTAACTCGGATGTTATGAATCTCGGATGATGAACAGAAATTCGGATGGTTTGTAATTCAGATGGATAGTAACTCGGATGGTCTACAGAAACTCGGATGGGATGAAATTCAGATGGGTCGAATTTGGATTTGTGGACAGTAACTCGGATGGGAAGTAACTCGGATGTACAGTATCTCGGATGAAGAACCGTCCGAGTTTGGATAGTTCAACTCAAAGAGATCAAGGCAACTCTGATGATCCGAATTTCGGGTGACCCGAGTTGAAGTTGGAAAATTTTTAAAATGAAGAACAAGTAATTCTAGAGACCCGAAAAATGTTTTAACTAAATTTCGGATGGGATCCAAGATTTGGTCCAAAATAGGTTAAAACGTGATCCAAGTTGGTCCGAGTTTTGATCCCAGATGGAATCCGAGTTGATCTGAATTTGAACTTGTTAATTAAATTCCAATTTTCAAAATTAATAAAAATGCAATTTAAATACGGGAAATAATCTCTAAATGTTTGTTTTGGATTTAGAAACAAATTTTGGTGAAAACCATTTTTAAGTAAAAACCAAGAATAAAACTTTAAAAAAATCGATTAACAATTTCACCAAATAAACAATAAAAACTTGTAATTATTGAACAAGAAGAGCTTGAAATCAATACAAGATTAATTGCTTATGATTATGATTATAGAATAGAAAACCACACAAAAACAGAATACTTAAAGAGAATTAGGAGCAAAACCGTGGGTTTTGGAGAAGAACACGAAGAACACCGAAATCGAATCAGTTTAAATTCGCTTCTGTGCCTCTGATACCAATTGTAGAATCTATCAAGTTACAATATCAGCATAATATAATTATCAATTTCAATTAATCAATCAATAAGAATGAAACACTCAATTATAGATGAACAAATATCGAGAGAGAATATGTATTTCAAAAGCGGCGGCCGTGAATTGTAATTGAGAATGAGACAAACTTATGGGAAACCCTAGGAGGGTTTTACTTAAATATTACTTCAACTTTGAGGGATTTACATTCTATACCCCTCAACTTCTACATGCAATAAATAAAATACAAAGGAAATAAATTACTTGGAAACAAACAAATTACATGGAAATATATTAAACTAATTATTACAAAATAAAACTCCACATTATCGAAACTCATAATCTAACAAATGACATGTGTGAGCTTACACTAGAATCCATGTAGAAATTTGGGTCTTGAGCATGTTGAGTGGACATTGCCTTGTACACAGAAGCTAGATCAGTGAACTGTGGTGGCCCGGATGTTGCATGACCGGCAAAGGAGGGTTGCTGAGACCCAAAATATGGGTTATGTTGACAAGTGAATCCAAGGGTAGGGTGAGCATGCGGAATGGGCTTACCATGAATATGGGAAGCAGTTGGAGCAGTGCCAATAGGTGGGAGATGATGCAGCATCTGTTGATAAGGAGAAGGTTGCGGAAGCAGTGGATATGGCAACAGTGCTGGAGCAGGAGGCTAGTACGGTTTCTAGTAGTGAAGCAGAGGGAGCACCACAGGGTTGGACAGCAAAATGTGTGCCAGGAGTGAAAGTATGATTACCTGCAGAAAGACGTGAGCCTGATTGTGGTGTTCCTGCAAGAGAAGGGTTAGTAGAACCAACAACATTAGAATTACCACCCCGTTTAGGAGCATTGCGACTATTGTTTTTACCCTTATTCCACATATTCTTTGCTCTGCCAGTGTTAGTGGTGTTGGAGTATAGGGCAGTAGAAGGGTGAATTGGTGTATCAAGATGAGTATCAACCAGGGCCTCACGAGATTCGTGCAAAAGTAACATATTTATCTCTTTCATAAAGGTGGGGAAGGGAGTGGTATTAGTGATGACATCTACGATGCTAGAATAAGATGGAGGTAATTTTTGAAGGATCTGCATGACTAGTTCAACATCACTGATAAGAGATTCAACATCGGCTAGTGCATCAGCAAGGTTCTTTAGAGTGTGATAAAATTCATTGATGGAGATTGAACCTTTTACAGTGTTACGAAACTGATCTTGGAGTTGTAGCGTACAACACATTTTGTAATTCCCATATTAGAAGCATTCATTGAACATACAATAATATATTCAATCACATGAAGAACATGAAGAACAATACGAACAATATGAACATTGAAAGATTAGAAAGACCTTAATTGCACTTCAATCAATGTACGTACATTCAGCCAAAAGATTACATAGAAAACCTAGAAACAATCTATTTAGAAACAACTAAACGGATCCAAATACTATACATACCCATGGGTTGACCTTTTGGTCTTTTTACCCATTTACAATAAACTTTGAATCCTTACAAAATGAGCACATAACTAAGTTTCAACTATTACACTTTGACCACTGAAACTATCACAACTTTGGATCTAACATTCTCCCCCTTTGTGATTAGCTTTCAGATCGCGGCTTCAGGTTTGTAATTAGCTTCTTCTGATCAAAATATCGGTCAAGGCGTCTGATAGTTATTCTGTACTCGAGCTTGTCTTGGACATCTTGTTGGAAATCTCTGGCAAGTTTAAGTATTGCTTTGAGTTCCCATATCCTTGTCCCAAGCTTCAGTGCTTCTTTGAGATTGTCTGTCCTGATCATTAGCATTTTTCTGACCATGTATAGAGTCCCGTCACAATACTTCTCCAATTCATCTCATCGCATGAGTGCCTTCTTTCTTTGTGAATTTAGATATATTACTCTGACCATTGGTGATGTAATTACTTTTGAAACTGAGAAACGATCTAGGCCCGGAGTATCATGATTTGGTGCAAGCAAATTAACTTTATGTTTTCTTACTTCTAAGTCATTTGGAAGTCAAAGATTAGAGACAATGTGAGATTGCGGTGATGACGCACCGTTGAGCAACCTTATGTATAGGATCTCTGCTCTTGTTATGAAGCAAATGAAGATATAGAAATTCCAGATCCTGCAAGAACAAGTTAGGGAAATCTGCTTCTGAGAATGTAGAGAAAGTTCGGTTTTCTCGTCCCACTTCAAAAATAGGATAGAAGATGCTTAGGAACTTGTCGAACTTAATCTTTATGACTTTAACAATTGGCGATCGGCTTCTAACTGATTCTTTGCTTTTTCTTAGCGATCCGATCATAGCTACATACACAGACCTATCCCTTTGCTCCATTCCTTCTAGGGACCAGATTAGGTCAGCTCTGACAGTTTTAACTTGTCGGTCAAACATCTTCCTGTACTTCTCTTCCATATATGGGCTCCTGACCCTCTGCTTTATCCAGTCAATAGCTTGGGTAGTTAGACTTTCAGTGTGTCATTCTTCTAGTTTATTAGAAGAACTTGCACCTACAGACATCCCTGCTTGCAGCCTTGATATTTCTTTAACTACATTTGGGGCAGCAGAGGAAGGAGTTGGAACATCTGAGGGCTCTTGAAAGATGGGATATCTCCTTGTAGATTCAGCAGGCTCAAATGATTGGTTGGGAACCACTAGAATTATTAACGGATTGGTTGAGCCTTGTTGGACTGGTTGAACTGGAGCTGGAGATGGAACAAGTGTTGGCACTTGTACTGGAGAAGGAGATGGTGAAAATGATGCTGGATCATTAGAAGGGAACTCAAATTCAAATCCTTGTGGATTTACCCCTTCTTCACCAGCATATTCAATACGCGGTGACTCTTTCAATTGATCTTCTCTTGCTTCCTGTTCCTCTTCATCGGATTT
This sequence comes from Centrapalus pauciflorus, assembly GCA_020465985.1. Lineage (NCBI taxonomy): Eukaryota > Viridiplantae > Streptophyta > Magnoliopsida > Asterales > Asteraceae > Centrapalus > Centrapalus pauciflorus. The sequence continues at coordinate 479,488 of JAANYP010002759.1, forward strand.
AATTATAATAACTTCTGACGGATCGAATGTCCTCAGAGGAACAGCGGTCAATGTTTCTTCTTCTTCAACGAAGGCTGTGAAATTCTCGGGTTCTTCCCAGACAGCGAGAGTTAGCTGAGCTCCTGAGACTGATTACTCAAGAGACTCGGCTGGGAATTCTGCTTCTGCTTCCTGGGGCCTTGCTTGGCGAGACGGAACAGACTTATTTGGACTAGGCGGAGCTGATTTATCGAAGATCATAGGAGCTTTGCCGGAGGCTCTGGCTCTTTTCTCCCCCTCATGGTGATCAAGATCATCCTGATCATCATGCTTCGTCTTGGTACCCTGGGCAGTGGAGTGACATGATTCGGCAATTACCTTTAGACGCTCACCCATTTGATTAACCAAAGGATTTGTTAATAGAGACGATGAAGACCCGGAAGCTTCATTGTTTAATATTTCCAAAATCAGGGCATTTGTAGAAGATAGATTTGATGATGCCTTGAGTAGGGAGTGGAAGGTGTGCTTAGCTTCGTCAAGTATGGGAGCTTGTGGAATGACTGGCTGTTGAGTCATAAAGGTGAACATGTCACTTAATTGTTGAGACATGAGCGCCTTAAACTCAGTGAACTTGGTTTTGGACATTGAGTCCGGGTGTGACCCGGGGCCACTTAGGCTCTCTGTTTGCATCTCGGGAGACTCAGTATTGGTCCCTTGATGGCTTGTGCTCATGATTGGTTGTGATGTGGCCATGACAGGACTTCCACTCATCATCATTGGTGCACTTTCAGTGTGCATGGCTCCGAGTGTTCCAACAACGTCACTCAGACGTTGTTTATGAAGCGAATCGAGTGTCCTAGTCAAAGATTTTTCAATAACAACAGACTCTAGACTCGATTGTGCTTGAATTGAAGGCGGCGACTGGGGCTGTTCTCGACCTTGTTCAATATCCGCGAACTCCAAATGAGTTGCGGATGGTGTTTGTGCTTGATCCCCGTGAAAAAATGAAACATCGGCTTGTTGAGAAGTCGGTGAGTGGCCTGGTGGGGTTTGTGCTTGCACCACTGGGCTGGTGGTGACTTTTTTAATACCAGCGTCCAACACATGGGCGCCAGTAGCAGATGTGGCGGCCCGACTTATTTGTGGCTCGGTACTCTCTGCTATTCTCCTAACTCCCCATCGACTCTTGATTATCTCCCGCAATGCTGCGAGAGAGCGAGTTGGAACTTGGGCAGGGGGAGTGACATCATCATCACCATCATCATAATCATCATTTTGTGGAGACAAAATCCGTAGAGGAGAAATGTGAGCAGTATGCATTTCCTCACGTTCTCTATCTCCTGCTTTAACTGCCTCAGGCCCTCTACCTTCTTCACCCATCTCATCAACATTTTCTCTCTGCTCTCCCCCTAAACATAATATCTCGGGGTTGTCTCCTTGGGCAGGCTCAGTCGGTCCTGGCTGAGCCATCGGAGCAGCTCACTCTCTAAAACTCCTAATGGCCGGAGATTCTTGATCTGCATATACGAGTAGCTCTTCTGGGATTGGCCTGACTTGGATCCCGGGGGAGAGATAGGATCATGAAAGTACTTTCTGAAAATTCTCTCATCCCGACTTCATGAACTCTTCGACGGATATCCAGAATCTGTGTCATGCAGTGAGATATGATGAGTTGAAGGAACCGTTGGGCTAGGACAAATTTCCTTGCTCGTCATGTCGCTTTGGCCTGAATGACCTCTATCAACTCGGTCCACAGAGTCCAAGCGTAATTATGGTAGCAGTTGTATGCTAGGCTGTGAAAGATCCGATGGATTCGAAGACTTGCTCGATCAGCGCCAGAGGCCTTTATGGTTCGACAGCGGTCAAGAATAGAGTACATGTGGTACCAGTGGCCTAGGAGCTTTCGGTGAAAAAATTATGAAGCTTTCCGAAATTGGTCATTATAGCCCAGTTGTTGAATTTCTCCGCAGATCTGTTTCTCAGGCAACTCTTCGTCGTATTCCGGACGGCCTGGGAAATCACGACCGCGAGGGAGGCGTAGGATGTGGCGAAATTTTTGGAAAGGAATTTCTATTGTGTGGTCCTCGATTTCACCGGTAATGTGATCGTTGTTAGGGTCGGGGTGATAGGTGAGGGTATGCCAGAATTGCTGGACATATACTTGAGGTGGGCGAGAGCGAGGACGACTAGTTAGGGCATAAGAAACTCGGTGGCCCATATGGATCTCTTCCACAACTCGGTTAGAGAGGCGGATGGCTGAATCTTCCTCGGTTTTATTTAGAATGGTTGGGTCTAGGAGAAAGTTATTTGGTTTTATTTCGAGCCACATGCGGCTAGGGAAGATTTGCTCTGAGGCTCTAGGGGGTAAAGCTACTGATCTCGAGGTTATTTCCTCGTCGGATTGTTGGTTCGGGTCTGAGTGTTGGGGGCTCGGGGGTGGTACATACTCTCTAGAGTGAGAATGAGATGTCATTGTACCTCGTCAAAATAATTGAAAGTCAGATATGTGTTTGCAGTGAATATTTGACTTGTTCAGATGTGTTTCTTGTGATGGGCATTGGATAGAACTAAACTTATTTGTTAAAGGGCTTTGATAGAAGACTTCTCGGTAAGAAAAGTCCATCTAAAGAACCAAGGTCTGCAAGACCAGTCCCAACTCAGGTTAATTCACAAGAAACAGCCTTAGGCAACATTTAAAACCTCTGAACAAGTGAACTTTCAAGTGAGCTCAACACTTTAAGAATCCAGACTTAAAAAAATTTTGAACAAACCTGCGCATGAAGTGTCATCCGAGAGTTGCACCTCTCGGATGGAACTTTGAGTGAAAGTTTGGGTTTTGAATATTGATTTTCAGTCATGAAAGACCCCAACCTGCGGTTGAAGTGTTAAAAGGAAGTTGTAACTTGCGGATGGGCCTTTAAATGCAGGTTTAACTTAGAACCATTTAGAAACTTCTAATTTTGAGGATAACTTGCGGGTGGAGTGTTATCTTCAAGTTGTGACTTGCGGATGAAGCTTTAACCGCAAATTTGACTTAGAAAATGTTTGAACCTATGATCATGTTTGTGCGGATGGAGGTTTATAAGCGAGTTGCAACTCGCGGACAAAGCAGTATGAGTCTATTTAACTTAGAAAATGGTGACCCTTCATGCGGATGAAAAGGTGTCCGCGAGTTGGCATGAATCGCAGGTTTTAAACTTAGACAAATTTAATCCCCCAGAAACAACTTTCAGTTTTGAGATCTTTCGATCAAAAAGGGTTTTGAATAAACCCTTTCGGTTCCTTAACCACGAATATAAACCATTTTCAGACCTTAAAAACCCCTTTGTAAGGTCACCTACTTACGGATCCGATCTTGACGCGACGCCATCCAACGAGTGCGGACTCCTCATTAGCGGTTTGACGGACCAATCACACACACGAAACACGGAGACACACACGATGATAGATGCAAACTCAAACGTCCCGACACGTGATTCTCTCCAAGAACACACTAAAAGATCTCTGCAAGTTCGTAATCGCCCGGATGATTAAGTCTGCAAAGATTGTTAATCAAAACTGATTAACTCTTAATTATAGGCCTCGGATTCGAACTTACCCTGGACAAGTTCGAGAAGGCCCAAGCCCACGAACTTGTCCACCATAAGTTCGAACCAGGGCCTTTAAACCTATTCTAGAACTTGTCTTTGAACTTGTTCTAGAACTTATGTTTGAACTTATCTTTGAACTTATGTTTGAACTTACCTTTGAACTTATGTTTGAACGTATTGTAAAACATCAATTACAACCAAGTTCAAACATATATACAATCGATATCAATATCAAACATATATCAAACATGTATTAATATGCAATTACGAACAGTTTGACTATTACAAAATATCATCTATACTTAGACTGCTATCGTCACACAGGATGCACTAATAGACTCCCCATTGACGATATCTTCTAACTATATATATTTTGTCTAAGTACTATGTCTATACAAACTACTACTTGCATAGAATCCCTGCTATATACAAACCCTTACCACTTTCTGGAACTTCCTACCATCAGATCTCCAGCCTTCGTGAAAGAAAATCGGCTGATCATGAAGCTTTTTCATGTCATCATTGGATAAGTTAATCAGATGCAGTGGATCGTATACCTTCAAAATTGTCTTCTCATCTAGATCCTTCATCACTGCTTCGGCCGTTTCATTGTCTACATACCACCACTTCATGTTTGTGAGTACATCCTGTGGCATAGACTTCAATGGAACTTTCTTCAGACACCGGACTGGCTTGTAGACCATCCTAGCCCAAGGCTTGCCAGTGTGGGGATCAATTCTCGTCTCATCTCCAACCTTTTTTCCTGACCTCGGCTTTAGCTTTTCAAACATCCCAGACCTCCCCTCCCTTCTGATGATTTTTGCTATCATTTCAGTGTAGGGGTCGTCTCCCAAGTTAATAAGTTCCTTCTAGGCCAGTTCTTTCACCTCGCATTTGGGCAATGTATTAGAAACCTTTAAGGTTCTCTTCAAATACTGAAGCCCGTCTCTTCTTTGAAGCACGAATAGCTGAAGTTCCCTATCAAAGAACCAGCTCAGAATCCCCTCCTGAGAGCTTTCCTGGACTTGGCAGCCTCATCCTTTTCGTTACTGCCAAGTCAGTCTTCTTCTCCTCCTTCTTAAACCATAGCCTCATCATTTCTTCTTTTGTTTGTTCCTTTCAGCTATATCAAATTCTGATTCATCCATAGATGCTAAATTAAGCTCATCTAGATCTATCTCATTTGGATCATTACTTACATATTGTTCAGTGATAGGCTGCTTCGGGATAACTACTTCATCAACATCATCATCCTCATCTTCTACAACTTCATCATCTGATTTCCAGTCCATGACATCTTCTGGAATGAATTCTCCTTCTTCCAAATCTTCTTGATCAAACCCAAACTCGTCTTCATCATCAAGATCCATTAATGCTTCAATCATCTCATGTTCAACATTCTTTGAAGCTTCACCTTCACCTCCTTCTCCCATATTAGACTGACTAGGCTCCCCCTGAATGAGTGCTTGCTAAGCAGTCTTTTGGGAAAGATCTGCTAGCTCACCTTCTCTTTGGGAATCTGGATCATTGCCTTCATCATCGTCTCTCCTCACTCTCAACTGATCCTCCTTGCAGCTACTCTCCCCCTGAGCTCGTAGATCTTTCAAAATCTGCTCAATGAGAGTGTGCATCTTCTTGATTTGACCCTGTTGATCAGCCACAGTGGTCTTCAACTCGCATTTTCTTGATCTAATCGAGCATTATGCTGCTGCTGCTCTTTCACAGCTGTTGATAGGTTGGTAAATTTGGACTGTTTGGAAGTCCACTTTTCCTTTCAACTCAGTGAACCGCTGATTTTCTGTGAAGGAAGTCAAGGTAGATGAAATGGAGGCGGATGTTGTTGGAGCTGTGGTTGATGTTGATGGAACAGCTGGTAACACCTATGGAGAAGCTGAAGTGGATGGAGCTCCCTGCATAAACCTATGCCTCCTCGCCCTATGCCTAGGAACGAGAGGAAATTCTTCTTCTACTTCAAATTCAGATTCATCAGTCTCTTCATCAATGAGAGTCGGTCTTGTCGATCTCCTACTAACTACTAACCGCGATCCATATCTTCCAATTGTTATCTCTAGATCCTCAACCTCAGAACTAGATTCTGACACAGACTATGAGGCGGTCTCTACGTGACCTTCTACCTCAGTCTGTTCTCTTCCCCTTCTTCTACATCCTGGACCTCGGTGTCCATAAATTCAGCATCAGATGGCTGATATTCATCAATCTGTCTAAAAATATCCTGATAATCAGTTGGAGGATCTAATACATCCTGAACCAGTTGTTCAGCGATATCTTGCTCCGCGGCTGTTCCCAACGCCCATATTTCCTCCAGAGTTTGCGCCCACTGATCGTATTGAGGAGCCGAATTCGATGTGCCGGCAGCTTCAGATGATGGTCCAGCAGCTGTAGTGGCTGGTTGTTGACGAGAAGAGGTTCTAGCAACCGGAGTTCTACTTGTCGGTGCTCTGCGTCGTTGCTGCTGCTGTTGCTGTTGCTGTTGCGGTTGATGCTGTTATTGCTGCTGCTGCGGGGCTTCACCTATCCAATCATCACCCTCCGGGGCTACAAAATCAGGATCTATAACTGCCCCGAACAATGGTGCCACTTGGGGCCTGACCTGCTCAGCCCTTCTAGCGTTATGGGTCTGGCAGTCAGCAAAAATTCGCTTATCAATCAAGGCCACGCCACTTTGATCAGGAGTTGGTGGCAGATTTGGCAAGAAGTGGCGTATAATCATCATTGCGAAGCGCGGATACATCAAAAATCTTTCCCTGATCGGAGCTGTGATCTGTGCACAAACTCCCCGAAAAACATCTCGGAAAAACTGAATTTCTTGTTGTACACCAATGCAATCAACGCCGATTGCAATTTAGACACCATCGTGTCAAATCCGCCTTCTTTGGTGCAAAACACACCATAATAACGTGGACAAGATAACGCCATTGGCCAATCAATCCACTCTTAACGTATGACGCCTTAGTTATGTCTTGGGCATAACCCATCCTCAAAAATGCAGCTTGCCTAATAGGTAGTGGAAAATCTATCTGCCCTGCTTCTTGTTCCTCAGATCCCAGCTGTAGGATCTGTCTTAACATGTTAGCCTAAAATGCTATTTGTTGTCCACCTAGTCTTGTTCTTAGTACTGTAGGCGTAACTGAGCAATCTACTTGCAGATGCTCCAAGAACTGTCGAACGTACGTCAGCGTAATTTGGAGATTGTGAGTGAGTGCATAGGATACTCGAGATTGGGTCAGGAATTCTATCATTTGACGGTACGGTTGTGCTTCTGGAAATTGGAGATCCACTGCCATGACCATATTGTGCTTATTATAAAAAGCACGCTCACCCATATCTGCTCATAAAATCAACAAACAAAATTAGTAACTAAAAATAAATAAAACTTGTTTATTTCGAATTTGCATAACTTTGAACTTGCATAAGTTCGAAGTCCAACATATTCGAACTTAGACAAGTTCGAAATCATTTAAAAACCATTCGAATTTAAATAAATTCGAAATATATGTTCGAACTTGACTGACTTCGAACTTATAGTATTTCAACAAGTTTGAACTTTCTGACAAGTTCGAACCTGAAGAACAAGTTCGAAGTCGGTCACTTTCAAATTAAAAACCAAGATTTTAACCCCATTTGACTTAGTCAACAGTATAATCTAGTCCTATTGGGTTGTAATCGAAGTTATTTATCATTTATTTGAACTTTTATCCGTCAAAACTCGTGATTTCAAACCACCTAGTTTCAACTCTTATAAACATCAAATAAACTCGATTTTTTGTCACAATAATGTCCTAAACTACACATACTTTGTATAACGATGAGTACTGTACCTAAGTATACGTGTATGTTCGAGAAATGTAGTTAAAACTTCGAGGAATTGAAGGAAATTCGAAAAAAGACAAGTTCGAGGATAAGTTCGAAATCGCCGGAGCAACAAGTTCGAGAAGTGAAATTCGAAGGTAGGTGCCTTAAATGAAGTACTGTTGACCTATTTATGTCAACCACCTTCAAAATTTGCATAAGTTCAAACTTCCTGACAAATTCGAAGTTAAGTTCGAATTTGTCTGAATTTCGAACTTAAGTGAAAATTTTGAAAATACTTGAATAAAATTCAACTTTTTCAACTTTTTCGTGTAACGGAATTTTACAAACCTTGCAAAATCATTCACACTAAGCAACGGATTTTCACGCAATATTTGTTTATTCAACCAAAAATGCATCCTAGTAACTTTGACCTTTTTCCTACTTAGAATAAAATAAAATAAAATAAAATAAAAAAAATAAAATAACATAACATAAAAATAAAACTTAAACTACTCAAAAGTACCTTTTAAAAATTTATGACCTATACTAACAGAATATTTTTGAGAGAAAGTCAAAGAAGGTTCAATCAGATAGCGATGTCAAACGCACTTTCAGTATTACACTTTCACACTTAGGAATTTTTGATTCCTTTGATTTTTTGTCGTGATATACATTCCAAGTCGATTGTCGGTATGATTTTCCCTTTAAACATTTAACACTTTGGATTTTCCCTTGGCCTTTTTATTTATCAAGAAACTACCTTACGTGTCCCATACTTAGATATACTTCTATGATTAAGGCAGACACATAGTGATTATAACTTTTTGGTATTGCAAATTTTCTTTAAAAGGCAAACGTCGGACACAGTTCTGTATTTACATACAACAGAGTGTCTTAGTTTGTCTTAGAGTTCCTTTTACGTTAACAAGACAGCGGTGATAGGTCTGTACTTACGTACAACAAAGCGACTTATCTTGCTAACTTGAGTCAAAACAGAGGTGACAGGTCTGTACTTACGTACAATAAAACGACTTATTTTGACTCCCTCTTATTTATCAAAAATTTTTCTTTTCTTTTCCTTTAAGATGTACTGTGATGGTGCTATGCATCCCCCAGAAATTTTCATACCTCATTTAGAATCATTGTCAGTATGTCTCTAACATAGAAATTAAGACCATTTGGTCATACATCTAAGTTAGTTACACATATGACTTTTTCTTGAATATTTTATTAGCGTTTTAGATTTCCTTTGTGTATGATGCCTACCAACACATCAAACAAGAAATTGTATATCACTTCGAATTTAAGGTGCATTATGTGTGAAAGCTTAACACTTAGAGATTGTTTCGACTGTGCTAATTTTCGTCACTTTGAACCTATGAATCTAAGACTTAACTCATTTTTCTAATATTCTCTTTTTTTTTTTTTGAAGTTTTTATGGTTTTCTCTCTTTTTTCTTTTGTTTTTCATTTTTTAAGATAAGCTAATAAACTAACCTACTATCTTACTATAAGGAAATAAATTCTACTTAACCACTAACTTACTATAAAAAGAAAGAAAATATACTAAGGTCAAGTTACTCTGGATTACACATACCATTTAGTTGAACTAACAACTCAAAGCGTGACTTATCAAAAGCTTTAGTGAATAAATCTGCATTGTTATCTTCCGTTGCCACTTTTACCAGTTTAATTAAGTTCTTTTCAGCACAATCACGTATGAAATGATGTCATATGTCTATGTGCTTTGTTTTACTGTGTTTAACTGGATTATTAGTTATAGCAATTGTAGATTGATTATCTGTCCTAATGGGAGTATGAGTGTAAGTCAAACCGTAATCCCGCAATTGTTGTTGTATCCACAAAACCTGTGAACAGCAACTACCAGAAGCTACATATTCGGCCTCGCACGTTGACACGGCTACCGAAGTCTGTTTCATGCATTGCCAGGATACGAGCCTCCCTACAAGGAACTAACAACCTCCAGTTGTTGACTTCCGGTTCAAGCTGCAACCTCTAGAATCTGAATCCGTGTATGCTTCCAATTCCAGATCACCATCAGCATGATACCACAGTCCCAACTTCGGTTTTGACTTGAGGTATCTCAGAATCCGCTTCACGGCTTTCATATGCATTTCTTTCGGATTAGCTTGAAACCTAGCACAAATACACACAGCAAACATAATGTCAGGTCTAGAAGCAGTTAAATACATGAGTGACCCGATTATGCCCCTATATAGAGTCGGATCCACATCAGTATCACTTTCTGTACCCGATCCGAGATTGTGATTTACTTGAATCGGGGTACTAAAATGAGCAGCCAGCTTTGTTCCTTCCATCCCGAAGCACTCCAGAAATATCGTAGACAAACTTCGTCTGATGGATAAACATGCCCTCCTTCTTCTGTTCAACTTGCAAACCCAGAAAGAAGTTCAGCTCTCCCATAGCACTCATCTCAAACTTTGACTTCATAACCTTCTCAAAATCTTTGCACATCTGTTCGTTTGATGACCCGAAAATGATGCCATCCACGTACACTTGTACCAAGATAAAATATTCTCCCTTTCTCTTCACGAACAATGTACTATCAACTCTCCCTCTTTCAAACCTGTTGTCTAAAAGATGAGTTGACAGCGTCTCATACCATGCCCTTTGTGCCTGATGTAATCGATAAAGAGCCTTATCGAGTCGATACACTCTGTCATGATACTTTGGATCAGTAAACCCAGGTGGTTGTTCGACATACACCAGTTCCTTCACCTTGCCGTACAGGAATGCACTCTTTACATCCAACTGATAGACTTTAAACCCTTTGAAGGACGCAAAGGCCGGAAACAAACGAATTGCCTCGAGCCTTGCCACTGGTGCAAACACCTCATTGTAATCAATTCCCTCTTCTTGGTTGAATCCCTTTACTACAAGTCTTGCCTTGTTGCAAGTAACAATACCCCGATCATCTCTCTTGCACTTAAAAACCTATTTGGTTCCTATTTCAACTTCTCCTTGAGGTAGTGGCACTAACTCCCACACTTCAAGCTTTCTGAATTGTGACAGTTCTTCTTGCATGGCTTCAACCCAAGAGTTGTCTTTCAGTTCCATTTGCACATTCTTCGGATCTACTTGCGAGATGAAACAAGAATATAAACATGTGTGATACGCCTCGGAGTCATTAATCATCGACAACAACACTGTGTTGATATTCACACTACTCCTAGTTCTCACAACGGTATGTGGATTTCCTATGATGCTCTCAATCGGATGATCCTTGTTTATCCTTGATGTCTCAATCTCATCGACCCTAAGATTATCTCCTAAGTTTGATCCTATTTCACCTAACGGGGGTATGACTTCAGATGGTACATTTTCTTCCTCATGATCACTGTCTTCGGAATTAGAAAAACTAGCCTGATTCTCGTTTGTAGGTAACTCAGGTTCATTCTCTGTTGGAGATCCATCTTCTATTGTTGTAGGCTCAAAAGTTGATGGAATGCTTGTCTTTGGAAAACCTTGATTTTCGTCATTCAAATTGAATGACAAGAAGTCATCCTCCATTGTACCTGCCTTTCCACTAACTGGTATGTTATATGATTCAAACAATAAGTCATAATCAAATAACCACTCAAGTTCTGTTTGGGGTCCATGTGAATGACTTGTAACATCAATGTTAAACACAATTTCTACCACACCGTTTGTTTTGTTAAAAACCCTTTTGTTTGGTGAGTTAGGCACATAACCTAGAAAATATCCTTCGTCAGCCTTTTCACCAAACATAGGTTGGTGTTTTGTTTTCAATAAAGTACACGGTACCCCAAACAGTTAAAAGCTTGTTAAATAAGGTGGTCTTTTATTCAGAACTTCATAACAGCTCTAGTTCAATGACTTGACAGTAAGGACCCGGTTTAAAACTGTAACATCCGGCACTAAACCAGGTTAGCAACAAAGCCCTAATCTGTATTTAATAAGCCAATTATAAGCTAATCAGTGGTCATTAGAAATTAATCAAGAGATTAACAAGGTTTATTAGAAAATTCAACACAATTAGAATCAAATTCATCGGTGCGATGAATCGGGAAATCAATTAATCCGATCAATTTACGATATGAAGGATTAATTCAACTAAGTACATAACTAAATTATGATTAGTGACACTAATCATACACTAATACAATTACTTAACATTAATTATGCAAGACTAAAACATTTCATTAAAACAATGCATCCAAAAAGTATTTATGAATTTACAAGAAAAGGGAAATACAAAAATACATTCTAAATACTTTTATACAAAAAAAAAAAAAAAAAATACACCACAAATACACTATATAGGCCGGCCAAGTAAAGGACCACAAAGGACCTATGAAATAATTTTTTACTCAACATTTCTACATCAAATCCTCCTCTTTCCTTTCATCCAAGATTTTACAACTATTTTCATCATTTCACCACCTTTTTCACCTCTATAAATAGGACCCCAACTTCATCTAATTCTTCACACTTTCACAACACAAAAATCTCCTTCTTTTCTTCCTCTCAAAACCGGCCAAAGAGTGCCCAAGAACACCAACACTTGCAACTTTGTGTTCTTCTAATATTTCAAGAGTTTTGGTGAAAAGTCTTGACAGGAGTTCAAATTCTACTCATTTTCATTCCTATAATACATCAAAGTAAGTAAATACTAGCTTATATCATCTTACATTTATGTTTATATAAGTCTTGCATAATATATATAATCACCAACAACAACAAGTTTCATAAAAACTCAAGTTTATAAGTTTCTAGTTCTTATTTTTAAGTTGTTTCTTTAAATGTGTTTATGAATATATGAACACATTATAAACATGTTAATATTATGAAAACATGTGTTATATAACTTTTATAACTTTTATACAAGTAGTCTTTGAATAAACAACAAGAATCATAAGTCGTTTCAAGTTTATAAAACTGCGGATTTTTGGCAGAAAATTTATATCAACTTTGAAAAATCATAACTAATTCATAACTTAACGAAATGAGTTGATTCTTGTCTCAAAAGTTAGATCTATGTCTTAACTATAGATCTGGAATTTTTCATAATTTATTTTGGAGTTTAAGACCTCCATAAATTATTTGGGAAATCGAAAGTTTGACAGCTGAAAAATGGCCAACATAGGATTTTTAACGAGCTTTCTCACCAACCTAAACATCTCGAAAAATGGCCGTTCTTGATTCTAAAAATCCATTTTATATAGTAGTTTAATCCTAGAAAACCAAAGCCTAAAACATTTTGGAGCTTGGTTAAAAACACCCTCAAAGTAGGCCGAAAAACCTCCGAAAAAGCTGGAAAATTATATATATATATATATATATATATATATATATATATATATATATATATATATATATATATATATATATATATATATATATATATATATATATACACTTGACGTTTTAAGCGAATTTTATTTATAAACTTGTAATGTTGGGTGATTTAAGACATAAAAATCTATAAATATATATATCATCATATATTAGAGATATTAAGTCCTTATTAACATTTAGGACTCGATTAAACTCACGCGGCACATCAATCCATCTATTCACGTTAAAAAGCTTTTTACGCTAGATTTTGCCATCGCAATCCTGGTGAGTCCTCATAGCCCCTATTTTCACAATGTTATGCTTTGGGGTTGAAATACATGCTTCGTTTTTATATGGACACGAAAACAACTTCATTTCTATTATGTATTACACATGTGGTTCCATCCGCCCTTATATCATGAACCGTTAATTGCATTTATTTGTAAACGCGAATATATTGTGGATAGATCTATCGGGAGTCATGTCCCCCATTCGGGTTAGTTCGGGTCGGCTAACAGCGAGTGCATATATATTTTACACACGATATTACGTATGGGAATACTGCACAGGGCAAACTCATTTTAATTAAGCTTCGGTTGGATGATGGTCTATATGTAATACATAACATGGAATTTATGATTCTATAAATTCAATATCTATTATTATTGTCCATACAAGTCAGATTTACGTGTAAACCTATGAGCTCACCAACAATTTTGTTGACGTATTTTAGCGTGTATTTTCAGGAAATTAAGGCAAGTCCTACACCTCGGTAGTATTTTCAAGCTTCCGCATTTAAGGAGTCGCACTCAGTTTCAAACCGTCGGAGATTTACTTGCATTATTTTGGATGATTTAATTATGTATTTAAATCTCTGTATCTTGCGAACTACTTTTATCATTTTCGGGTTATGTAAAACATTTATATCTTTTAAAGTTAAACCGATGTATTTTTGAAAACATCCATATAGTGGTTGTTCATTATGATTATGGTTACGCTTCCGCGACGTCATGCTTTGTTGCCAACCGGGGTAGCGGGGTGTGACAGATTGGTATCAAAGCCATAGTTATAGTGAACTAGGTTGCATTAGTACCCTAGACTATAAATGCACTTAAGTTTTAGTGATTTTGAAAATATCTTGTAACTAACTAAAAGGCTAAGCATGGACCTTGATAGCTGAAAACATGTCCCACCCAAAGACCATCATCTTGTCAGATTCAAAGGATGCGTACACCCCTACAAGCCCCGGAGTCACTGAAGTTTTCACTTAAGAAGACCCCTCCGAAGAACCAATGGAGGAGTCAGAAGAGGAACCGATGGAAGAAGATGACGACGGAGAGGATCCACCGCCCGCAACAGTCCCCGCCCGCATTCCATACCACCCGGCAGAGCCATCATTTAAGCCATACCGGCCTTATCCAAACGGCCCTAAAATGTCGTATACACCCCGAAAGCGGGTGATCACGCCGAGACGGGAGTCAATTCCCATCTCGACTCCCCAACCCGATCCCCCACCACCACACCGACGTGTAGACGCCCGGCGATGGGGATGGATACCTGAAACCCTCCGTGAATGGAGGCAAGAGGAAGGAATCCCTTCCCACTTTGAGATCGGAGGACCATACTCCGCACCTATCCCGTGACTCACTCAAGAACCCGCCGAACAGACCATACCACTCTTGGTAGCACGGTCTTCAAGGCATGATCTCCAAATTCGGTTGCTTAACCAAGACATTGGAGAAATGACCGCTCGTTTAGAGCGGGAGGAGTTACAAAACTCTAACATATACTGGGACAACCAGCACGCCCTCGCCATTCAGCAGGACGGACTAAATGAGGTTCGGCAACGATTAGCCGAGAGCGAGGCCCGCAATGAGGAGCTGGCACAGCGCCTCAATGCTTTAAAAAAGGGAGAGACCCCTGATCACTCCCGCACCTAGTACCCCCCCTCTATCTTTGTAATATTGGGAAATTATTATGTAATAGTGTAGGACTAAAATTTTCGGGTAATAACCCGCCCCAATGTAAGAAAATTATGAATGATTAATGAAAATTGCAAGTTATTTATGAAATTGTGTTTGATGATTATAGTGTTGTGCCTTAAGAAAAATTTACATCTTTAAGATTCAAATTCTTACACTATGCTATTTTCTTTAAACTTTAAGATAATGACGCCGAGACGAGTTATGAACACCGCAGAAATTGAGGAACTAGTAGCACAAAGAGTGGCTGCTGCTATAGCCACTTACGAGACCAACAGAAACAGTTCAGCTAATGGAGATGGTGGTGCTAACCGCACCACGGGAGGAACTGAAACCCACCCTAAGGGTTGCGGAATTAAGGGGTTTTTGAGCTGCAAGCCCGATACTTCAATGGGACCGAAGGAGCCGTCGGATTAGTACGATGGTTCGAAAAGTTGGAGTCTGTCTTCCGTGTTAGCGGATGCATTGAAGGAGACAAAGTAAAGTTCGCCACCCACACTCTGCAAGACAGCACCTTGACATGGTGGAGCTCGTATACCTAGTCTGTGGGAATTGATGCAACTTACCAACTCGCTTGGACCGAGTTGAAGCAGATGATGACCGATGAGTATTGCCCGAGGAATGAGCTACAGAAAATGGAGTCAGAGTTTTGGAATCTGGCTATGAAGGGAACGGATGTAGCTGGGTACACCAACCGATTCCACGAACTAAGTATTCTGTGCCCTCAGATGGTGACTCCTGAGTACAAGAAAATCGAGCGTTACATTTGGGGACTCGCTCCTCAAATTCAAGGTAATGTCACTGCCTCCAACCCATCCACCATACAGGACGCCATCAGAATGGCCAACAACCTTATGGATCAAGTGTCCCGGAGAAATGAAGCCAAGGCCAGGGAAAACAAGAGAAAGTGGGAGGACAAGTCAGGGAGGAATACGGGCTCGCAATCCAAGAAGCCCGAGACCATCAAGTCTTATGTAGCAGGAACTGAGTCAAGGAAGGGCTACACAGGTACCAAGACTTTCTGCATCCAACCCCTTGTGGAAAATGCAAACGTATTGGCCATGTGGCCAAAGACTGTAAATTTGGAACCCCGGGTGTTAATAGCGGCAATCAGAGAGGTTGCTATGAATGTGGAGCTACTGGGCACTTCAAGAGTAAGTGTCCGAAGTTGAGAAATGGTGGAGGAGCTCAGGGGAGAGCTTTAGTGTTAGGAGCAGGTGACGCTCGTCAGGATCCCCATGTGGTATCAGGTACATTTCTTTTAAATGACATTTACGCTTACGTACTCTTTGATACTGGGGCTGATAGGAGCTTTATATCTGATAAGTTTAGTAAGCAATTGAATGCCACTCCTTTTCCCTTAGACAACTCTTATACTATAGAACTGGCTGACGACAAAAATAATAGAGGCAAGTAGTATTATTAAGGAATGCACACTGAAGATGGCAGATCATCCCTTTAAGATAGACTTGATGCCTATAGAACTCGGAAGTTTTGATGTAGTAATTGGTATGGATTGGTTGTCACACAACCAGGCCGAGATTTTGTGCGGTAAGAAAGTGGTACGGATACCACTCCACAAGAAGAAGGTCCTAACAGTCCAAGGGGAAAGAAAGAATCGACAGCTGAATGTCATATCCGGCCTAAGAACATTAAAGTGCCTTAGGAAAGGTTGTCATGCAGTACTGGTACAAATTGCAGAAAAAGAGTCGGAGGAGAAGAGACTCGAGGATATCCCAGTGGTTTGTGACTATCCGAAGGTCTTCCCGGAAGATTTGCCTGGACTTCCGCCAACTAGGCAAGTAGAGTTTCAAATCGATTTGGTGCCGGGAGCTGCACCGGTCGCAAGAGCCCCATATAGACTCGCTCCTTCTGAAATGAAAGAGCTATCCAATCAATTACAAGAGTTGATGGATAAAGGATTCATTCGACCAAGTTCGTCACCTTGGGGAGCTTCGGTCTTGTTCGTGAAAAAGAAAGACGGATCCTTCAGGATGTGCATAGACTACCGAGAACTAAACAAGTTAACAGTAAAGAACCGCTACCCCCTTCCCAGAATTGACGACCTGTTTGACCAACTACAGGGATCTAGCTTCTACTCTAAGATTGATCTGCGATCCGGTTATCATCAAGTAAAGGTTTGGGAAGAAGACATTCCCAAGACAGCATTCAGAACTCGTTACGGACATTACGAATTCCAGGTAATGCCATTCGGTTTGACCAACGCACCAGCCGTATTCATGGATCTCATGAATCGAGTGTGTAAACCGTATCTGGACAAATTTGTAATAGTGTTCATAGACGATATTCTCATCTATTCCAGAAATAAGGAGGAACACGAACAACATCTCAAGCTGATCTTGGGGTTGTTAGAGATGGAACAGTTATACGCCAAATTTTCAAAATGTGAATTTTGGTTGCGAGAAGTTAAACTCCTTGGACATGTGATCAACAGCCAGGGAATCCAAGTTGATCCATCAAAAATCGAGGCTATAAAGAACTGGGCAACTCCTAGAACTCCCACGGAAATCCACCAATTTCTACGACTTGCTGGTTATTATAGGCGATTTATTGAAAACTTCTCAAAGATAGCAGGTTCCCTAACAGAGTTGACTCGGAAGGATGTAAAATATATCTGGGGTGAAGAGCAAGAAAAGGCGTTTCAGCAGTTAAAGCAAAGATTGTGTAGTGCACCAATTCTGTCCTTACCTGAAGGGACTGAAAATTTTGTGGTCTACTGTGATGCCTCACACAATGGATTAGGTTGTGTGCTCATGCAAAGGGATAGAGTCATTGCTTACGCATCACGGCAGCTCAAAATTCACTAGGTGAACTATACGACTCATGACTTGGAGCTTGGAGCAGTGGTGTTTGCTCTCAAAATATGGAGGCACTACGTGTATGGAACTAAGTGCACGGTGTTCACAGACCATAAAAGCCTTCAGCATATTCTGAATCAGAAAGAGTTAAATATGAGGCAACGTCGTTGGGTTGAGCAGCTTAGCGATTATGACTGCGAAATTCGTTACCATCCGGGGAAGGCGAATGTTGTAGCTGATGCCCTGAGCCGAAAGGAACGGGTTAAACCATTGAGAGTCCGAGCTTTGGTCATGACTATACAGTCAAACCTAAACTCTCAAGTTCGCGAGGCGCAAGAAGAAGCAGTCAAGGAAGGTAATCTACTGGATGAAGCCTTGAGAGGTATGGATAAGCAGTTTGAAATCAAGCCCGATGGATGTCGGTACTTCATGAGCAGAATTTGGCTACCAAAATTTGGAGGAGTAAGGAAGCTGGTCATGGATGAAGGGCATAAAACAAGATATGCTATTCATCCAGGGTCAGATAAGATGTACCACGACTTGAAAGGAATGTACTAGTGGCCAAACATGAAGGCTGACATTGCTACTTATGGCAACAAGTGCTTAACATGTTTGAAGGTTAAGGCTGAGCACCAGAAACCATCAGGGTTACTAGTTCAACCAGAAATACCCCAGTGGAAGTGGGAAAACATCACCATGGATTTCATCACCAAGTTGCCGAAGACTTCTGGAGGTTATGACACTATTTGGGTGATTGTGGATCGACTTACCAAAACCGCACATTTCCTGCCAATCAAGGAGACTGATAAGATGGATAAGTTAACACAAATCTATCTTAAAGAAGTCGTCTCAAGGCATGGAGTGCCAGTATCAATTATATCAGACAGGGACAGCCGGTTCACATCAAGATTTTGGCAGTCATTGCAAGAGGCACTGGGTACACGTCTAGATATGAGCACAGCCTATCACCCGCAAACGGATGGTCAGAGTGAAAGGACGATTCAGACTTTGGAAGACATGCTAAGGGCATGTGTTATCGACTTTGGCAAAAGTTGGGACAGACACCTGCCATTAGTTGAGTTTTCCTATAACAACAGCTATCACTCAAGTATTAAGACCGCCCCATTCGAGGCACTCTACGGGCGAAAGTGTTGATCGCCACTTTGTTGGGCTGAAGTAGGAGATAGTCAGATTACTGGACCTGAGATCATCCAGGAGACTACAGTAAAGATAGCCCAGATTCGTAACCGGTTAAAGATCGCGCGGGTACAGAAAAGTTATGCAGACGTTCGACGGAAGGATTTGGAATTCCAAGAGGGAGATCAAGTAATGTTGAAAGTCTCGCCTTGGAAGGGCGTAATCTGTTTAGGGAAACGAGGAGAACTCCATCCTCGTTATATCGGACCATTCAAGATCACCAAAAGAATTGGCCCGGTAGCTTACCGACTCGATCTGCCCCCAGAGCTTAGTAACGTTCATAGTACTTTCCACGTGTCCAATCTTAAGAAATGACTGGCTGATGAAACACTCGTTATACCCATGGACGAGCTAGAGTTAGATGATAAGCTGAACTTCATTGAGCAACCTGTAGAAATAATGGACCGAAAAGTCAAGAAACTCAAGCACAGTCGGATCCCGATAATAAGAGTCAGATGGAACTCCAAGCGAGGTCCTGAGTTTACGTGGGAACGCGAAGATCAGTTCCGAGAAAAATACCCTCAGCTGTTCTCAAATACTCAAGCAGTGGAGAACACGAACTAATTTCGGGACGAAATTCCCTTAACAGGGGGAGACTGTAACATCTGGCACTAAACCAGGTTAGCAACGAAGCCCTAATCTGTATTTAATAAGCCAATTATAAGCTAATCAGTGG
The DNA here is from genome assembly GCA_020465985.1 of Centrapalus pauciflorus. Taxonomy (NCBI): domain Eukaryota; kingdom Viridiplantae; phylum Streptophyta; class Magnoliopsida; order Asterales; family Asteraceae; genus Centrapalus; species Centrapalus pauciflorus. The sequence continues at coordinate 498,883 of JAANYP010002759.1, forward strand.
TCATTAGAAATTAATCAAGTGATTAACAAGGTTTATTAGAAAATTCAACACAATTAGAATCAAATTCATCGGTGCGATGAATCGGGAAATCAATTAATCCGATCAATTTACGATATGAAGGATTAATTCAACTAAGTACATAACTAAATTATGATTAGTGACACTAATCATACACTAATACAATTACTTAACATTAATTATGCAAGACTAAAACATTTCATTAAAACAATGCATCCAAAAAGTATTTATGAATTTACAAGAAAAGGGAAATACAAAAATACATTCTAAATACTTTTATACAAAAAAAAAAAAGAAAAATACACCACAAATACACTATATAGGCCGGCCAAGTAAAGGACCACAAAGGACCTATGAAATAATTTTTTACTCAACATTTCTACATCAAATCCTCCTCTTTCCTTTCATCCAAGATTTTACAACTATTTTCATCATTTCACCACCTTTTTCACCTCTATAAATAGGACCCCAACTTCATCTAATTCTTCACACTTTCACAACACAAAAATCTCCTTCTTTTCTTCCTCTCAAAACCGGCCAAAGAGTGCCCAAGAACACCAACACTTGCAACTTTGTGTTCTTCTAATATTTCAAGAGTTTTGGTGAAAAGTCTTGACAGGAGTTCAAATTCTACTCATTTTCATTCCTATAATACATCAAAGTAAGTAAATACTAGCTTATATCATCTTACATTTATGTTTATATAAGTCTTGCATAATATATATAATCACCAACAACAACAAGTTTCATAAAAACTCAAGTTTATAAGTTTCTAGTTCTTATTTTTAAGTTGTTTCTTTAAATGTGTTTATGAATATATGAACACATTATAAACATGTTAATATTATGAAAACATGTGTTATATATGTGTTATATAACTTTTATACAAGTAGTCTTTGAATAAACAACAAGAATCATAAGTTGTTTCAAGTTTATAAAACTGTGGATTTTCGGCAGAAAATTTATATCGACTTTGAAAAATCATAACTAATTCATAACTTAATGAAATGAGTTGATTCTTGTTTCAAAAGTTAGATCTATGTCTTAACTATAGATCTGGAATTTTT